>JARQOC010000001.1:157385814-157832507 GCA_033576535.1 Allobates femoralis
CTGGCCGGATCCTCGGGCCCGGCATTCCTGTGGTGGACTGGAGTATCCCCTGGAGTATGGTCGCTCCACTCTGAGGATCTCCCTTTCTCTCTAGGGCCCGGACTTCTCACATCGGGCACGCTCTTTCAGGACCTCCTCAAGGTCCCTTCTTCTTCCCTCCGGTTCGGCTTGAAACCGACCGGGTAAACCTTCTGCCTCGTTCCAATTAGCCAAAGACCTCCTTGAACCCTCTAGAGGTGAATATATCCCCTCCCGGGTAACCTCCCACCACTCAACTAATGTGGGAGTGCTGGGAATGTGTCCCACCCACCATCCTAGGGTCCACTAGCAGCTGGGGCAATTACACCTCTTTTACGGGTGCAATATCCCTCTGTAACGCCTGACTATGCGGGGCGCTACATAAACACCCGTACAGAGTCATACAGCCTCCGTGTCTCTATTATCCGAGTCGCTGCACTACCCATAAACCATATTCAGTACCACCACAAGTGCTGCCCTGCCCCGGAGGGCCAGCTCCACCTGCAGGAAGCAGTACCATCTTTGCCGCTATACCACCAACCTCCGGAGGTCTGAAGCAGCGCTGGTGCTCAATCACCAGAAGCTGCGGGTGGCATCACGATAATCTTTTATTCCCAATACCAACTACCCCCCTTTTTAGTAAGACCTCAGGACCACGGTCTGGGCAGGCCACCAGTGACATCCCTACCGAAGCAGAGGGCCTAGACACCCAAGTCCCCATACCCTGGGCGAGTCATAATCATGCTGTCCCATCTGTCATCCACACCCATCCTCGAATCCCATAAGTCACCGTGCCAGCCGGAAGTACCCCGACCGGCCGACCGCCATATTGGAACACCCAAGTGAATGGTATTCTGATATAGCAGCCACTAGTGCTGCCACCATCAGGTTTTCCTTTTGCTCGGTCTCCCTCACTGCTCCAACCTCCCCCATTACTGCTCCGTTCCTCCCCGGCCCTGTTTTATTGTTACTGGCTGAACACTGAGGATCTTCGTGGAGCGTGTCATGTGTCAAGGCCTATGTGATGCATGAGGTCACGTGAGCCTAAGCCTGCCTTGTCACATGACCTGCTCTACAGAGATCCTCAGCGTCCATGGACATGGCAGGTGAGGGGCTGGAGGACGGAGCAAGTGGGGGGCTGGAGGATGGGGAAGGTGAGAGGCTGGAGGACATGGCAGGTGAGGGGTTGGAGAATTGGGCAAGTGGGGAGCTGGAGGACGGAGCAGGTGAGGGGCTGGAGGATGGAGCAGGTGAGGGGCTGGAGGACAGAGCAGGTGAGGAGCTGGAGGATGGAGCAGGTGAGGGGTTGGAGGATGGAGCAGGGGAGTGGCTGGAGGACAGAGCAAGTGAGGGGCTGGAGGGCAGAGCAGGTGAGGGGCTGGAGGATGGAGCAGGTGAGGGGCTGGAGGACATGGCAGGTGAGAGGCTAGAGACAATGGCAGTTGAGAGGCTGGAGGGCGGAGCAGGTGGGAGGCTGGAGGACGGAGCAGGTGAGGGGCTGGAGAACGGAGCAGGTAAGGGGCTGGAGGACGGAGTAGGTCAGGGGCTGGAGGACGGAGCAGGTGAGGGGCTGGAGGATGCAGCAGGTGAGGGGCTGGAGGACAGAGCAGGTGAGGGGCTGGAGGACGGAGTGCGTGAGGATCTGGAGGACAGAGCAGGTGATGGGCTGGAGGATGGAGCAGGTGAGAGGCTGAAGGACGGAACAGGTAAGGAGCTGGGGGACGGAGCAGGTGAGGGGCTGGAGGATGGAGCAGGTGAGGCCCTGGAGAATGGATCAAGTGAGGAGCTGGAAGACGGAGCAGGTGAGTGGCTGGAGGACGGAGCAGGTGAGGGGCTAAAGGACGGAGCAGGTAAGGGGCTGGAGGACGGAGCAGGTGAAAAGCTGGAGGACGGAGCAGTGAGGGTGAAGGACGGAGAAAGTGAGTGGCTGGAGGACGGAGCAAGTGAGGGCTGGAGGACGGAGCAAGTGAGGGGCTGGAGGACAGAGCAAGTGAGGGGCTGGAGGACGGAGCAAATGAAGGGCTGAAGGACATGGCAGGTGAGGAGCTGTAAGATGGAGCAAGTGGGGGGTTGGAGGATGGAGCAGGTGAGAGGCTGGAGGACATGGCAGGTGAGGGGCTGGAGGATGGAGCAAGTGGGCAGCTGGAGGACAGAGCAGGTGAGGGGCTGGAGTACGGAGCAGGTGAGAGGCTGAAGGACGGAGCAGGTGAGGGGCTGGAGGACGGAGCAGGTGAGGGGCTGGAGGAAGGTGCAAGTGAGGAGCTGGAAGATGGAGCAGGTGAGGGGCTGGAGGACAGAGCAGTGAGGGTGGAGGACGGAGCAGGTGAGGATGAAGGACAGCACACACAAGAGGGAAAGGAGACAGCACGCAAGAGGGTAAAGAGATAGCACACAAGAGAGTAAAGAGACAGCACACAAGGGCCCCCACCCTGATGCCACTACCCTCCCTATGCGATAGCATCGGGCCCACATCAAGTACATTAATATATGGCAACCACTCTGCTGTCATAGTGTGTAAAATAAATAAATAATGAAAAAAAATGCCTAGGGGTTCCTCATATTTTTTATTCTCAGCACAAATAAATTAGCCAGCTACAGGCCGCAGCCCACAGCTGCCTAGTTTTACCTTAGCTGGCAATCAAACAATACACAGTCGAAGCTATCGGTGTGTGCCCGGAGGTCGGCCTCAGCTGTCGAGGCACTCATTGTGTGCTCAGAGCTCGCACTGAAAGAATGCTTCCTCCTTCAATGCAACCTTTGATGCAGCAGAGCTGAGTGTGCTTTGTGGGACCTCATTGTGGATTATCGTTGGAGGGTATGGTTGGGGTTAGTAAATGGAAAAATGAGGGTTGTCATTGTGTTTTATTTCTAGTAAAGGCATATTCTCCCTGTGGGTTTATTAATTATTTTCTCACCGGATGCCTGAACATTACCACTTTGGGCTTAATGACAAGTTGTCAATACTTAACTGTCATTAACTCCTTCTATCACTCCAAAACCACCACGCCAAGACATCGAGAAAAGCCGGGTAAGACGCAAGGAATTGGCGATTCAAATGAATGCGCCAATTTCTGGGGCGGCTGTGGGCTGCTATTTTTTAGCATGGAGGGCCCAATAACTATGCCTTGCTGAGAATACATGTCCCCAGCTGCCTGGTTTTACTTTGACTGACAATCAAACATATGGCAAAGCCCACACATTGTTTTTTAAATTATTTATTTAAATAATTAAAAAATAATAATAATGGGCTCACCTGTATTTTTGATTGCCAGCCTAGGTAAATCTAGGCAGCTTGGTTCTGCAACCTGAAGCGGGCTGCTTTATCTGTGATGAGAATGAAAAAAACGGGGAACTCCTATACATTTTTTTTCCTATCCTAGTACACACATATAACAGCAGATTGTTTGTCATACACCAATGTATACAGATTGTGGAGGCAACAGCCAATCACAGACGCTGAAACAGAGAGTGAGCATTGCAGTTCATTGCAGTGAATATTCATGAATCATCTATCTTGGTGGATTCTCAAAAGGGTAAAAAAAAACGGACACTATACCTGATACAACCAGCGGACAGATCCAGTATAATACAGACCGGGTGCATCCGTTTTTACAGCAAAAAACGTATATGGTTAGATGTGTTTTTTCCCGCACAAACCAGATTTCTGACAAATTTAAAAAAACACTGGTGTGAAACCAACATTGTTTTTCAATGCATGTAAATTGGGTGTATAATCACTACCACCACGAGATGTTCAAGCACCACCAGTGGCATTGTCTACAAAAGATCTGCCCTCCATTTCAAAAGATAATTCATAGTTATGTACAGGGGCGGGCTGGCCCAGGTGGCAGGGGGGCAGGTGCCCCCTGGGCTGGTGGTATAGTCCACCATTAGGGCCGCCCCCTGCAGAAACGGGCCGGCCGCGGGTGTCGCTTTGCGGCCGGCGCGCCGACTTGCGGCTGGGACGGCACGGAGACAGCATGAGGCAAGGTCAGTGCTGACAGCCCAACAGCCCCCCCCCCCCTCACTTCTCAAGGCAGCCCGACAGCACCCCCCCCCCCCCCGCTTCTCAAGGCAGCCCGACAGCACCCCCCCCCCCCCGCTTCTCAAGGCAGGGCTGGCTGTAGAAATGTGCCACCCGGGGTTAGAGGCTCCAGCCAGCCCCTGGTTATGTATATACAGTGATCAGTATTAATAAGTAACCCCCCCTCCTGAAAAGTGAGATTTTGATCAATAGAACAATCAAGAACAATTTCTGAAATTTTGACAAGACTGGGTTTCTTAGAAAAAATTTTTAATCCATCACAGGAAATTAAAGTTAATGATACAGGAATTTCATTACAAAATCATCAGTTTTACTCAAATTAATTGATGCAAAAATGAATCCACCCCATATCACATCTAGTGTTTTGCATGACCTCCATGATTTTTAAGGATAGCGCCAAGTCTAGGCATGGCATGAACAAGTTGGCGACATATTGCTACATCTTTTTTCCATTCTTCTGTAGGCGCCATATATTTTTCTTTGCACTCACCTTTGTGACTTCATACAATTTTGAAGCCATCTGTTCCAGTCCTAGTAGTCTACATATTTTTCAGCATAAACTCAGACAAATTGTAGGAGGGCTTTTCATGCATAGACATTAGGAGAGACTTCCTTCGCGGATGACACCTATGCAAGCCATTCCTCTGCAGTGTACACCATATTGTGTCACTCACCGTGGTTTGACTTTCTACTTTAGCAGATGGCAGTGAACTTGTATGTAAATGTTCTTCAACCCATTATTGTTTTTTTTTGTACGCTGTTTACTGTATGGAGCAATTATGTGACAGTTTTAAAAATAAGGTAGTTGCGGACTCGGTGATACCAATTATGTGGACATTTTTTTTGTTTATTTTTGTTTTGAAGCAAACACTGGGTTTTAGTGGCAAAACGTTTTTCTTGATTTCTGTATCGTCTTTTTTTTAATTTACATATTTTAATTCCTTTTTCCCATAGTCACTGTGGAACATAAATATCTTTCATTTTGATTACTGGTCTCATGTACTATTGTACTTGTGTACAGCAGCGCAGGAGACCTGTCAGTGATTCACTGACAATGCCTATAAGACCCTGCATATAGCAGAATCCTACAGGCCATTGGATCCTGGGGTCATCAGATGAGCCCAGGGTACCATGGCAATAATCGTCACTAGAGATTGCAATCATAGGGGCCAGTCCTGCCAAAGACGGTCTTTTAACCCACTTTTAATCACTTAGATACCGCTGTCATGATTTACAGCAGTATTTAGGGGATTAATCGGTCGTGATCGGTTCCAAAACTGGTCAATACCGAAGTCTGCAGATGTCAGCTGTCATATACAGCTGTTCCTCTGGGATTTTCGGCCACATGCGGGTGCTACTCACTTTGTCCCGATCACAGTTTTAAAATGGCGAATAAGGCTCATTAATGACCGCTATTTATATGCGTATCGGTGGTCATTGAAGGACTAAATTTAAGTCCCTGTCTTATACCCACCTGTCGCCATCTTCATCTTTTTCCAGTGTTGCTCCATTCGGTCTCTGGTGATTTGTGACCAGCTCCAGTGATTCATGGAGTTCACAGGAGGTCACAAATTATTACATAATACACAAAGGGTTTGCGCCAAACTGCTTTCATTAAATTGTGGGATCGGTGTATGATCCCCTCTGCTCACCTTCTATTGTTGTGCCTGTCCGCACAACTGGAGTAAGAGTTTAATATATCTCCCAGCTGGACTCTCCTAATTGGGCTCCAAGCAGCGAGGTGAAAAGTGCACGTATTTCCCGTGTATCCCGGTGCACGTGACAGCTCGGGGGGAGTTGTGATGTGACGTCTGCCAGGTCCTGTATTCCTAAGCTGCTCTGTATCACGCTTCCCAGCGGGAAAGAAATTTGCAGCTCCAGATAAAACGAGTGATATTGTAAGCGCTAAGGTACATTAACAGGACACGGCTCACATAAGTATTACCTTTCAGCTTTAATGATTCAGCATATGGGTCCCTTTTGCCATAACGCGTTTCACCGCCAATTGCGCCTTTTTCAAGTGATTTCAAGGTAATCACTTGAAAAAGGCGCAATTGGCGCTGAAACGCGTTGTGGCGAAAGGGACCCATATGCTGAATCATTAAAGCCTGAAAGGTAATACTTATGTGAGCCGTGTCCTGTTAATGTACCTTAGCGCTTACAATATCACTCGTTTTATCTGGAGCTACAAATTATTACATATCAATGACAGCCTCATTCTGGCCTCATTCTGGCTCTCATAGAAATGCATTGAGACCTTGTGATGGAACTTCTACCTTCCAGCCAGTCAGAATGTACAGGCACAAGATGGCTCCATGGGACAGGAGCAGCGCCGAAAAAAGATGAAGCTGCCAGAAGGAGAGTATATAACAGGGAGCAATGGACTGACATTTAAAGCCCCACTCCAGAGCTGAATAAAAACAAAAAATATGCTGGAGTGGTACTTTAACAAATAACCCTGCTGTGCTAAGACCAGTATTATATAGAAACCATATAGAGGTTGACACCTGTTCTACACCGGTAATCTGCATACATTATAAGTGATTACATTGGATCCTGTGACTCAATGGTGACATCCTCTCTGTTCACTTTCCCTTATCTTCTCTATTGGGCCCAGATGGCCATCAATATTTATTCAGTTTGTGACTCATTTTTGCAGATTATGAAGCACAGACATTTTAGCTCATTGTTCTTCCAGAAACTGCTATACTTTTTCCCCAATTATGCACAAACTCAATTATGCTATACCCCTTCATAGTGCCTACACAGTAATGCTGGCCTTCCATAGCTCCACTAAGTAATAATGCCCATTCTGACCTAATATTAATGCCACATTGTACCTCCACATAGTAATAATGACCCATATGTATTACAACATATTAGTGCCTCCACTGTGCTTCCATATAGTAATAATGCGCCATCTGAGCCTCCACATAATAATAATGCCCTCCCTCTGCCCTCACACAATATTAATGCCCTATTGTGCCTAGACACAGTAATAGTGGTAGGTACACCATGTGGTCACACTCCATCTAGGGGTAGAAACAAATCTGGTTGTATTCTGTATGAAAAATCCTCTTGTAATTACCGTATGGTGAAAATTTTATTTGAATGCAAATAAAAAATTATTCCAAATGTATCAATAGGGCTTCACACATCCAGCAAGGCCCAATAGAGAGCCAGTCCTGTGTATAACTACATACTTTTTATACAAAGGCATACAATAAAATTGCTTACTGCACCGACTGCATTTTTGTTTTTATAGTGGAAGTTTATTAACATGCTTACAGTACAGTGGATACATCACAGCCACCCATCCGAGGTGTATGTCGGGAGATCCTCCCAATAGATGCCTCTAAGGTGGGCTGAAAATATTGTGTGAACAGAGGCTTACTACTCTACTGGGCAGTAGGTACATTTCATTAGATATCCTTTTCATATGGCATCATTCATTTTTACATTTAGGATATTTATTTCTAATAATCTTTTTTTTTTCCTTTAGACATATGTAAACTGGATTTACCGCCATGTCTGAACTAATCGAATACCCATCTGTTAAGATGCTCAATGTTCGCTTTTCAAATACCGTCACTTCTGTTTTCTTGGACACCAATGAGCAGATATTGGAGACAGTTCAAGAGAATCAAGAATCTGAGTTTTTCAACCCTGTGAAATACCGTGTTCTCTTCATGGATTCTGCTCAACAAAAGTACAACCGTTATCCCTGTCTCCATTTTTGATCTTGAGGACCTTGAAGAATTGCATTTAGAGAAGAACCATATTGAGGTCATCCCAAAGGAGATCTGCCATTTCCAAAACATCAAAGTCCTCTACCTGAATAATAACAATATTACTCATGTTTGTGAGGAACTTGGAAAGCTGCAGAATCTACAGAACTTAGACCTTAGCAGCAATCCTCTGAATTACAACTCATTGGATGCCATAAGCAGGATCCATCAACTTCGTGAACTTAGACTCAACAACATTAGCCTTGAAGAGTTTCCAGTTGAGCTTTGCAAGCGTCTCTATCATTTACAACTACTTGGTTTGTCTAACAACAAACTTAAGTGTCTCCCACCAGAAATAACTAATTTATTACACCTGGAAGAAATACATTTGCAGCATAATGCATTCACATTGTTTCCCGCACAGATATGTGCTCTGAGAGATCTGAAGGTGGTGGATTTGGACAAAAATAAGTTGACATCTCTACCAGTTGAAGTTGGATCATTATCTAATCTAGTTAAACTGTTCATTAGTTTCAATAAGCTTTCCTCCATCCCAAAGACGCTTTGTCAGTGCAAGAAGCTGGCAGTTCTGGACCTCTCTGGGAATCGCCTGCGAAGACTTCCTCATGTCATCTGTGAACTGAAAGAGCTAAATGAACTGGGGCTATCAAATAATGAGTTAACAAAGCTACCATCTAGGATATGCCATTTACGATCCCTTGCTGTCCTCTATCTCAAACACACTGGCTTGTCTAAGTTACCTGCTGGATTTGCAGAGTTAGAATCACTCCAGACACTAGATCTCAGCCAAAATTGCTTTACTGACTTCCCTCATCAAATTTGTTGTCTCATGAATCTTCAAGTCTTATTGATGGATGACAATTTAATAAGTACGGTAAGGCCATTTTAATGTGATTGAGACAACCAAATACTTTTCCTTACATGGATTTTAGATCCTTATTTCTCTGTTGTCTTGATTTTAAAATGCTAAATAATAATAATAATAATTATAATTATTATTGTTATTATTATTATTTTATTTATATAGCAAACATTCCGCAACACTTTACAATTCAGAGGGGACATATACAGAAAATTCGAGACACTACAGAGTAATAAAAAAATTCAACAGATGCCAAGAGGAGGGGGGTCCCTGCTTACAAGCTACAATCTATGAGGAAATAGGGGAGGAACAAAAAGTAAATGGTAAAAAGAGTCATCATATAAAGTCCAGCCATCAATATCATAAATAGGAGATTCATATAATGGTGCTTGAATTGGTTCCCAGCCAGGATCTCTACAAGTACAGATAAAGTGCTATGTAGTGTGTGTACGGTGTAAACAGATGACAGAAGAGGCCAGATTTTGGAAAAAGGTCAAAACGAGAATAGTTAGATAAGTGAGGTGAGGTGATAGGCTAGTCTAAAGAAATGCGTTTTTAGGGTCTGCTTAATACTATGGGTATTGGAAATGTATTGAATTGTTCTTGGTAGTCTGTTCGAGATAATTGGTGCTGCTTGCGAGAAGTCTTGAAGATGAGAGTGGGAGGTTTGGATGGTAGCTTATGTCAGTCTTAGGTCATTTGCAGAATGGAGGACCTGGGTAGGGCGATAGACAGAGATGAGAGAGGTGCAGGGAGGTGCAGAACTGTGGAGGGTTTAGTGGGTGAGAGTGATAACTTTATATTGTACTCTGTTGTGGATGGGCAGCCAGTGCAATGACTGGCACAGGATAGAGACATCGGTAAAACGGTTGGTGAGGAATATGATCCTGGCTGCTGCAGTCAGGATGGATTGGAGAGGAGAGAGTTAAGTAAGCAGGAGACCGATTAGTAGGGAATTGCAATAATCCAGACAAGAATGAATAAGGGCGACATTCAAAAAAGCTGTTGAAAATTGACCATAAACAATAGCTTAAAGGGGATCAAAATGAATGTCTGAGGAAATGTAACAAAGTCATTTTTGATGACCAATAATAGACAGTCATCATATGGAAAATTTGTTTCAACTTTATGACCAATAGTTGTTGGTTTATGAATGATCTTTACAGATAGAAAATGTATTTTCTATAAATTTCCCAAAAAGAAAATTTGTCCTTTGAATTTAAGTACACCCCTTTTAAAACATCAACTAAACCATGAAGTGAACCAAAGAGTGTAAATTTGCTATTTGAAGACGTCTCCGACTGGCAAAATGATGATTGTAACTCCAGACAATGGTTTATATTAGCAGCATCCTCCCTCATTTTTTAGCATGTGTAACTAATAGGCAAAAGTCTCCATGGTATCCACTGTCATGGTGTCAATCACAACATATCCAAGTTTTCCAAAGGAACAAAGGGTCAATGCACAATTACATGATACAAGTAAAGACGGTTTCACAAATCAGGTTTTTTTTCACATGTGGAAAATAGGCCAATTTTCAACAGTATTTCAGATCTGATTTTTTTGACTTTCTGTTTTTACCATCAGAATTTAATCAGGGTTGTCTAGCTTTCAGTCAGTGAATAGTGGGCAGCACACAGATGCAACTAGGATACCATCACTGTTATGCCTGTGAATTTCGCCGATCCATGCTAGGATCAAAATCAGACATAGGTTGGGGTTACACATGAGCCCTTGGTCCGTTTTTGGCTTCATTTTTGTTAATTTTTTTTTCTAAGTCCAAAAACTGACAGAAAACGGATTAGATGTAATAAACACCCTGTCCGTTTTTTTCTGGACCTCAAAACACTCCTCTGTCTGTTTTTGAGCCAAAAACGCTGCTAGCAACGTTTTGGCATCAGTTAAAAAACGCATGCGTTTTTTTTAACATGGGGCCCTATGGGAAACGCATGCGTTAACGCATGCCATATATAGCCACTTGCATTAACGCATGCGTTAACGCACATGCGTTTTTAAGGAAAAATAATGAAAAAATGACTAAGTCCAAAAACGTTCAGGGGTGTAGGAGGCTCAAAAAGCACCCTATAAAAAACGGATTGGTGATGAAAATCACTTCCAAAAACGGACTTCTATGTGTAACCCCAGCCATAGCTCCTTTTTTTTGTTGTGGACACCTGGTCTGTATTAAGAAAATATACATATGAACAACCACATAGAGTATACTGGGTTTCTGTTCTAGGCATTATAAACAGATAGAAGGGGAACAAGAAATTCAGATGAGTAAGAAGAGGGGCCTAATTACCGTATATACTCGCGTATAAGCCGAGTTTTTCAGCCCAAAAATTGGGCTGAAAAGTACCCCCCTCGGCTTATACGCGAGTCAGTGTGGGGGCTGCTGTATACAGCGGTATAAAGCAGCCCCCGCATCCCCAGTAATGCAGGGCCCCCCCCCCTCATGCTCCGGTCACCTGTAAAGCAAATTATACTTATCAGTGTCCCGCTGCCGTCCGCGCCCGCCGCTGCCGACATCGCGATCCTCCATCTTCATGCATCTTCTTCCTGTTTCTGTGCGCGTCGCAGGCAATGACGTCATTACCGGCGACGCGCACAAGAAACAGGAAGAAGTCGCATGAAGACGGAGGATCGGGATGTCGGCAGATGCGGGCGCGGACGGCAGCGGGACACTGATAAGTATAATTTGCTTTACAGGTGACCGGAGCATGAGGGGGGGGCCCTGCATTACTGGGGCTGCCTGTATACTACCACTGGGGCTGCTGTATATAGGGGCCCTGCATTACTGGGGCTGCAATACCACGTAGGCTGCTGTATATAGGGGCTGCAATACCACTGGGGCTGCAATACCACTGGGGCTGCTGTATATAGGGGCTGCAATACCACTGGGGCTGCTGTATATAGGGGCTGCTGTATACACCACTGGGGCTGCAATACCACTGGGGCTGCTGTATATAGGGGCTGCTGTATACACCACTGGGGCTGCAATACCACTGGGGCTGCTGTATATAGGGGCTGCAATACCACTGGGGCTGCAATACCACTGGGGCTGCTGTATATAGGGGCTGCAATACCACTGGGGCTGCAATACCACTGGGGCTGCTGTATATAGGGGCTGCTGTATACACCACTGGGGCTGCAATACCACTGGGGCTGCTGTATATAGGGGCTGCAATACCACTGGGGCTGCAATACCACTGGGGCTGCTGTATATACCACTGGGGCTGCAATACCACTGGGGCTGCTGTATATAGGGGCTGCTGTATACACCACTGGGGCTGCAATACCACTGGGGCTGCTGTATATAGGGGCTGCAATACCACTGGGGCTGCTGTATATACCACTGGGGCCTGCTGTATATCATACTGCTGGGGCCTGTATACCACTGCTGGGGGCTGTATACCTGTGCTGGGGTCCACCCCGGCTTATACGCGAGTCAATAGATTTTCCCAGGTTTTGGGGGCAAAAGTAGGGGGGTCGGCTTATACACGGGTCGGCTTATACACGAGTATATACGGTATACAGTTTATTATAGCTGCAAAAGACAAAAAACAACTATTTAAAAATAGTCTGGGTGAAATGGTGGATGAGGATGAGGAAAAAGCAAATATGCTAAATGACTTTTTTTCAACAGTATTTACACAAGAAAATCCCATGACAGACAATATGATCAGTGATAACAAAAATTCTCAATTAAACGTCACCTGCTTAACCCAAGAGGAAGTACGGCATCGTCTAAAAATCACTAAAATTGACAAATCCCCGGGCCCAGATGGGATACACCCCAGAGTGCTGCAGGAATTAAGTACTGTCATAGATAGACCATTATTTTTAATATTTAAAGATTCCATAATAACAGGGTCTGTACCACAGGACTGGCGTATAACAAATGTGGTGCCAATATTCAAAAAGGGGACAAAAACTGAACTTGGAAATTATAGGCCAGTAAGCTTAACCTCTACTGTGGGTAAAATCCTAGAGGGTTTTCTAAGAGATGCTATACTGGAGTATCTGAAGAAAAATAACCTCATGACCCATTATCAACATGGTTTTACGAGGGACCGTTCCTGTCAAACTAATCTGATAAGTTCTATGAAGAAGTAAGTTCTGGACTGGACCAAGGAAATGCAGTGGATGTGGTGTATATGGACTTTTCAAAAGCTTTTGATACGGTGCCACACAAAAGGTTGATACATAAAATGAGGGCAATGGGGATAGGGGAAAATATGTGTAAGTGGGTTAAGAACTGGCTTAGTGATAGGAAACAAAGGGTGGTTATTAATGGAACACACTCAGAATGGGTCACAGTTAACAGTGGGGTACCACAGGGGTCAGTGTTGGGCCCGCTTCTATTTAATATATTTATTAATGACCTTGTAGGGGGCATACAGAGTAGAATCTCAATATTTGCAGATGACACTAAACTCTGCAGGGTAATCAATACAGAGGAGGACACTTTTATATTACAGGAGGATTTATGTAAACTAGAAGCTTGGGCTGCTAAATGGCAAATGCGCTTTAATGGGGATAAATGTAAAGTCATGCACTTGGGCAGAGGAAACAAAAGGTATAATTATGTGCTTAATTGTAAAACACTGGGCAAAACTGTCACTGAAAAAGACCTGGGTGTATGGGTAGATGACAAACTCACATTTAGTGGCCAGTGTCAGGCAGCTGCTGCAAAGGCAAATAAAATAATGGGATGTATTAAAAGAGGCATAGATGCTCATGAGGAGAACATAATTTTACCTCTATACAAGTCACTAGTGCGACCACACTTAGAATACTGTGTACAATTCTGGTCTCCGGTGTATAAGAAAGACATAGCTGAACTAGAGCGGGTCCAGAGAAGAGCGACAAAAGTCATTAGAGGACTAGGGGGTCTGCAATACCAAGACAGGTTATTAAACTTGGGGTTATTTAGCTTGGAAAAACGAAGGCTTAGGGGTGATCTTATAATAATGTATAAATATATGAGGGGGCAGTACAGAGACCTTTCTAATGATCTCTTTACTCTTAGGCCTGAGACTGGGACAAAGGGGCATCCTCTACGTCTGGAGGGAAGAAGGTTTAATCATAATCACAGACGCGGATTCTTTACTGTAAGAGCAGTGAGACTATGGAACTCTCTGCCACATGATGTTGTAATGAGTGAGTCACTACTAACATTTAAGAAGGGCCTGGATGCCTTTCTTGAAAACTATAATATTACCAGTTATATATACTAGATTCTTTGATAGGGCGTTGATCCAGGGAATTAGTCTGATTGCCGTATCTGGAGTCAGGAAGGAATTTTTTCCCCCAATGTGGAGATTAGTGTTGCCACATGGGTTTTTTTTTGCCTTCCTCTGGATCAACATGTTTGGTGATGGGTTGAACTAGATGGACTTAAAGTCTTCCTTCAACCTTAAAAACTATGTTACTATGTTAACAAGAAGACAAGATAATAGGGACTTAAAGTTTAAAATTTGATGTAATAGTAATGTAGAGCAACTGATTATAACCAACTTTTACATATACTTTATTAATAAAATCAGGAAGGAAAACATTAAACAAATCTTCCACAAGATGTCCTCAGCAGGCTGTGTGTGAAGCTTATTCTTAGGCCGGTTTCACACCACGGTTGTGGTGTATCAAGTTCTGGCCGGTGTTTTGCAGGAAACACAGAACAGAACCTGACCGGCCCAGATAGAACAGAACCGGAGGGTAAATATGCCCTACCGTCCTGTTTTCTGCCAGATTCGGCAAATCGCAGGGTTCAGGAGCTGTCCCTGCCGAAGTGTCAGGATTGCGGCTTGCGGGAGCTAGCCGCGGTCCTGAAATCTCAGCAGGGGACAGCTCCAGGTGATGAAGTTCAGCGCGGCTGGCGCTGAGCTTCAGGACTCGCTGTCCGGGAACCTGACAGATTCTCTGTCAGGTCCGGCGCAGTGCGATGCCCTATCGACTTCCCTGTTAGGGGGCGCAGGATCGCGCTGGATCCGGGAGAATCCAGCAGGATCCAGTTTGGTTTAATTTGTTGCCCCTGACACAAAAGTGATGCAAACTCAGATTTTGTGTCCAGGGCAAAAAACGAATGCAGCCTGATGCTGCTGGACAGGGACAAAACGGGATGGCAAATCAGTGTCATCCAGCCCTATCCAGCACCATAGGGCTACATTGTGTCAAAATCGGGTCCGGGGCTGTCAGGTTCACACTGGACAGCCCCAGACCTCATCACACCGTGGTGTGAAACCGGCCTTAGTCACCTCTATCTTCAGAGGACATGGCCTAAGTGTAAACCTAAGATTATTTTTAGGAATCAACCTAATAACACATTGAGCTATTACGGAATGTGAGAACATATTGTAATTTGCAGTACACAGGAAGAAAAAGATTTTTCCACCACCAAGAGTAAAGAAGTTCCAATGCAATGACTTGACAAAAATCTCCATAATCAGTTATATGTTAAATAGACGCAAGTCAAAATTATGTATGACATAGTCAAGATCACTTTCTATAAAATGAAGATAGTTTCATAAAATCAAAGCTGTAGTGGATGGAGAGATATAGAGCCTGAAAGTCAAAAGTTCAAAACATTGTTATCCTTTTGCTCATCAGTGTAAATATAATCCATGCCTGCCTGATAATAATGTGAGGGAGTTGGCAGTCATTAAGTATTTTATATTTCTGGCAACTGATAATAGGGGGATTTGCAAACTTGTCCACACATGGACAGAAGCTTTGGAAAGTAAAATAAAAATGATTTTTTTAATTTTTTTTTACTAATATAGGTAATCCCCAAGTTATGAACTAAAAAGGTTTTGTAGGTTTGTTTCTAACCTAAATTTGTTTGTAATAATGCTCACGTCTTCCCTCACCTTTCCAGCTACCCCATTGCTCGCTATTCTTTTTGCTGTCGGGTACCGCATCTCTGGCTTTTTTGCTACAGGCCAGGATTTCTGGCTGCGTTCAGGTCTTGGAGAGCACCATGTGCTGTGAGATCACAACTTTGTAGCATCAAGATATGCTCTGTGACCTTATGATATGCAGTGATGTCCAAAGCTTCGACACGGCTGAAAGTTTGGCCTATAGGCAAAAGCTACAGGAAAACCTCATAAAATTAATGATTTACTGGCATGCTTTAAAATAATCAATCCAGTGTAGATTAAGTGAAAACAACACAAAGAATCAAACCCATTTCCACACTAAAAATACAAACAATAGAAGAAATTTACCACTAAAGGAGGAAATAAATAGAGGAAATCAGTCTCGTTAATTAGATTAATGTGGTAGTCAAAGAGTCACAGAATGATATATAAAGCTATTTTTATGAATCTAGTCAAAAGAATTTCCACATAGAACGTCAAGTCAAGTCCAAGGTTAGAGAAAAAGTAGTTCTATTGTGACCAGGCCTTATAGTGGTTCTGATGAGCCCAGGGCAAGGGATACTCGGATACCGGACCTCAGCAGAGTGGACGGGCGGGGCTTATCTTCCCGCTCTTTTCTCTTGCTGTAGTGACTCAGCTTAAATTTTGTGAGGCGATGTAATGACGGCTCTATTTTGTAATCCACAGTAACAGTCAATAAAATAAAGTCTTAAGGCGCACTTCACCTGGTTCCACCAGGCTGGTTCACATCCTGTTCATGACGCCAAAAAATGATGAGCCCAGGGCAAGGGGTACTCGGATACCGGGCCTGGGTTTGATGGATTAACTGGGGGAGTCACAGGTGGTCAGATTCCCCGTTCTGTGCCCTGGCTGTCATTTGTTAGATGGTGGGGAGGGAATATTTACAGGGGTATGTGACACTACTTGTGGTTCCCGGTAATTTGGGGTACCGGCGCTGCAGGCGGCCGCTGAGGTGATGAAAGGTGCAGCTAAGTGTGGTCCACCTCCCCACAGGTGGAGCTTTTACCTCAGGGCAGTGGTGATGGAGAATGATGAGTGTGAATGAGGGGAGTATTGGTTGTTCTTACCCCTCCAGTGCGATGCTGCTGATTGTGCTGAAGCCCTCTGGGCACCGGAGAGAAGAATGACAGAGACCGGTTCAACTCTAACTCCACTTTACTGGGTACTGGCAGATGTTAAGGTGAAACACGGTACAGTCTGGTTCAACGAGTGATTGTTGCCGGTTAAGGGTCCCCCTTATGGAGTCTCCAGATGTTCCTTCTCAAGTCGTTCGGGGACTAATCTGCTCTTCTCTGTCTTTCACCTCCCTTGCAGAGCTCTCCCGCCAGTTCCCTGATCTCCCAAGGTGGAGCCCGGGTTTCCTTTACCAGTATGGACGAGGGCCCCGGTAAGCAAAACCTCCCGCCACCGGAATCCGGCCCTATGCTCCTGTGATCTTGGATCTATTTTGGTACTGAGGGGTGAGGTACCTTTGTAGCGCTAATGGCTACCCTGTGATTATGGGCCCGCAGCTCGTCGGTTTGCGGCCAGAGGTAAACTGCTGACCACCTCGGCTTCCTGTGTTGCCGGTCTTTCCCCGGACGCCACCAGCCGGCTCCAACCGGTTATGGTCCATCCCATTCTGTCCTGGGCCCCCTCTTAGAGATGGGGATCCCTCCTGTCAGCAGCCCTGTCAGGCACGTCCTTCCTGACTGCCTTCCCAGCACTGTCTGCGGTAACTTCTCTCACTAACTTCCTGTTTCTACAGCTCTAACCTAGGCTCCACCCCCTTTTGGGACCTACTAAATTATCAGTCCCCCTATACTAGGTGGCTTAGTCCTGGGTGTGTGTGTATGTAACTTGAGACTCCACAGGTTAAACCCTGAACCAGCAACTTACAAAGATACCACATATATTTATCAGATGCAATACCTCTCTGTGGGCCTAGCCAGAGGGGCGCCACAGTTCTCTATATATAAATGATTGTCATCATTGAAGCATTATAATTATCTGCCAGATCATTTATATGGATAGCACACATAGAAAGGAGGAGTCACTGAGGGAACAAGCCACTGATGTGTTTGATTCTTTGTGTTGATTTCACTTAGTCTGCACTGGATTGATTATTTTAAAGCATACCAATAAATTATTCATTTTATGAGTTTTTCCTGTAGTTTTTGCCTTTAGGTAATCAGATAACTCTTAGACATATGCTTGGTGAACCTAAGTCTTGGTCCATTGCAAAGAAGCCAGGGATGTGGCGCACAACGGCAGAAAGAAGAGGACTGGACGGCAGACAACAAGTATTAGATTTAGTTTTTTTTATCAATGCTCACTGTATCACTCCTCTCTCTGGCTACCTCACTGCCTGCTGTATAGTTTTCTTCACTCCACTGTTATGTGCTTCATCTTTGACACCTTCATTATAGGCCAAGACTTCAGGATGTGTCCAGGCTTCGGAGATCACTATGCATCATAAGGTCACGTCACCCGTCTTGATGTTATGACATTGCAACACATAGTGAGTTACAAAGCCTGGATGCAGCCGGAAGTCCTGACCTATAATGAGCAGTGTAGCAGCTTTCTTTTTCTTTTTCCTTTCTACATCTTACACTCGACTATGATTCATGTGTACTGTACATCAGATGTTAATAAGGTGAGGACTGCCTGTAGTCTTAATTTATTTGTTCAGAGCGTAGTTAATTAAACTGTGTTCTTACTCCAGATTACACCAGAGGTGAGATTCTTGAATACGCTGTCATATCTTGGGATCTCTGGGAACAGATTTCCTGGTTTCCCTGAAGAAGTCTTGCAGCTTGAATCTTTGGAAAAATTATATATCGGTCAAGATAATGGTTTACGGCTTTCAAGTTTACCAGACAACATTTTTATGCTGAAGGTAATACAATGTTTAGTAATTTATAAATGGATCTCTTAGGGTACCGTCACACCTGGTGACCTCGCCGGAGATGTCAGCGGCGACGGGCGGGAGCGCGCACGTTTTTGGCACCCCGCCAGCGATCTGACAGGCAGCATCGCCGGTGGGATGTTCAAAAACCCCAGCGGCGATGCTGTTATATGGGAGCCTATGGCTCCCATCGCCTGTCAGATCGCCGCCCTCCTGTTACATGGGGCGATGTGTACACATCGCCCCAGACCACTCAGGGGTCAATAATTAGCGCCGACATCGCTCCTTTACATTAGGCGACACAGGTGCGATATCGGCGCCGATAGGCGACGCCCCTACATCGCCTAAGAAATCAGTGGTGCCGTTGCCAGGTGTGACGGTACCCTTAGGTTATCACAGAAGAATAAGGCTATGACTGCTCTGCACATGTTGAGTGGTCAAATATCATAGGCTGGGGCCACATTGCAGTGCTGCATTGCAACATAATGAAATTTATGTAGTTACATCATTTAAAACTGAAACTTGCCAGATTCCAGGCAATGTTCGTGCCATGGTCTCTGCGATTTGTGGGTTGCAGCATGACCACATTTATTGCAATGTAGCATTGTCATACTGCAGTTTGTGCTAAAAGACGCCTTGTAGCCCTAAAGCTGGTTTCACATTACGTTTTTTTCCTGTCCGTGGGAATCCTATTTTTTGCAGGATTCTACGGACCAGAAAGGACCGGAGTGGCCTCCAGATGCCATTTCTGTGTCTGTGATTTTCATGGATCCGGACACAGAAAAGCCTGAGCCTGCAAAGCGCAGGCAAGCAGGGCACTATCACTCCTGTAATGTATATACATACATTGAGGGAGTGAAGCAAGGGTTAAAAATAAAAAAAAAAGATCCTCACCTCACCGGCGTGTGTCCTGCGATGTGCGCCATCTATCCCGAGCTTAAGGACCTGGCAGTGCTACCCGATCAGCTGATCGGTCACATGAACGCATCAACTGAGCGGATTAAATCTCCCGCCCGCTGATTGGTTTTGGCAGGTGGGAGTTTTAAACCACTCAGCTGATGCAGTCATGTGACTGATCAGCTGATCGGTCACATGACCACAGCAGCTGAGTGGTTTAAATCTCCCGCCCGCCGATTGGTTTTGGCGGGCATGCGATTTCAACCTCTCAGCTGATGCGTCATGTCGGGTAGCCTTGCCCAGCCAGGTCGTTAAGCTCAGGATAGATGGCGCGCATCGCGGACACATGCTGGAGAGGTTAAGATTTTTTTTTATTTTTAACACTTGCTTTAGTTAAGTTAAATCATGTTCAGTACACTACAATTGAGTCCGGGAAGCAATTTGATGTTTTCTCGGACCCACGCTCCATATGCCCCCATGTTAATTGCCACTGACCGGGTCGGATCTGATTCTGTCCGATTTGGTCCGCTGTGCCCAAACTCGAAGCAGTCACCGATTTTGTGTACAGCAAAAAATCGGACAGAATCGGATCAGTGACAAATCGGATGGCAATAGAGCACCAATCTGTGCTCATTAGGGATACATGGGGGCCAAATCGGATCCGTGGCTGTCCGTTTTACAATGGACAGCCACGGATTGCAAAAAAACGCAATGTGCAACCAGCCTAACTTAATAATGCATGTGAGCAATTGTCAGCAAATCAAAGACATAAAATGCCACCCGCCGCAACATGGTTTTAGTACACTGGATATTTTAGTATGTTTTTAGTGAATAAGAGCTGGAATTTTGCTTCCATCTAGAATTTGAAAGAATTATACATTGAAAACAATAATCTGGAATTCCTCCCATCTGCATTGAATTTGCTGCACAATCTTGAAGTTTTGGACTGCCACAAAAATAATCTGAAGATGCTGCCTGATACTATATGCCAGCTTCACAGTAACATATTTTTTTTTTTATCATATTACTGTGTTACTGTATGCCTGAAGCTATCATGTAATTAACATGAATCTGCAAATTATACTTTTTTGTGCTTAGGTTTGCATCAATTACTTCTTCAAAGTAACAATCTGGCCAGCCTACCAGATAACTTGGACATGTTACACAAGCTGGAGCTGCTGTTACTAGATGGCAATCCAATGGTAGACCCACCGGTAGAGGTATGCAGCCTTGGTAAAAGTGCTGTATGGGAGTACTTACAAGAAAAAAGGCGCAAACATGCTTTAGCAACAAAGGTAACTATAATGCTCTTGACGCGCCCCAGGGCTGGGGTACTCGGCTCTCGGGCTCTCTCTCTCTTTCAGTCCGGGAAGTCACGGGTGGCCATCCTGAAGCCGTGGCCCTGGGGGTCAGCTGAAAATTGGGGATTGTATTTACAGGGAACTATTTACAAGTTTGTGTTCATGACGCCACCTGCTGAGTCTGGTGATGGGTCACCAACGCCGCCACAGTCCTCCGGTGGTCGGTGGTATTGCGGCTTAGATGGATTAGTCCCCGCAGGCGGGACTGGACCACCGGGGCAGTGATGCTGTAATAAGAGCAGTTCAGATGGAAAAGATGCAGCAGAGTCAAAGCTTCACTTCACCGGGTAACTTTACTTGAACACTCTCATTCATCTTTACAGTTCAACAGTTAGTCAGATGGTAAACTGGCGAATGCTCCAGGCTGCAATTAGGATTTCTGGCTGAAGATGGAACCCTCCTTTATGTTCCTTTCCTTCTTTTCTGTTCCCAGTGTTATGAAGCCTCATCTCCTGGAGATAATCTGGCCTCCTGCTGCTTCTGCTTCTCTTATCCTCCCTTGTACCCGTTGGGTCAAACTTCTGTCTGGACTGCAGCGCCCTGCTAGTCCTGGCTTCCCTCTTGTGGGATCTTTGGGATGTAGGGCTGTATTTGCTATATCCCTGTTTTATGGATTTTCTGTGAGCCTTAGAGAACTCACAGGTGCAGGCTCCGGTACCCGGGTTACTTCCTATGAGGCAAACTCTATCCGTTACTCGCTCCCCACTCAAGTTAACTCAGCGCTCCTGAGTTTCCTTGCTTTCTTTCTCTTCTCTTTTTGAAATCTTTTTCTTTTCAGGGCCCCTCAGCCGAGATGGCCCTTTTCTCTTCCTTCAGGCTGGCTGCCTGGTTCCTTCCTCAATCCCTCCTCCGACTCCAACCGCTTCTCCAACTGCTCACTGCTCCTGCTACTCCTCACTAGTTCCCCCTAGAGGCCACTATATATCCTCCCGGGGTCCCTCCCACCTACTGTTCTAGTGTGTGGGTGTCAGCTCTAGGGTTCCATCTTGTGACCATTGTCCAATCTGCAGTGGAGTACTACACCGCTTTTCTGGGTGCAGTACCCCTTTTGTGGCACCTACGTAGTGGGGCGCCACACTCCCCCTTAAACTCATACTTATGAAATTTAATGTGATTTTTGCTATATAATCTAAAGACAGCAGAAGACAAAGGCTGACACACACAGAGTTGAACCCTAATGATGTGTCATTTATTACCCTGCTGGGCTGCAGCTTACTTATAGTGAAGATTTTATCACCTTGAATTATCATTGCTCAGACTACACTAGTCCGATCATGTCCCCACATCTGTTTAGCAGCTCACTGTCTATAGACTTTGAACACAGAGAGACTGGTGTGGGCGGGTTAACGTTCTGAGCTCTGCTGCATTGATAAATCTAAAAATTCTGATTGTGTCATAACGGCAGCACCCTGTAAATTAAGGGTACCTTTACATGTCGCAGCATTGCATGCAATTTCACTTGCAACCTACTGGTTGCAGTGATATCTTGGACACATTGTTCCATTTGTACACGGCCACAAAATAGAACAATGTGACCATGATTTCACTGCAACCAGTAAGTTGCAAGTGAAATTGCATGCAATGTTGCGACATGTAAAGGTACCCTAATGGCCACTTTACACACACCAACTTAATCTGTCCAACTTCTGAACAACTTACTCGTTGCAGTGAAATCATGGACACATTGTTCCATTTGTACACAGCCACAAAATGGAGCAATGTGTCCATGATTTCACTGCAACCAGTAAGTTGTTCAGAAGTTGGACAGATAAGTTGGTGTGTGTAAAGTGACCTAAGGCGGCCGTCACACGCTAACATATCGCTCACATCGCTGGTGAGCTGTCACACAGACAACTCCCCACGATTGAGCACAGATCGCTTAACTATGGTACACATCGGGTTACTAGGCGCCGCGCGGCGTTAGTAACCGACGTTTACCATAGATACCATCTCCACATAGGCTCTGCCGCGGAGATCGTTCATCGTGGTGTCACACACCACAATGAAGCAGATTGAACAACGATGATCGCTTAGATATAGCTCACCGGCTCCCATATCCGCGATGTAACGATCAAGCGATTTTACATTGTAAAATCGCTTGATCGCACGTAGAGAATCACAAACGATACGCTTAAGCGATCAAAAGCAGATGCTTAAACAATCGTTCGCATATGCGTACCGGCCGCCTAAATGATGATATTGTTGGATTCAGTCTCTTTGCTTACATCATGCTACTCTCAGATAGACAGAATACCTTTAAGGAAAATTCATACTTGCACTAAGGCATTAATTGAGCGTCAGCAGAATCCAAATGGTTTGACGAATCGGCGACCATATATAATGTATATCTGTGTTCTGAGATTAAGGACAAGAAAGATTAGACATATTTGGAAACTGAATAAAATCATACCTCGTTAAAAAAAACACATCTTTCTCAGTATGTAAATGAGCTGTTAAGATCTATGGGCTTGATATAAGAAATCTGCCTCCAAAGCTTATTTTAAAGAAAGGAGGCATTACCAGTGTGGAACATGAAGATCAGGAGAGCAGACTGTCAGTCATTACATGTCTCACACTGTCAACTCCCCTTTCATTTAAAATAAGCCCTGAAGGCATACTCTCATGGGGATCTGTAGCTGACCCATAGATCTTAACAGCTCATTTACATATTAAGAAAAACATGGATTTCTGGGGAATAAGACATCAGATCACAGATATCGAGGTATCATTTTATTCATCTTTCTATGACATAAATGCCCATATAGACGACTCAGGCCCCTTTCACATCAACGGTAAAGCGATGATCGCGGCAGTTGTGGTGAAAAAAAACCAACTGCCGCGTTACCGCATAACGGCCGCACTTGCGGTTCACCTGCGGCAAGCCCCATACAATGTCTATGGGGCTTACAGCAGGTGTGGCAAGTGCGGTATAGTTGCAATTTCAGCACTAGCGCAGAAGCGGCCGCGAAAAAAACGCGGTCAGCCGCGTTTTTTTGGCGGCCACGTCTGCCGCAAGTGCCGAAACCACGCTTGCTGCACCTGCCACACACTTACCGCAAGCCCCATAGACATTCATGGGGCTTGCCGCAGGTGAACCGCAAGTGCGGCCGTTATGCGGTAACCACGCAGTTGCGGTTTTTTTCACCGAAAATGCCGCGATCAGCGCTTTACCGCTGATGTGAAAAGGCCCTTAGGCGGATTGATTCTATTGACAAAATTCTGTTTCACTCCCAACTCATTATTCTCATAGGAGAAAAGCCACAATTAGTGTCTAAAGGCCGCTTTACACGTCGCGATATCATTCCGATATTGCATACGATTTCACGGGAGCGCGCACGTTTTTGGCACTTGTCCAAGATCGCATAGGAGATGTTACACAGGGCGATATCGGCAGGCAACCAACTACGATGTCGTACGCCCCTTTTTCACACTGTGTCTGAGCAACTCAGGGAACGACCCAATTAACACTGGAGTCAATAGGGAAGTTGCGCTCCAAATCGTAGTTGCGCTGTCACACAGCACGATCCTGCCAGATGCCTAGCCAATATTGCACGGTTGAAGAGCATGCACAATCCAAAACGATATTGTAGTTGACATTGTTTTTGCGTCGCGTTGCCCATTTACACGACACAACGCATGAGTGATATCAACTGCAAGGCCCGTACCGTCAAGACTTTTTATGTAATTGCGTTGCGATATCGCGACGTGTAAAGCGGCCATAAACAGCAGTTTATTCACTCCCCGTTAGGCAATGTGCACGTTGAGTATTTAGTTGCGGAAATTTCTGCATCAATTCTCCATCTCCTAGCAGAAAAATGCACCAAAAATGCAATACATTTTTGGCACTTTATTTTTGCGCGTTTTTGCAATGTTTTGTCATGCATTTGGGGTGGAAAAATGCTGCAAAAACACTGCAATAATTGAGCTGCTGCAGATTTATTTCTGCAACAAATCTGCAAAGGACACAAGCAATATGTGCACAAAACTTCAGAATTGTCATTGACTTTGCTGTCCTAAGGATTTACGGTAAAATGCTTAAAAACACACTGTGTGCACAGGTCCTTAGAGTAGATGTATGTTCACCCTTTTGCTATTTAAAAAAAAGCAAACTTATTTGGATCATGTAGAAAAAATGTTTTTAATATCTTTCTTTAAGATCCAGGCTTTATGGCGTGGGTTAATGGTGCGGAAAGGACTCGGACCCTTTGTTTATCTTCTTCAGTTTGGGAAACAAGGAAAGAAATCAAAAAAGGACAAAAAAGTGAAGGGTAAAAGCAAGAAGAGTGAACCAAAAGGAAGAAAGAAGTAGAAACGTATCACAACAGCATAAAGATAAATGAGATAATAGATTGCTGTACTTCAAATCCAATAATGTATTCATTGCTTCTTCTAATTGTGTGATCCACAACATCTGTACTGTGTCAAAGGCGATAGTAGAGATACCGTCAATAGGATGGAATACATTTCCTGCAGATAAACTGTGATCTTACAGATTTTTCTAAGAAAAACGTTAATATGGTTGTTCTAAAAATTCTTCTGTACTCTCTTAATAAAACTGTGAATGTCTCAGTGAAAAATTAAAGGGATATTCCCATCTCCCGATTCCATCCCAATATGTAGTTGGTGGAATAATATTAATATTGAAATGTAGTATAGTTCTCCTGAATAGCTATGTCACTTACAACACATGCAGGACATTGCAGTAACTTAGGTTTCCATGGTTGTGACCACTAGCAACTGTCGCTAAATGAGGGTCATAGCCATGGATACTTTAAGATGATCTGTCACCCCCTGGTTCTATGCAAACTGAATGCAGCACTGCATACAGTGTGCCTGCTGCATTCAGGTAATAGGTTCCCCATGTCTCTAGCCCCCTGTAAGCTGTTAAAAAGACTTTAGAAAGTGTATAGATAAGGAGTCCAAGACGTCCGAAGGGACTTAGTATGGAGTCATCGCTGTTGCCTGATATCCTCCCCACCCCCTTCCTCTCTGTGCCTCCTCCGGCCCCCTCTGTGCCGCCTCCTTCACGTGTCTCCTCTCCTCGCCCGCTCATGCGCCTCATCGGCTTAAGTGACCAGGCGCAGAGCAAGCAATGGGCGGAGCAGTCCCGGCAGCTGAAACGCCACCTGCCAGTGACATCAGTGATGGATCCCACCCTACTCCAGATTATACTGTATTCATACAGCTGGGTGGGATCCAGCGCTGAAATCACTGGCAGGAGGCGTTTCAATGCCGGGACAGCTCCAGCCCATTACTCTCTCTGCGCCTGCATCACTTAAGCCGATGAGGTGCATGAGCGGGCAAGAGAGGAAGGGGGCAGGGAGGACACCAGGCAACAGCGATGACTCCATACTGAGTAAGTCCCTCTGGACTGCTTATCTATACACTTTCTAAAGTTTTTAACAGCTTACAGGGGGTACAAACATGGGGAACCCCTTCCCTGAATGCAGCAAACATGCTGCATTCAGTTTGCATAGCACCAGGGGGGTGACAGGTACTCTTTAAAGTGTAACCGCCATTTACATTGTTTATCTAATAATAATGTAGAGCAAGTGATTTTAATAAACTTTCAAAAAGCTTCATTAGAAAATTCTGGTTGAAAACCATTCACAAGGTTCCCCACTGCACTGTGTGTGAAGCAAACATATGTTCATTTTCAGTCGGATAAGAGGGGCATGTAACCATATACGGGAAAGGGGTGTGGCCTACACTGCTGACTGCAGCTGGTGAGGAAACAATGTATCAGATTACTTCAGCCTACAGCACAGTTACTAAGCAATGTCAGAATGTCAGGATCATTTCAAACTACTTTTTCCTTTGCACAAGCTTCTGATCTGTCACCTGGCTCCCCATAGCTCAGTCACGATCTCTGTTAACCTCTTCTCTTCTGGCACATTGCACTGCCCACTTATCAGCTGCTGGCCAGCCCACGCAGCCATAAAATGCAGTTTTAAAAACAGGACAGAAAAATGTAGAAAATAAGTCATATGGCACAAAAAAGCATTGTCTTAGCTGCTATGTGACTAATTATTAACAACCAGTGCAGTACTGTGTTGTTGTTTTTTCAATGAAATGACATTTACACTTTAAGCTTCTGTAATGCCCTCCACATAAGGTAGGCGACATAGCTAATCAGGAGAACTATACTACATGTCTAATTGGAGATGTTTGCTAATAATATTATTATTATTATTACACCTACTACATATTGGGATAGGATCTTGGAGATGGAAATACCCCTTTAAGGGTTGTTACCAAAAAAACTAAATAGTAGCTTAACTTAGAATATTTATGATGTCGGATGCTGTAAATATCTTGATCTCATTAATTTTTGTCTGCCAAGCACAACAGCACCCTATGCGCCCTGAATAATGTATTACAGATTGCTCACTGCGCAACATTTCAAATGAACTGCTTGCTAACGCAGGTTTTTAAAGACTGCTTATCAGTAAGCATTTACCATTTGACCGGGGCTACATGGCAAATTTGACCTCAACCAGTGGTGTACTCCCAATGGTGGCAGACCAGGAGGCTACTATGAGGCCAGATAGTCAAGGGAACCCCGTACCAGCCCAGGCATCGGGGTCTCCACCCACGGGCCCTTCTACCCATCATTGCAATTTTAATTGTATCGGCATTGCAGATGCCAATACAATTGAAAACAATAAGTAAAGACAAAGCATGGAGCTCCCTCTCTCCACATTCTCCCTCTGTGCCTGTGCTCTGATGTCTCAGTACAGCAGGGTGCAATGATGTCACTACTGCATGCTGCTGTACTGATATGTGCAGAGTGCGAGACACAGTAGGGCAGACCGGAGCAGCGGGGAAACAAGTAGAGTAAGTCTTTATTAATTATGCAGAGGGCAATATGGTATATGGAGGATCATAGAGACATTATGTTATATGAAGGGCTATATAGGCTGCATTATGCTATATGGAGGATTATAGAAGCTGCATGATGCAGTAGGGAGGATTATAGAGACTGCATTATGCTATATTGAAGATTATAGAAGCTGCATTATGCTATGATATAGAGGCTACATTATGCTAAATGGAGGATTGTAGAGGCTGCATTATTCTATATGGAGGATTAGATGCTACATTAAGCTCTATGGAGGATTATAGATGCTACTTTATACTATAAGGAGGATTATAGAGGCTGCATTATACTATATGGAGGATAATAGAGGCTACATTATTCTATGTGGAGGATTATACAGTAGAGGCTGCATTATACTATTTTGAGGATAATAGAGGCTGCATTATGCTATATGGAGGATTATAGAGGCTGCATTATGCCAGCTGTTGCTGGTGAGTTTCCATGATGAGGGAAGTTGGAAGGAGCAAGAGACAGAAGGAGGAACTATAGTCAGAGGAAGGAGCTAGAGGCAGAGCTCTGCCCACTCCTCTCTCTTCTATCTTCATAGAATCTCCTCAATAACTGCCCTCTCCTATCTTAGTAATGGGAAAGTCTTCACTGAATACAGATTTTACCTCAGAATGGAGGAATTTGATAATGACTGATCAATTCTGGCAGAAAAAGACACAGATTTGTTTGATAAGAAATATTACAAAGTTGCTTATTGTCATGTGGACTATTGATTTATGAAATAAAAATTAAAATGATGGTTATGCTTATGGATGTTGCATTTCTGAGAAAAATTAGCTTTATGTAAATGAGGCTTTGAGTGCTCTGCAGATAGGCAGATTCCTGAAAACTGCACCTAGCCACCTCGATGGGCTTGTTTGACATGTCTTCTTGACCTCTTTGTTTACTGTGGCACAGAAGAGACCGCATTAATACATATGGGTGTAGTACTTGAAAGGGAATAATGAGTTAAGGCCCCATTACACATAGCGATGTTCCAGCGATCCCACCAACAATCTGAACTGGTCGGGATCGCTGGAACATCGATATTGGTCGCTGGTGAGATGCCATACAGGCAAACTTATCAGCGATGCGCTGACACCTGATGGTCGTTGGCATCTGTCAGGTTCTCAGAAGCAGAATGGGGAACACTGGTCATTGCTCCTGTCACACACACAGTGATCCAGCCTGCCCAGCGGGAGATCGCCGATCGAAAAATGGTCCAGGCCATTCGTTAACAATCAGCGATATCCCAATGGGGGGCCTGCTTGCTGTTGCGTGTCACACACAGCGATATCGCTGGCGAGCTCACTGCTACGTCACATAACCTGTGACGTTGCAGCAATATCGTTAGAGATATCGCTACATATAACGGGGCCTTTACAGACCACTTATATAAAACTTGAAAGTTAGTTTTCTCATATAAAAACAATGTGTGAGCAAAAAAATAAACATTCTTCAACTTGTCCTTTAGTACCTAACCAAGCCTTATGATTATTTAGGTAACTCTAATACAATATACAATATAACACATGAATTTACTATGGTAAATGTAAAATATCGATTTAAGGGTCTTTTTACTGGCACTAACACTATATCACTGGCAAACTACAATAAGTTTTTATGGACCTTAATAAATAATTTTGCATTTCGAAGTAAGTCATGTGCTGTGTCCATATGTCCTTTAGTATCATAGAACTGCCATAGGCCTCCAGAGGATCTCCTGTACATGTCAAGTGAATGTTACCTGAATTTACAGGGTTTTTCCAAAATGGCACGTTATCCCCTATTATTATTATTATTATAGCGCCATTTATTCCATGGCGCTTTACATGTGAAAAGGTGCATACATTGACAAGCACAATAATTATGAACAATGCAAGGCACTGAAGGTACAGGAGGAGAGAGGACCCTGCCCGCGAGGGCTCACAGTCTACAAGGGATGGGTGAGGATTCAGTAGGAGAGGGTAGAGCTCGTTGTGCTGTGGTCTGCGCAGGTTATAGGTTATCCATAAAAGGTGCACATGCTCTACCTCTGCTCCATTCATTGATAATGTAACTTCCAGAAATAACCCCAGCAGTTATGTAAAGAATTCATGGATCAGTGGCCAAGTATACACACCTTTGCTCCATTCATTACCAATAGAGCTGCTGGAAATAACCAATGGTTGTACTTGGCCATCTATAGCAGTCCTGTACACAATGAATGGATTGAACGCCGAGCATCTGCAGCCCAGCTCCATTCAAGGTGGCAGGGTTACTGGAGTCCCATTCATCAGAGACCCCCAGTAACTTGCAATTTCGGGAAAACTCCAGAAAGCCCCAGCTTCTTTTCTGAGGTTTAGAGACTTGATAATCATTGTCATCATACATATCTCTAAAATATATGGTCGTGATTACATGTTATAAGAGAGCTAATCTACTTAAACAAGTTCTGTGCCATGTTAGATCTGCACTTCCAAACCTTGTGAAACATATTCAGTTCATATGATCTTGACATTTCTTTTCTTTATCAGAGAATAAGGAGAACATTTCAAAATGAATATCATTGTACAGTACATTGTAATGCCTACAGAAAAGATGGTTTCTTGTTTCTTATTCCTGCATAACCAGTTTTGTATTAAGCAAACAAACACATCTCATAATATGTAAAAGCCTTGTAATTTCCAGTGCACGTAGCTCAGAATTCGCACTTTGTTAGGAAAATTAAAGGAGTCTCCCACTCTAATGAGTCAATGTTTGATCACATAAAGGTTGTCATATTGATCATATATTTATATAGTATATACAGAAAAGATTATTCATAATGTATGTTGATATTCATCTCTGCTTGAATACGGCTCAGCTGCTGTCGCTCAGCTGCGGACAGCGCCCAGCGTTGCATTCCCAGTTCCTTGAGTTTAGGTAGCTTTATCAAATTGGATAGTAAATGTATGAACCATGGTCCACATTCACGCGATGAAGCAGGCCTCAAGCTAATATCTAATTCCACAAGGTTCTTCACAGCAGACACACTTTCAAAAAATAGGGACCACCCTTCATCAGGCACTGTGTCATTGTAAGCAATGTCCAGCTGCTCTAATCTTTCCAGGTGACCATTCTGAGCTGCTGACGCTGCAAGAAATTAAATAAAATTATTTCAAATATACAATACTTTACCATAATATAACCATATTCTCATGTGAGCCCCTCAAGGTCACATTAGCAAAGGAATTACTTTCAAAGAATTCTTCAAAAATCTCAGATAACCATTCTAAAAATAACATAAAATAGTTAAATAGGTGACTTATAAAATATGGCTACTGTTGGAGCAAAGTCCAGTTTGAACAGGGATTGTCTAAAGATGGCAAATCATTATTAGAGGTGTTCAGATGGTTGTTTTCTGTGACTTTTTCAGGCTGAAAACTTCACAGCTAGGAAACAGTTCTACAGATTGTGTGATTTTTACCATGTTTTTTTAGGTTGATTTCACATGATTTCTTCCATTAGAATGCAGACATAGCTTTTTTGTCTGTTATTAAAGGGGAACACGGGAGAGATAAAAAAAAGTTTTGTATGGTTCCTGCACTCCTAAACTATAATGATGAGTTGCCTGTTACATTTGTATAATATTTAGAACTGCAATAAGTCACTTGTTCACTAACTGCTCCTTACCCATCACCCCTCCTGTATTTGAGAATATGTCATGCCTGACTGTGCAGCTCTCACCCTCCCTCCAAAGTAAGCATCTGTGCATCCGATAACAGATGCTTCCTCATTCAATTTTATTTCAATTCATCACATGGTGTGATGTCACGCTTTGTCTAGGACCTTTCATGACATCACGCCCACGTGATTGAATGAGGAAGTGTCTGTTGTCGGGAAAACAGAAGATGAGTGTGGAGGGAGGGGGAGCTGCTGCATCAGGTGTGATGTATTGTCCCATACGAGAGAGGTGATAGGTAAATAACATTTAGCGAATAAGTGATTTATAGGTGTTCTAAACATTATACAAGTACAGTAGGCAGCTCAGCATTATAGTATAGGAGTGCAAGGGCCATACTCATTTTTTTTGTCTCCCCAGAGCTCCCTTTCAAATAACTGATTTCTGCAGGATACATTTTTTTAACATTGAAGTCTATGGATAAAGGATCCGTTACTTGATTGTTATTTAGCCATCCGTTTTTCTTTCTTTTGTAAAGGATGTAACTGTGATCATAGTCCTAAAAAATATATATTATATGGAAAATTTGCAGATTGTAAATTTCCAGTGTCTTTGAACTGCCATCAGTGTTGACAATGTGCTTGGCATGTATAGGGTTATTTAATGGGAGTATGTCCCAGGTTCTTGCCACCTGATCTGAGAACAGCATACACTGTGTGCAGAATTATTAGGCAAATGAGTATTTTGATCACATGATACTTATACATTTTGTCCTAGTCCAAGCTGTATAGGCCTGATAGCCAACTACTAGTTACGGTAAGTAAATCAGCATCTCGGTAATGAGGAGGGGTGTGGTGTAATGACATCAACACCCTATATAAGGTGTGCTTAATTATTAGGCAAATGCCCTTCCTTAGGCAAAATGGGTCAGAAGAGAGATTTGATGGGCTCTGAAAAGTCCAAAATTGTGAGATGTCTTGCAGAGGGATGCAACAGTCTTGAAATTGCCAAACTTTTGAAGTGTGATCACCGAACAATCATGCATTTCATGGCAAATAGCCAACAGGGTCGCAAGAAGCGTGTTGGGCAAAAAAGGCACAAAATAACTGCCCATGAATTTAGGAAAATCAAGTATGAAGCTGCCAAGATGCCATTTGCCACCAGTTTTGCCATATTTCAGAGCTGCAATGTTGCTGGAGTATCAACAAGCATAAGGTGTACCAAACTCAGGGACATGGCCAAGGTAAGAAAGGCTGAAAAACGACCACCTTTAAACAAGAAACATAAGATATAACGTCAAGACTGGGCCAAGAAATATCTTAAGACTGATTTTTCAGAGGTTTTATGGACTGATGAAATGAGAGTGACTCTTGATGGGCCAGATGGATGGGCCAGAGGCTGGATCAGTAAAAGGCAGAGAGCTCCACCCCGACTCAGACGCCAGCAAGGTGGAGGTGGGGTACTGGTATAGGCTGGAATCATCAAAGATGAACTTGTGGGACCTTTTCGGGTTGAGGATGGAGTGAAGCTCTACTGCCAGTTTCTGCAAGACAACTTCTTCAAGCAGTGGTACAGGAAGAAGTCAGTATCATTCAAGAAAAACATGATTTTCATGCAGGACAATGCTCCATCACATGCATCCAACTACTCCACAGCGTGGCTGGCCAGTAAAGGTCCAAAAGAAGAAAAAATAATGACATTGGCCCCCTTGTTCACCTGATCTGAACCCTATAGAGAACCTGTCGCCCCTCATAAAATGTGAGATCTATAGGGAGGGAAAACAGTACACCTCTCGGAACAGTGTGTGGGAGGCTGTGGTGGTTGCTGCACGCAATGTTGATCGTAAATAGATCTAGCAACTGACAGAATCTATGGATGGAAGGCTGTTGAGTGTCGTCATAAAGAAAGGTGGCTATATTGGTCACTAATTTTTTGGAGTTTTGTTTTTGCATGTCAGAAATGTTTATTTCTAAATTTTGTGCAGTTATATTGGTTTACCTGGTGAAAATAACCAAGTGAGATGGAATATATTAGGTTTTTATTAAGTTGTCTAATAATTCTGCACATTAATAGTTATCTGCACAAACAGATATCCTTCTAAGATAGCCAAATCTAATAAAAAACACTCCAACTTCCAAAAATATTAAGATTTGATATTTATGAGTCTTTTGGATTTATTGAGAACATAATTGTTGATCAATAATAAAAATAATCCTCTACATACAACTTGCCTAATAATTCTGCATACAGTGTAATGTAGCGGCAGAGACCCTTATTCCAGTGATGTATCGCTTACTGTTAGTGTAGATTTGATAAAATAGCTGACTTTCAATAGAGGACTATCGAACCTGCTGCCATGTAGTCCTCAATATTCATGAGCTTTGTATAATTCCACCTCGACCACTGATTGGCCAGTTACTGACTACACTGTGTATGGGCAGAAAGCTGCCAATAAAAGGTGTGATCGGGTAATGCAGAGCTCAATGTTCAGAGAACTGCTAGATCTGCAGCAGATAAAACAGATTATATAAAAAGATATCAAACAGCCCTGTAAATGACACCGCTGGAATCAGGGATTCTGCCCGAATATTAAACTGCTCTCAGAAGGGGTAGCAGAAACCTGGTGACACATTCCCTTTAATGTAATATAGTCATGTCATAAACCCGGTGCGCAGAGATCTACCGGTATTACTGAGTCCTAGCAACAACACAGTAGTAAAGAACAGTGACATTATCTCTGTAAGTAGAAATATATCAATTGCAATCTATCTGCTAGTCTTTACACTTGAATGATTATGGAAATCAACATTTAACCCCTCTTCTATACCTTATATATTTTCAAGATACAAAGTCTAGTCAACATGAAGAAGTATTAGTTGGCGTAATCTAAGATATCTAGCATTACAATCACACATTAGAGACACACAATATTGCCTGTATAAGACAGGAGTACCTACCTATGACTGCCAGGTCCTGCGTGACCAGGTTGCAGCTGCTTAGTAGCAGGCTTTGTAGACTGGTTGCACTCTGTAGAGCTCCAGAAAGTAGATTCAGGTTTCCTCCAACACATTTATTCCAGGATAGGTCCAACATCTGAAGGTCCATTAGGTAATGTGAGGCTTCAGCTTGGGATACACATTAAAAATACTTGTCAAGATTTATAAAATGACAGAATATTTTCTAAGGTTTGTTCTTCAATTATGTTGCTGTATTTATCATGTACAATAAAATGGAAACAGAAATATAGATCCATATACCAATATTTCAGCCTTCACTGCCTCCACTGACTCCAAACATGGTGCTAAATATCTGCAGAAAATATATACTGTAGATGACTGCCCTTTCTATAGCTCATTCACAGGGTGATCAATTACCGTATTTTTCCTTTTATAAGACGCACTTTTTTTCCTCCAAGTTTTGGAGGAAAGTGGGGGTGCGTCTTATAAAAGAAATATAACATTCTAGCATCCTCAGTTGCTGGGAGGGGGGGACAGCAGTGAATTGGGGACAGAAGTGACAGGGAATGGTCCCTGCTGAAGAATCCAGGCGGCAGGAGCACCAACGTGTCCCCGGCTCATTATCTACTTAAATATTCACTTCACTGCTCCCAGTCTCCACCCACCTCTCTGCACTGAACACAGCGAGGAGAGGTGAGAGCAGGGGGAGCAGGAGAAGCTGCTTAGCCTGCACACATGGTCGCTCCTGCAGCTGCTGGGACATTGTGTGCTGCAGATAGTGAGAACTGAGGAGCTGGGTGCAGCTGTGGCAAGTGAATGAGCACTGAGCTCTGTGCTGATTCACTGCCATGAAGACGGGGCAGAGCAGGGAGATCGGCACCTCATCACAGCAGGTACCTTGTTTGTCAGTGTCCTGCCTCACTCCCTCTGCTCAGTGTAATGTGTCCTGCTGAGCCCTGACACCAAGCAGAAATCCAGGAAGCTCGGTCTGCAGTTCAGGAGCTTCAGTGTATGGAGAGCAGGGCTGGAGCCTGCATATAACGGCAGTGTACAGCTCCCCTGGCCCTGCATACAGGTCAAGCTCTGTGGTGACTTGTAATTAGGAGACAGGGCTAGAGCATCATATTTCAGCACAGTGTACAGCCCCCCTCCCTGGCCCTCCCTCATACAGTACATCACATCAGATCTTTATATACAGACTGGCCACTTCCTTCATTTCAGCAGGGTGATGGCAAAGCAGGACACATTAAAGTGAGTCCACATGTATATGTAACATAACCACTAATAAAGTAAAGTTAACACTACCAATACTGTGCTTAACTAGAACTCCAAGCATGCTATAGGATCTACAGTACATGCTGGGAGTGATAGTTCTTAAAGGGATTGTTACTACATGAACAAATCCCATCTCATTCATCTTGTTGGCCCTTGTAAAAGTAATAAAGACCATACTAAGGGTGTGCGCTCACAGTCGGGAGTAGCTGTGTGTTGGACGCGGCTCCTCCGGACATAAGTGAAGCCACATGTGGAGGCAGGGAGACCCCAGCTGCCCTGTACTCACCATGTGCGGCGGGTGCAGGGCGGCTTCTCCCTGCAGTCCCCCGATGGGAGCCGCTTCCAACTCCACAGCATGAAATGAACATGCTGAGAAGGAGCGGAATGGTGGCAACCCGCACCGCAGCTGTCAGAATGCTGCGGTCGGATGAAGCATAGTGAGTATGGGATTTCTACAAATCCCATCCACTATGCCTGTACTGTACTACGCAGCATTTTGGACACAGCAGCAAGACGCTGCGTCCAAAAGGCTGCGTATACTCATCGTGTGCACGCACCCATACCCCTGATTCTGCAGCAGTTCCAACGTTATCAGAAGTTGCATAGTCATGTCCCATGTGATATTGATATGAGACTCAGCCCTCTGACCAGTCAGTGCTGGCGTCTGTCTCCCCGCCAACAGACACTGGAGCAGAAGTCATTGGTGTTGCTCACATGCTGCACCTGCATCCGAAGGAAACAGACGCCAACACTGACTGTCGCAGGGCCTGAGTGTCATATCAAAGTCATTTTTTGCTACAAATATTTTTTTCCCTATTTTCCACCTCTAAAATCTGGGTGCGTCTTATAATCCGGTGCGTCTTATAAAGCGAAAAATACGGTACTAATGCCAAGAATATGTTGTGAAAGTGATTTTTAGATGTAAGTCCTTACCTAGTCCTGCAAAGGATTCTTTCTTCAATGTGCAATTGCTGATATTCACGGATTTCAACTTAGGCAAAAAACGTAAACGGCTGAAGAGATGTTCCGAAGAAAGTCCTATGCTTTTGTTAGATGACATGTCTAAAGACTGGAGGTTGGATAGGAGTGGGATGACCTGGGCTACAAATAAAAATATTGCACAGAGACCTTATTGTTATTTTTTATTATGCATTCGGGTTCCCAAAATAAGTGTGAATAATGAAGCTTTTTGCAATTTTACAGAAATTCCAGGTGGGCTAAATAATCTCTATGAATATTTCATACAACCGAATTGCCCAAAGGGCAAAAGAGATCCCCTATCTTGGAGATTGTAAATAAAACTTATATTATATAATTAGAAGCTAATCATAATAGTTGAAATTACAGGCGTGAATATATACTATTCTAATAATGGTGATTCTTGACAGCATACCATTGGTGGTATAAGAGAACCTAACTGCTTACAGTGAGTGTATTGCTCTATAAGAAGATTGCCAACACCCTAAAACTGAGCTGCAGCATGTGACCAAGATCATACAGCTGTTTAACAAGACAGGTTCCACTTAGAACAGGCCTCGCCATGGACGATCAAAGTAGTTGAATGCACATTATCAGCGTCATATCCAGAGGTTGTCTTTTCAAAATAGATATATGAGTTCTGCCAGCATTGTTGTTGAGGTTAAAGGAATCGGGAGTCCCCTATGACTGCTCAGACCATGTGCCTCACACTGCATCAAAATGGTCTGCATTGCTATCATCCCAGAAGGAAGCCTCCCCTAGAGAAGATTCACAAGCAGTTTGCTGAAGACCTGTGTTCTGATGAAACCAATATATACTTGTTTGGTTCAGATGATGTCAAGCATGTGTGGCGGCAACCAGATGAGGACTACAGAGACAGGTGGGTCTTGCCTACAGTCAGGCATGATGGTAGGAGTGTCATGGTTTGGGTCTGTAGCAGTCAGCTGTAGGGAGCTGGAGTTTGTTGAGCAAACCATAAATGTCAACATGTAATGTGACATACTGAAGCTGAGCGTGATTCCTTCACCTTGAAAACTGAGACACATGACAGTATTCCCACATGATACACATTTTCCCTGAGGAAGCTACTTGTGTGTAGTGATATGCATGGGGCTTCTCCCCACTTGACGCCCCTGTCCTGATTTGTACCCGTGACCATTCAGCAAATGCCTAATTATTAGGAATGGGATTCTGAGTCCTGCTTCAGGACCAGTTTATCTGATACTTTATAACCCACTTTACCCTGCTGGCATATTTCCACCTGTGGGCTCAATAATGTTGGTGGTCTAGTTTCTATAGGCAATTTATTTGCAGGTGGCCGGTCATCATTATACAGCCATATTCTTATACATTTATTCAGATATTCCTCTCTTGATTGTGTGGTCACACCATCTTGTGCTGCTACATTTTGTATTGTGCCTTTTTGTTCAGGGGAGTTTCTGTGTGTGATATACTAGGGCTACTAGCTTTTTAAATGTTTTTATTAATGTAAGCATCATTCAATTTTTGTAATATATATGATTATCTTAGCACAGGAACATAGTTTTTAAATGCACCCAATTATGGAAATTATTATTATTATAATACCTGTTGATTAAAATTACTCAATGGAAAACCACTTTAAAGCGAACCTGTCACCCCCCCTGGACATCAAAAGCTAAAATAGCCACCTTCTGCAGCACTAAGGCTGCATTCAGGGAAGGTGGCTATAGGCTTTTGATGCCCTATATACTGTTAAATATGCACTTATATAACTGCTTACACTTAAGACGACCTAAGACCGGGAGGCGGGGTTTCGCGCTCCTCCGACCCGCCCCCTCTTGTCACTCATCCTGGTCGCCTGCTGCTGCCTCCCCTCACAGTCTTACATGAACGCACGCCTCCGTTCTTCTCTATGGCGCCGCGCATGCGCTATGCGCCGGGTGTCCAGGAAGTCGTCGGGCTGCGCGCACAGCGCATGTGCGGCACCATAGAGGAGAACGGAGGCGCGCGTTCATGTAAGACTGTGAGGGGAGGCAGCAGCAGGCGACCAGGATGAGTGACAAGAGGGGGCGGGTCGGAGGAGCGCGAAACCCCGCCTCTCGGTCTTAGGTCGTCTTAAGTGTAAGCAGTTATATAAGTGCATATTTAACAGTATATAGGGCATCAAAAGCCTATAGCCACCTTCCCTGAATGCAGCCTTAGTGCTGCAGAAGGTGGCTATTTTAGCTTTTGATGTCCTGGGGGGGTGACAGGTTCGCTTTAAGCAGTGCTGGAAACAATGGTGGTCTCACAAAATATTGACACATTGGGCACAATTTGGCTATTTTCACTTAGGGGTGTACTCACCTGCCAGTGGTTTAGACAATAATAGCTGACAACTTTACATTGTTTCAAAGTGTTATATATTTAGTGTTGTCCCATAAAAAGATATAGTAAAATATATACAAAAATGGAAGGAGTGTATTCACTTTTGTCGTATACTATTTATATATTTACAGTGGGGGAAATAATTATGTGATCCCTTGCTGATTTTGTAAGTTTGGCTACTGACAAAGATACAAACAATCTTTAATTTTAAAGGTAGGTTAATTTTAACAGTGAGAGATAGACTATCAAAAATAAAATCCACAAAATCACATTGTCTAAATTATATACGGTAAATGTATTTGCGTTTTGGAGAAGTAAGTATTTGATCCCTCTGTCAAACAAGACTTAATACTTGGTGGCAAAACCCTTATTGGCAAGCACAGCAGTCAGACTTTTCTTGTAGTTAGTGATGAGGTTTGCGCATATGTCAGGAGGAATTTTGGTCCATTCTTCTTTGCAGATCATCTCTAAATTATCAAGATTTTGAGGCTGTCGCTTGGAAGCTCAGAGCTTTAGCTTCCTTCATAAGTTTTCAATGGGATTAAGGTCTGGAGACTGGCTAAGCCAATCAATGACCTTAATGTGCTTCTTTTTGAGTCACTCCTTTGTTGCCCTGGCTGTATATTTTGGGTCATTGTTGTGCTGGAAGACCCAGCCACGACCCATTTTTAATGTCGATGCAGAGGGAAGGAGGTTGTCACTCAGGATTTACAGTACATGGCTCCTTCCATTTACCAGATGATGCAGTGAAGTAGTCCTGTGCCCTTAGCAGAGAAACACCCCCAAAGCATAATGTTTCTACCACCATGCTTGACTGTGGGGATGGTGTTCTTTAGATAATAGGCAGCATTTCTCTTCTTCCAAATATGGTAAGTTGAGCTAATGGCAAAAGAGCTCAATTTTTGTCTCATCTGACCCTGACCACAGCACCTTCTACCAATCACTCTCAGAATCACCAAGATGTTCATTGGCAAGCTTCAGATGGGCCTGCACATATGCCTTCTTGAACAGTGGGACTTTGTGGGCACTGCGGGATTTTAATCCATTACAGTGTAATGTGTTACCAATGGTTTTCTTGGTGATAGTGGTCCCAGCTGCCTTGAGATCATTAACAAGTTCCCCTCTTGCAGTTTTAGGCTGATCTCTAAACTTCCTCATGATCCTGGATAACCGAGGTGAGATTTTGCATTGAGCCCCTGATCGATGTCGATTGACACTTATTTTGTATTTCTTCCATTTTCTTACTATTGCACTAACAGTTGTCTCCTTCTCACCCAGCATCTTGCTTATGGTTTTGTAGCCCATTCCAGCTTTGTGCAGGTCTAGGATCTTTTCCCTGACATCCTTAGGCTGGTTTCACACTGCGGTCAGATCAGATCAGGTCAGGTTTTGTGTTTCAAAACCAGGAGTGACTCCAAAACTCAGAACAGGTGTCAATCTTTCAATTAGAGTTTGTCTCTGCAAGTTCCTCTCCTGGTTACTCTCCTGGTTTTGGCACACAAACCTGATCGAACCTGATCAGAGAAAAAAGGCAGTGTGAAACCAGCCTTAGAAAGCTCTTTGGTCTTGCCCATGCTATGAAAGTTAGAGTCTGATTAAATGAGTGTGTGGACAGGAGTCTTATATACAGGTGACAATTTAAGACAGCTGTCTTTAATGCAGGTAACGAGTTGATTAGGAGCATCTAACTGGTCTGTAGGAGCCAGATTTCCTAATGGTTGGTAGGGGATCACATACTTATTTCTCTCTGCAAAATGCAAATACATTTACATAAATCAAACAATGTGATTTTCCGGATTTTATTTTTGATATTCTTTCACTCACTGTTAAAATTAACCTACCCTTAAAATTATTGAATGCTCATGTCTTTGTTAGTGGGCAAACTTACCAAATCAACAAGGGACAAAATACTTAATTCCACCATTGTATATTTTTATATACACAGTATGTATGTAGAAAATGAATTGCATTACTCAGTGCCATGACATCAGCTTTAGAAAGGCAGCATTGATGAATATCCAGTAGTTCCAGTTGTTTGAAGGCAGTCAGACGTGCAGCAACCTCAGAGAATCCACCTCCCGTTGCCTTATTGCATGACAGATCCAGTTTTCGCAAGTAAGGCCAATATTGAAATGCAGAACCTTAAATAAAAGAAAAATATACTTTTTTCACTAAATCTTTTTGCGATGACCACAAAAAATCGTATTCTATCAAGCAGAGAAAAATACATACATTCTGTAAAGATATACATTCTGAGGCCCCTTTCACATCAGTGTTTCTGTCCGGATCCGGCAAGTGCGGCCTTTAGGCAGCAAATGCGGCAATGCGGTTTTCTGTCCGGATCTGCCGGATGCGGACAGAAACGCTGGTGTGAAAGGGGTCTTACTTCTATCTGCTGATCAACTGATCCATTTTACAGCTTTTTAAAAACATTTTTTTGTTACTCTTTACTGGACTTGAAGCTGCCACTGTGCAATCACTGATGTATGCTCTGTAAAGCACAAATGATGATCGGTGAACGCAACGCACTCAACCAGTGTTTACAGGAAGTTCATCATGACAGAGACACGGATCATCAGCTGACCTCTGGCTCTCATGACAACCCATCGGTACCCCGCAATCACGTCACAGGGCCACTGATAAGAGTGGGGATTTTGCATCCCCCGCTATCACATGTTAAATGGCGCTGTCAGTGTCACGCTGGGAGCGGGAGAGACACCCAGCGTAGGACAACGACGGGGGGGGATAAGGAGTCCCTAAAGCTATGGGCACAAGAGGGAGAGGGTGACCCCTAGTCTTCCTGGGGCTGACCCTGTCTGCCCTGACGTCCCTATACAGTTTCCTCAACTGTCGCCGACCACGAACCTTGTCCCTCTCTGATCCTAGCACTACCTTATCTAAGGATCAGATGGGGAGGTTCACTAGACCCCTCCACTAACAACTAAAGACAACACAAGGAAAACAGACAATGGGGAAAGAAAACACTTATCTTGCAGCAGAGCACAGCAACCTCCACAATCTCAGCTTCTGCTTGGAGCAAGGATAATGAGTCCACAAGGAAATATCACCTGCACCGAGGGAGGGCAATGAAACTCCTTATAAAGGAGGGAAGAACCTGCTGGGTCCTAGAGACCCAGAATACTGGTGTAGAAACCAGACCGAGCACAAGACCTTCCCAGCCGTCCTCCCATGATAGGGAGATCTTATCATACCTTCTCTTTATCTACACAGAAGGTAAATGCCCCTGAAAGACGGACCGTCCTCAAACCTTATGGCTGATTGGCCAAACGCTGGGACCGTCTGCGCGTGGCCTCTACCCTGTCATCCGTGCCACCCGTGACAGTCAGAGATTGACGGCAGGATTTAACTTGTTAACAGGCATGGGCCGATCCACCCGCACCTGTTAGCTGCACATGTCAGCTGATCAGATTATCCAACGTGTGTAGGAAAAGATGTGGGCTCATACGCCACAACCAGTGATATATATATATATATATATATATATATATATACGTCTTTGCTCACAAAGGAGTTAATTAGTTAGTGCCCATGGTTACCTGTTATTCTCCTCTTTACTTTACTAAGAATCTTATTTTTTACTCTTTTTTTCAAGTATGTTGGATTTTAGTATTCTGGGTTCGTGACTACATATGTTTATAGGATATTACTATTTATATGTTTCAAAATACAGTGCTTAATAGGAATTAAAAGTTACTTGCATGCTTATACTTAGATACATTACACATGTGACCTGATTTTTCCATATTTCTAATAAACAAAAAACTGGAAATTCTCCATTGGTTGCTATATTACATATATTCAGTATTCCAGTAATCAGGTATTAGTTCTGCAAAACATATTTATTTAATATGCTGCAGTACAATGGCACAATACAATGGGACCCATAATGCCTGTGTCACTATGGTAAGTTTCTGTGCAGGCTCTGTGTCCCTCTTCTGGACCTGTCCTGTCCTACATTATGATGCTTACTTTTCCCTGATTTAACGATGCAAAACTTTTTTTGTTGTTTTTTTTGCCTTCCTCTGTATCAACATGTTAGGTTATGGGTTTCCCGGCAGATAAAGACTTTCTTATTTGCTTATTGTTAGGGGAACAGTTAAAGGGAACCAGTCCTGTAAAAAGACACTTTCACCTGCAGATATGGGGTAATTCTCCAGGTTAATAGGGTTCTGACACAGTGGGCTCGCTGCACTGCAGCGCCCACTACATGGGGAGATGATCTTTATTCCTCTTGGCAGCCTCGAGCTTTCAGTCATAGTCATAGGGGTGGTGCTAGTGTAACTTCGGTCTCAGCTCAGTTGTTACAGCTGCCACTCATTATATACTGAATGGTGACTGAAATTGCAACGACTAGCCTTTATAACTCAAAACCTGAGGCTGCCAGGAGGAATAAAGATTATTTCCACCTGGCAGTGAGGTTTTCAGTGCAGCATCAGAACACTAATAACCTGCAGATTAACCTCATTTTTACAGGTTAAGGCTGCGTTCACACATTTGCGTATTTTGCTGCGCTTTTTTGCTCGCGCTTTTTGCCGCGTTTTTCGGCCGCGCAAAAAAGCGCAACAAAATACGCAGGGGCTTTCACACACTGCGCTTTCTTTACTCCAGAAAGCGCAGTGATGTCACAGAGGGGAGGAAGAATCCTGCTTCCTCCTCCCCTCTGTGACAGCCCCATTAGATTTCACAGTGTATTAATATACACTGTGAAATCTAAATTAAACAGAGGCAAATGTATGTAACATAAAAAAGAATGAATACTTCACCTGTCCGGTGCCTTCTCCCGCTGTCTGGTGCCTTCTGCCGCTCACCGATTCCAAGTGAGAGGTTTACTGAGAAGACCTGTGGTGACGTCAGAGGGGGGCGTTCCCGGGGCGTTCCCAGCGCTGATTGGCTGTTCGCGGTCATGTGATATGTATCACATGACCGCAAGTGCCCGGGAACGCCCCTCTGACGTCACCACAGGTCCTGTCAGTACACCTCTCACTTGGAATCGGAGACCAGACAGCGGAGAAGGCGTCGGACAGGTGAAGTATTCATTCTTTTTTATTTTACATACATTTGCCTCTGTTTAATTTAGATTTCACAGTGTATATTAATACACTGTGAAATCTAATGGGCGGCCACAGCTGTCACAGAGGGGAGGAGGAAGCAGGATTCTTCCTCCCCTCTGGGAGAATACGCAGAAGTAGCTGCGTAAACAATTGAAATATCAATTGTTTACGGAGCTGCGCTTTCTCCCTGCGTATTTTTACGCAATGTCTGCACTGCAAAGTGAATTTCCCATTCACTTTGCAGGCAGACAAAAGGCACATTGCGTATTTTGAAAAGCGCGCGTAAAAAAAACGCGGCAAAATACGCAATGTGTGAACATAGCCTTATACTGTTTTTACATGTTAGGTTCCCTTTAGGTTTTGCACAAAGTACCTAACACCTTTTATAGGCCACTTTACACGCGGCAACAGGAAGATAGAAATCGGCAGGTGTCGGAGACAATTGTACCTTTTACCTTCAAAACACCTTGAAGTGGCTGCGTGTAATTCAGGTATCTGCAAGGTGTTTTGAAGGTAAAAGGTACAATTGTCTCCAACACCTGCCGGTTTCTATCTTCCTGTTGCCGCGTGTAAAGTGGCCATAAAGAGTAAGTAAATTTACTTGCTAATTTTTCAGAGTAGGCACTTGACTTGCTTGAAGAGTAATAGGGGTCTGGTTGCGCATATAGACCAGTGTACAGATCAGCTACTACACCTATACCTTCTCTTGAATCTGTACTCTGGTGTTTGCACTGTGACCAGAGCTGTGCGCCTCTGCTGAGATGTGCACTTCTTTTGGAGTCTATTGCACGGTGGCAGTTCTAGGAACCAGAGCTCTACCTGTTGTGTCCCACGAATGGGAACAACTTATATCAAACTCTCAATGTTATGCATTGCTGTTGCTAGGCAGATTTCTGCTCTCTGAAGTTTGTCCCTAAGCCTCTCCTGTCGTTGATGATGTATTAGTTGCCCCTCCCTTCTTCCCCAGTGTTCAGTTTGCTTCAGCCATTGCCTGGACTACATGTATACTTCCCTGTAAAGGCCGCTTTACACAGCACGATATTGTAACACAACTACGATAAAAAGTCACGTGGTTCGGGCGTGGCCGCCGATATCGTTCGTGCGTTGTGTTGTGTTGTGTAAATGGGCAACGCAACTCAAAAACGATGTAACTATGATATCGTTTTTGAATTGTGCATGCTCTCCAACCGTGCAATATTGGCTAGACGATGTGCCAGGATCGTGCTGTGTGACAGCGCAACTACGATTTGGAGCACAACTTCCCCTATTTACTCCCATGTTAAATGGTCGTTCCCTGGGTCGCTCGTACACAGTGCGAAGGAGGGGGCATAGACATCCTAGTTGTGTTGGCTGCCGATATCTCCTTGTGTGACATCTACTATGCGAACTTGGACAAGTGCCAAAAAAGTGCACACTCCCGTGAAATTGTATGCAATATCGGAACGATATTGTGACGTGTAAAGCGGCCTTTAAGGATTATTCTTTTCACCTGCTACTGCACTGTACGTAATACAAGATTTTGGAAGAAATCAGCTCCGTTTCTTCTGGTCTTTACTACAAGGCAGTGCTAACTGAATTAAACTGTCTGAGGGATGCCTGGTATGTGAGAACTACAGTTAAACAATTATCTAAAGGACTGATAATTAGAATGCTTAGGAATTCATAGTGCCAAGGAACAGTCAGAACACTGAGACTCATAGTTGCCAAGTTACCATACAACATACAAGAAAAGTGGAGCATATGAGTGTCAAATTATAAAAGACAATACAAGTCTCTTTCCCTCCGTTCGCCTAGTTCTGACTTCATCAAGGAGATTGCAGAGTACAAAACTGGCCCCAGCTTCTGCTACAAGGAACTCAGTAGCTCTGTGCCATCTTCTAAATATGAGAGTTCATGCTCTCCGGACAGAAACTGCAGCGGTCTGGTGTCTGCAAAAAAGACGGACGTTCTGCCTACACCGACATCAGCGAAGGTGAGAAGGTGGAAAATCCAAACTGCCATTGCCCTATGCGTAAGTTGCCACATTCCCTGAAGAAGTGCATCGGCTTCAGGAACAAACCACTTCAGGAGCATAAGGAGCTTCTGACAAAGTTTGGAGTATGCTCTAGGTGCTGTGCCTCTACCGAACACCTTGCTAAGAACTGTGTCATCACCATTAAGTGTCTAGAGTGTGACAGCGAAGACCAACTACAAGCACTCCATCCCCACAACGTGACACTTCCCAACATAAGCCATGGTGGGGAGAATACAGACAAAGCGACAAGTCATCTTGTGATATTTGCCTCATGCACAAAGTCTGCAGAGAAGATCTTTGAGACAAGTGCTGCGTGAAGATTTGCCTGTTGAAGGTGTATCCCAAAGGTCACCCAGAGAAGGCAGTCAGGGTGTATGTCAGCCTGGACAATCAGAGCAACAGATCACTGGCTATGTCAGAATGCTTTGACTTGTTCATCTTAAAAGGAAACGCCTACCCCTACCCCTTGGGCAACTACAGTCGTGTCACAGAAGCCTCAGAAAGAAGGGCCAGTGGCCTCATTTAACAGCTCTTGAGAACTCCATGGAGATACCACTACCCACACTTGTAGAGTGCAACCAAATACCATTCAGCAGGGAAGAGATCCCAATGCCAGAAGCTGCTCTTCATCACACTCACCTCTGGACCATAGTCGATGAGATGCCAGCGCTGGACAACAAAACTGATACCGTATTTTAATTCTCCTCAGCAGAGACATCCTACAGCTGCATAAGATGCATCAACTAATCAACGGTTCACTTGATGCACCGTTCGCTCTGCGCCTCGGTCTAGGTTGGGTCATTATCGGCAACGTCTGCAGTGACAAGTTGGAGAAACCAAACAGGATCTCCTCCTACAAAACTCATGTAACATCAAATGATCACAACATGTCTTTTCTGCCATACCCACATCACTAATGACTAAAGGAGAAGTCAAACGACATTAAGTGGTGACAGCAACCACCCAACAGCACAAATACGCTTCATCCTCGAGACCCCAACCTCGAGTTAACAGCGCTCAACCCTACAAACAAGGACAACGACCTACGCCCTCAAAGTAAGACAAGGCGATTATGAAGGTCACGAGAATCAAACTAACCAGTGATGACTATAGCAGCTGGGTAGCTCCCTTACCCTTTCTTTCCACAAAGACTGAGTTGCCAAGGGATCTGCAGCAAGCAACTGCAAAGTTTCTATCCTGTGATGCCTATCACCATCACAAGACTGGCCAGACCAAAGCGGTGCGGGACTCCAGTGCTAGAGAAGTTAGCTGGTTGTTTCCTTCCACTCAATGCAGCCTCAGCGCACTCAAGTCCTAAACCATCATTCTCTAAGGTCTCTTCCAACTGTCATCAGGAGAGAAGCTCATGTTTCCTCTGATACATCTACGAAGGCTACAGCTGCAGCAGCCTCCCTGAGTACTTCAGAAACCGGCAACAAAGTACAGTGCAGTTTTGTCCTTGACAAGGTCAAAATTGTTTCAAAACCTGCATACACTGTACTAAAGCTGGGACTCTGTGCTGCTGCACTAACAGTAGAAACCGTAATAGCCACTCCTGAACAGTGCATCCCAACTCTACTGGCCTACGACTAGCTGAGTGGAGAATAGAACTCGGACAACACTCAATCTTGACCACAGCATGCGGCCATCACTCTCAAATTGGCCGCACAACAATCTTTGCCCTAGCATGGCCAGCCGCCAACTTGTGCCGAAGGAACCAAGGTCTGGGAAGGATCACAGAACAACTAGCATCACAAGCCGTATGTCGAAGGTGCCAGTATGGAAGCTGAGTTTTCATCACCCTGGATACCCGTCAAGCTGGTCAGCCATTGTGCCTGCTGACATTCGTCTTCAGATACATCACCTGGTGCCTATTTTGAGCAGGAGTCACATGAACTGAGCTCTGTTGCTCAACTCTGCCACATCGGGGAGCATATTTCCTAATACCCAGCCGTGTAGAGTCTATGAACGGCGAGGGACAGCGTCGACTCCTTACGTCATGCAGAGACTTAATGAAATCTGAAGATTTAAGACAGAGAGTGTTGTGTCTCATGAAGGGGAGCAACTTATAACAAACTCTCTATGTTATGCATTGCTGTTGCTAGGCAGATTTCTGCTCTCTGAAGTTTGTCCCTAAGCCTCTCCCATAGTTGATGATGTATTAGTTGCCCCTGCCTTATTCCCCCGTGTTCAGTTTGCTTCAGCCATTGCCTGGACCACATGTATACTTCCCGGGAAGGATTATTCTTTTCACCTGCTACTGCATTGTACTTAATACAAGATTTCGGAACAAATTAGCTCAGTTTCTCTTGGACTTTACTACAAGTCAGTGCTGGCTGAGTTGAACTGTCTGAGGACGCCTGGTATATGAATACTACAGTTAAACAATTATCTAAAGGACTGATAATTAGAATGCTTAGGAATTCACAGTGCCAAGGAAGAGTCAGAACACTACGCATCTGCAAGCAATTCAAGTGCCTGCTAAATATAAAAAATTATTAAGAAATTGTACTTACGGTACTTTTTAACAGACTGAAAGCCAATATGTCACTTAAACTGATTAGTAAGTACAGGTCCTTCATAGTACGTCCAGGAGCCAGTTGTCTATAACCCTTATGAAAAGAAAGAAAACAACAATGCCCTCGCCTCCAGCCATTCTTAATGCTGCATAATAGCAGCCTCCATGTTACTATGTATACTGAGATAGCAGTGAATGGGAAGGGTTGAGGAGGCAGGTGCAGCAGTACACTAGGAAATTCTACTGACCTACAAGCATTTGTCTGTTGTATTTCTTTATCACTGATATTAAATAAATTCCTGCATATATCTATGGGGGCTTGTTGGAGACAAACAAATGAATATATAGATTTTAAATAATATAGGAGACAAAGTTACTGACTCAGATGAATGATGCTGTCCTGGCTTAAGCTTGTAGAGCGCAGTTTTAAAGTCCACAAACATGAGCAATTTTTTAGTTCCTCGGTGATATTCTTCATTGTACTTCCAAACTCTTTGTTTTCTGACAGTTCCAAAACTTCAATTTTTGCCATCTTGCTAATGGCCTGTGCTGAAATACAGAAAACAAAATTTGGTTACACAGAACAATGCAGGCATAGCAAGACATACAAAGAAATAGATCCAGGGAAGTAACATTTCTTCTAACTATCCCTTTACTAGTTTCCATAATGCAACCAGATAAAAGATATGTCAGGAAAATGTATATGGTATACCTAGAACCGAAGGCTCCAACATTTACCACTGAATAAGCATACATTACCCATTGTGTTCAGGTTTAATACATTGTGATCAATCAATCCAATGGCTGGTCACAGCAATGACATTGATTGCCCTGTAGACATTGTTTGGCTGCAGCAGTCATGCAACCTCCCAGGCTTTAAAAAAGTAAAGACACTGGCAAGGAATATGGCAATGCTTCAAAAGGAGATGGGGGATAGCTAGGTGAGTATATGTTTTGCACTTATTTTTGATTTTCATAAAATAAATAAAAGACTAACAACAGATTTAAACTTTTTGTCAGTCACACAACATTATATATCTTATCTGTGGCCCCTATACCTGGAAAAGTAATTTCTTGTGACAAAAATCATTCCTGCACTGTGTGAAGGGCTTACGTTGTGTCAGGCATTAAGCTGCTAAATTACTACAGGCTTCATTAAGCTGTAAAATTGATTTGGTTTTGTCCACAGCAGTGATATTGAGGAGGTCAGGTCCTGAACTGTGGAATAAAGGTGGTTGGTTTTGAAGCTGTGATATTGAGGTGGTTGGGCGCTGAGCAATGGTTGCGAAGAGGTTAGGTCCTGAAATTTGATTTTGAAGAGGTTAGGTCCTGAGATTTCCTGAGATAGTGGTCGGGCCATAGACCGCAACATCCTGAGTAGGTACACATTCAGAACTGAAGAATATGTTCCCTGTGGATAACATCAGAGGAAGGTTTGTTTGTTTATAAAGATGGGATCCGTAAATGTATTGTGTTTTATTTCTACTAAAATATTTTTACTCTGTGTGTTTTTTTTTTTATGTTTACTAGAAATTCAAGGTGACCGGGTCTAATATTGGCCTGACACCATGAATTTTGGACTAAGTGACAGCTGACAATACAAATATGGCATTAATCTCTTATTACCCAGTGTGCCACAGCCACCAGAACTGCTGGAAAGCTGGGTAAGGAACCTGAAAATGGTGCTACGAAAGAATGCACCGTTTTTAGGGGTGGCTGCGGACTGCCATTTTCAGAGTGGGAGGTCCAGAATGCTTGGGCCTTAACACACTGAGAATCCCAGCCCACTCAGGTGCCTGGGTTTTACCTTGGCTGGCAATCAAAAATAGGGCAAAGCCCATACACCCATGGGGTGGAAACCCTTAGCTGTCCGCTTTATCTGCGCATGAGAATCAAAAATACGACAGAGCGTTACGCAAATTTTTAAAAATTATTTATTCTTACAGTACTATGATGTCAGTCAACAGCTGAGGGGTGGAACAGCCAATCACAGACGCTGTCGCAGAGAATGGGCATCTGTGATTGGCTGCTGGAGTAACCTGCAACCAGCCCATACATTCTAGCATCTAGAATGCATGGGCAGTTTCCATACTCCAACAGCCAATCATGGACACCATTTTCGTAACAGCATCTGTGATGCTGTGGAGCCAGTGCAGTGAATATCTGGAAGTTAATGATCATTCCTAAGTAGTGCGCGAGAAGGCGGAAGCGAACATGGACGCAGCAGTGGTAAGTTAATGATGTTAAACTATTTTCTTATTTTTATTGCCCCTGAACTGTAAGACGACTTCCAGGTAAGTACGTGTTCGGGATCTGTACCTGAACACTAGGTGTTCGGTACGGACCCTGAACTTTACAGATCAGGTTCGCCCATCACTACTTCTGATCTGTACTCTATGTTCTGTTGTGAATAAAATATAGCTCTAATGGCCACTTTACACGCATCAACAGGAAGATAGAAACTGGCAGGTGTCGGAGACAATTGTACCTTTTACCTTCAAAACACCTTGCAGATACCTGAATTACACGCAGCACTTCAAGGTGTTTTGAAGGTAAAAGGTACAATTGTCTCCGACACCTGCCGGTTGCTATCTTCCTGTTGCCGCGTGTAAAGTGGCCATAAGAGATTTTCAAAATCATTGTATTCTTGTTTTCTTTACGTTTTACAGAGCATCCCAACTTTTTTGGAATTGGGTTGTACATCTCAATGTGAGATGTGAATGGACTCAGTGTTTACAATCCACCTCATCCCACCCTTCCCCACCTGCTGCTCCTCTTTCTTCAGGCAATGATATACTGTAGATGTTTTTACCTAAATGAATCACCATCCTCGGCTTTTAGGCTGCACTCTGTTAAATTCAATGATTTTAATTCACATTTGGTTGTAAAGTGTTGTGTGAGTCTGGATAGGGATCCTCCGAGATCATTGTTCCATGATAAATCCAGTACTTGCAAATTAGGAATATGTTGAAGTGCTTCCCTGTGTGGAGGAGAAAACTAGTGGTACATTACAGATATTATACATCAAATTCTTACTGTCAGACATTACATTGGTTTAATCATTCCATCAAACATTACTTGAGATTTTCATATCATACACCGGTGCTATCTACATCCCTTCTGTAGTTCTTGTTAACAGTAGGCAGCCACAGAAACAGTTTACATATAGATTAACTACATGTGTTTAGCGAATTATACAATATCTCTTTTGTTATAATGAATGATATATAAACCATAAATGAGTCAAAAAGCATTACTTGTCCAAGATATGTAAGTTACAAATAAAAATAAAATATAGTGAATACAAGAATGATGGTGTCACAGGGTAATACGAAATAACAGGGGATCCGGATCTCCTAGAATGAGCCTCAGGATAGGGGCCCTAGCTGTCCCTTATCCCAGTGTTACCTCTGATGGTGAGGATATCTGAGCTGCCACCCTTGCTCTGCTTCTGGCCAGCCCTGGTCTAATACCCCCATCTCCACTCAGATGGGGCCGGGACAGGAGTGGTAAAACCTCACACAAATAGAACAACAGGGAAACCACAGATACTCACTCAAAGCAATACACACAAAGGTATAAGGCAATATGTTTACAGGAGGAAATCAAGAGCACGGAGGAAAACCAGATGACAAGAGGATCTCATAGCACACCAAACAGCACTTCAATAGATCACCAGAAACTGGATCACCACAGCACATGGACCAATATTGCAAAAACTGTAGTTGGCATGGAAGAAAGATTCCACCACCTTAAAAACGCAGGAATCAACTGTAATAGGTTTCCCAGAACATATGATCCTAGAGGTAATCAGGAGTCTTAAGGTACCGTCACACGCTGGGATATAGGTGAACGAGATCGTTTAGCTATGTCACGTGACCGCGATCCTTCCGACATCGTTAGTGCATTGTCACACGCAAGGATATCGTTAATGATCTTAAATTTGGCAATGCTCCAGCTATTTGAGAAGAACGATTGAACGATGTTATAAAGCGGCAGGAATAGGAAAAATATGAATAACATTCGTTCAAAAAGGTGTCACTGAACGATGTTGCTGCTTCCCAGAACGTTAATTGGACAACGAACGATAGATTTGAGGTCAGATCTCAAATTTTGGCTGAACCGTTCCAACTATTTTTCCTTCCAACATCGTTCGTTTACATGCAACGACGCACAAATGATATCGTTTGAACGATCACAAATCCGTGACGTTTCAACGATATCGTTAACGAGATCCTAGGGTGTGAACTGGCCTTTAGATTAATTCCTGTAAGCCTAATCACTAATGAAAACACAGCTGGTCAATACCCGAGCCTGCCCTGGAACTAGAAGCATCAGGTAAACCATAGTGTAGTTTTTCTCAATCTGTAGTATGAACAGAACCAGATTCCACAATGACACTGCGAGTTTTTGTAGAAAAACACTTTGTGACAGATGGTTGTACACCACTGAGACACTGCTGCCATGAGGGAGGTCACCTGAGAAAACAGCTAAAATTTATATGTTTATTTTTACCATAGTAATAGTGTCAGCTGTGTCCCAGGTGTCCTCACTCACGTCGCCGCTTTCATGGCTGCAACTCTCCATGCAGTGATTGTGTGCCAGAGGTCACGCTGATAGGATGCTTCACCTTCAGTGCAAGATCCGATACAGCAGAGCTGAGATGTTACGGGGCACATTGTTTTGGATTACCATTGCAGGGTATTTTTGGGAGCTAATGAATGGGTCAAGGATGGTTGTCTGTGTGTTTTATTGCAAATAAAAGATTTTTCTCTATGTCTGTGATTTTTACCTATTTACTCACAAGATTGCTAATGTGGTAATGCCTGAACATTACCAATCTACAGTTTAAGGACAGTTGTCAATACTCAGCTGTCTCTAACCCCTTCTATTACCCCAAATGCCACCTTACCGGAGCTATGGGAAGAGTCGGGGTGAAGCACCAGGATTAACGCATTTTATGGAGGACCCCGTTCTGGGCAACTGTGACCTGCTATTTTTATGATGGGAAGGGTCCACGAAAGATGGTTCTTCCCACCCTGAGAATAGCAGACCCAATCTGGAAATCAGAAATAACAAGGACCCTAAGTAGTTTTTTTTTTAAATAATTATTCATTTTTTTCTCTAAATACAAGGCTAAACACTCTTTAGTGCCACATGAAAGGCACTAAAGATTGCAAGCTGAGAATACGTAAGGGTACCTTTACACGTCGCCACTTTTGGCGGCGATCGGAGGCAACCGAACGTGCACGTGCACGTTTTTCATGGTTACCTCCGAACACCGAAGGTGCTTGTACACGCCGCAATTGCGCCGTCAACCCAACGGAATGTGTCTCCCCGGAAGCTGCCACACACACTGCGGGAAACATCCGGTAGCCTCCTGTCACCGCTTCACACGTCGCAATCCCCAATGGAATGTGGGCATACCTGTCCAGCGCCGCGAAAACATAGGCGTGCCAAATTGATTTTTACCACGCCCAAAACACGATCATTGGACAATGCAATAGCGTCCTGATTGGCCAGCCTGCGCTGAAAGGCTGGCTAATACGTGACACCATTGTGGCAGATTTTTACAAGGAATACACACTTGTGTCGTGACAAGTGGCTGCTGCAATACACTTTCGAGCTGCTCAAGCGTCACACAGGAGCCGTTTGGAGCTGCACAGTGGCTTACGCTACACAATGGTTTGCTATGTGTGCATCTGTAGCTGAAATTGGGAACATACACACAATACTTTGCACATATGTGCCTACATTGGTCCATGCCATGGCACCCATGTGCGATGTGTAGGCCAATATATGAACTGTCATGTGTGGCAGTATAGTGTACGCAGTGCATCTTCAAATACACGCGCCAACATTAGCTTGCGCTATTGAATGCGCGCGTAATTGGACTAATGTTCGTGATGGTTGTGTCGGTGAAGATGCGTGTGGTGCTGGAGTGACAGCTCTTCTAAGATTCAATAGGAAATAATCCAATTCTATGGTGGCCGCGCTCCCCGTGGTAATGATTTTAAGAACTTTTTGTCCACAAAAATTTTTATTACTCAAAACATGCGAGAATTAAAAAACAGATACAACGCGTTTCGGCGGAGACAACCGCCTTCCTCAGGTATCTCAGATATCTCAGATAAAAAAAAAATGTTCAAGCTAGGGAATGTGATCTCAAAAGCAGTGGCGTAACTAGAGTTCGATGGCCCCAGTGTGAAATTTAGACCTGGTGCCCCCCTGCACATGTTGGTCAGTTGTATGGGCCCTGTCAAACATTCTAAATCCTATAAAGACCAATATGTATTAATGTCCCTCATCCTGGAATATGGCCCTTATCGTGGTATATACTGTATGTCCCCCGTCCTGGTATATATAGTCTTCCTCCTCCCGTCACCACGGTGCTCAAATTATTATAGTGCATTCCTATATTCCTCCATATATTACAATGTACCCCATAGTCCTCTATGTATTATAATGCATCCCATTGTCGCCCATTCATAAAGTAGCCTCCATAGTCATCTAATTATTGTAATGCACCCCCATAGTCCTCCATATAGTATAATCTAGCCTTAAATCCCTCCATATAGCAAATTGCAGCCTCATATTTCTCCATATAGTATAATACACCTCACAGACCTCCATATGGTAATAAATGCAGCCTCATAGTCCCTCTATACAGTATAATGCCGCCTCAGCTCTCCATATAGCATAATGCAGTCTCAAAGCCCTCAATATAGTATAATGCATCCTCATATCTCTCCATATAGTGCAGCCTCCTCTCACCATATAGTGCATCCTCCTCTCTCCATATCGTGTAGCCTTAAATAGTGCAGCCTCCTCTCTCCATATAGTGCAGCCTCATCTCTCTATATAGTGCAGCCTCCTCTCTCCATATAGTGCAGCCTCAAATAGTGCAGCCTCCTCTCTCCTTATAGTGCAGCCTCATAGAGTGCAGCCTCCTCTCTCTATATAGTGCAGCCTCCCTCTCTCTAGTGCAGCCTCATATAGTGCAGCCTCCTATCTTCATATAGTGCAGCCTTCTTTCCCCAGATAGTGCTGCCTCCTCTCCCCATATAGTGCAACCTCCTCTCCCCATATAGTGCAGCCTCCTCTCTTTATATAGCGCAGCTTTCTCTATATAGTGCAGCCTCCTTTCTCTACTGCAGCCTCCTCTCTAGTGCAGCCCCCTCTCTCTAGTGCAGCCTCCTTTCTCTAGTGCAACCTCCTCTCTCCAGTGCAGTCTCCTCTCTCCATACTGTATAATGCACCCCCTCCTCCCCCCACAGTCCTCTGGCCACTGGGTACTCAAAAAAATAAATCTTTACTTACCTCTCCTTGTTCCCCCGCTGCTCCACTCTCCTTTGCTGAAGCCTCAGGAGGCTGCGGTGCTGGTGTGCATTCCACTGCGGAACACATAAAGCAGGAAGTACCGTCTACTATTGTGGAGGAGGCGGCACCAGCCTGATGTATGCGTTCCACAGTAGAACGCACAAGGAAACCCAGCTGTAAGAGGAAGCGAAGGGAGGGAAGGGGCTGTTCATAGTTGAAAGCAGGAGGCTCCCCCCTCCCCTCCTCCTCCTGACACACGGGCCCCAAAGCGGCGTGTGCTGCACATCCATTGTGAAGCAGAGAGTGGGATTGGCAGGCACAGCAACAAAAATTTTGGTGAGTGCCACCTGTTTTCTTTATGCGCTAGTTAATTAGTTAGTTGATTTTCCATTGGAGAGTGCAGTTCGAGATGATCCTGTGGGCTGGAGCTGGAGGACCTCGTTCCAGGATTCAGAACAGCAAGCGTGAGGGACCCGTCGAGAGGTTCTGAGGAAGGAGAGAAGAGGGCCTGGGGAGTGGAACCAGCTGCTGGCTGGAGCTGGAGAAGCTTGTTCCAGGATTGAGAACAGCAAGCATGAGGGACCTGTCGGAGAGGGTCTGAGGAAAGAGAGAAGAGGACCTGGGAAGCGGAACCAGTTGCCGGCTCACCTCAGAGCAGAGCACCAGAAACAGACACTGGGGTTTGAGGTTGTGCGGGTACTAAATACCCAGCAGCCAAAACCAGAGGACGGGAGACTCTACATCTCTAGGCCACATCAAAGCACTGGAGGCACAGCAGCACCCAAGAGCTCGGGGACAGCCGCCAGAGGAGTGGCACCAAAGAAGGGCTCAGGCTGCCTGTGATACTGGTGTGAGAACTACCAGTAGGAAGTTAGAGTTGCAGCTCAGCTATAGGCAGCCAGGGCCAGCAAAGAGAAGCGCAGCAGGGAGGCCTCAGAACCCACTGGGTGAGGAGATCCCCAACTTGCTTTCAGGCCGTCCATACTCACAACATCACCTGTGGTCAGTGTCCTGGTCTGAACCTTCAACTACCAGTAAAGGAGACTATGTACTGTGTGTCTGTCGGTTATTCCGCACCCTCAGTCCTGCACCTCAATGGCCTTCCACCACCATAGACATTACCGGTTGCTCTGGGGAACCGCTCCACCCGTGGGGAGCGATACCACCTTAGCTGCGATTCCATCATCCCCAGAGGTCCCGCACTGCTGCGTCGGCCATCAATAGCCGAACATCACGGGTGGCGTCACGACTTCAATCCCCAAAACCTTAACTCCCGAATTTTCATTGATATCTTCAAGGTCATGGAGCCGGATCTCAACCCCTGTGACTCCCCAGCAGTACTGTAGCCTGGTTCTGAGTATCCCACGGCTCTTAGGGGCATGTCATGAGCCATCCAAGGTTTTTTTTACAGCTTGTGGAGCATTTCAGTGTACTGCTAAATTCACACAAGCGTATAAGCACTGTTCAAGTTTTATCCACAAAAAAAGGATGATTTTTCATTGGTGTTGTCATCTGTATTGGCATTTATTTTTATACAGCAGTGAATAAAATTAACAAGACCAAATATTATGTTGATGTTACAGTTTCATATACGGTATGTTCATGTATAGGTAAAAATCAGATGCTGTCCAGATGATCCATATAGTATCCAATTATTTATTTTTTTGTACAAAACCCTAGACTTGAGTAGGCGAATCTCATCCAAAATCTGGAAGAAAATTGTGCCTGCTGTGAATAATTTCTCACATGGGCTCTCATTTTGTGTAAAAAACAAAACAAAAATGGTCTTGCAACAACCTAATAGTGTTGTATGTTCTTTTCTATGGATAGCAAACTGACCAAAAATGTGGTGTGGACGCAGCTTACCAAACTTGATAGTTATACTCGTGTTTATACATTTTTAAAAACCTGTTTCTTAATATAGAACATACCTCAAGCCAAAGTAAATTGACAAGCAGAAAGCAGCTCCGAGTAATCCAATCATATATTTATTTTTAGGGAGGCCTTTGGAATATGTTGATTATTCTGAGTAATAAAAATGATGCATCTCCCACACCTTGAATGTAAACATGTGCATATGGAGAGCATGGCAGTAAGGACTCTGCCTCCAGTCTCTGTTTTCTCATGATTACGTGATATAATTATTATCATTATAAGGCCACATGCACACATTGTATATTTTGTGAGTATTTTACATCAGTATTTATAAGCCATTAAGAAGTCGAACAATCAGAGGTAAAGAGTAATGGTACCTTTACACGCCGCTACAGGATGGTGGAAACAACCGGGTAGATGAGAGAAATGTATCTTGCACCGCCAAATCAACCCGAGGTAGCGGCGTGTAAAGACGGTTGTTTCCACCCGTCACTTGCGGCACCTGCTTCAGAGCAGTGCTCTAAAACAGGTTGATTTCAAGGCAATGGTAGCGCCCTATATCGGCGTGTAAATAAGGAACAAGAGGGTTGTTTCGACACCTTGCTATCTACCTGGGGCGTGACACAGGCTCCGGGAAACCGCCCCCCTTCAGCGATCATTGGAGGAAGCTCCTGCGTTACGATAGGTAGTCGGTGCATAGGGTGGCATATTTAAGGAGCTGACCAGTCACACTACACAATTGCTCGTGCATCATGTATTAGTCAGCCTCCTGTGCTGGCTAGCCAATCATGATGCTATTGCGTTGTCCTATCAGCGTACGAAATTCTCGTAATCCACAATTCTGGCACGCCTATGTGTTGTTCCAGCAGCACCAGGTCCTCCCATATTACCCTCTGTAGTGGCGTGTAAATAAGGTAAGGTGCTTTTCAGAAGGTAACTTTAGGCACCCGGCGGTGCATCCAGAGATAGATGTAACCTACTGTAGCGCACCTTGTTGCGGCATGTAAAGGTGGTGCGGGTACCGTTTTCAACCGTTTGTGAGTGCTCGTGCACGTGAAGCACCCAGTTGTTTCCACCATCCTGTAGCGGCGTGTAAAGGTACCATCATAGATACACGTCACCACTGCTGTATTTATTACCCACTTGTGGTTTTGGCTTACAAATAGTGAGGTAATAATAGCAAATTTGGAAAACAAGAGAGGGTACAAATAGGGTCTTAGGCCCCTTTCACATCAGCGGTAAACGCTGATCGCGGCAGTTGCGGTGAAAAAACCCGCAACTGCCGCGATTACCGCATAACGGCCGCACTTGCAGTTCACCTGCAGCAAGCCCCATACAATGCCTATGGGGCTTGCGGTAAGTGTGCGGCAGGTGCGGCAGCAAAAAACCACGGCATACACGGTTTTTTTCGCGGCCGCACCTGCCGCAAGTGCCGACACCACAACTGCACCGCACTTGCCACACCTGCCGCAAACCCCATAGACATTGTATGGGGCTTGCCGCAGGTGAACCGCAAGTGCGGCCGTTATGCGTAGCGGCAGTTGCATTTTTTTTCACGCAACTGCCGCGATCAGCGTTTACCGCTGATGTGAAAGGGGCGTTACCTGAGTAAAATCCACTGGGTGTTGCGGTGAAGAACAATTTTTCTCACCTAGCATAGTTGTGATAAGCCACAACTACCGTCAGGGCATGTACTAAGTATCCTCGGCTGCAGCAGTCCCCACAAGAACAAACCAGCAGGAATGATGAGAAAAAAGGGATTAATCAGCGCTGCCATAATCCAGTGATATATGACCAGGAATAAGGAATATTGTATTTAAATAATCGATGGTGATTTTATTGTCACACATTTCGGAGCTGAGCACTCCTTCTACAGACAAGATGTACATCTGTGATTTTGTCTGAAAGAAGCGCTCAGCTCCAAAATGTGTTACAATAAAATCACCATCGATTATTAAATACAATATTCATTATTCCTGGTCGTATATCACTGGATCTTGGCAGCACAGATTAACCCCCATTTCTTTTCAAATACTGAGGTAAAAACTCACCAAATACTTGTGTACATATAGTATGTGTGCCAGATCATAAAGATATATTTGGTAACCTTAATAATATTGTGCATGACGTGGCAATATGTTGACAACACCTCCCTGCTGCTACTAATGATGATGATGAAGACATTTCTCACTACTCAGTACAATCTGCAGCTGTCGGTGAGGGTAGGTTGGTCAGTCATATTAAACGTGGACTCCTGAGCTGTCTCATTCTTTAGTTGGGTTTAGTATTATAGCAAAAATGATCATACGCACATCCTTTTTGAATGCAGAAAGATAGCTTCATTATTGGTGCAGATACAAAAGCAACTTTTCAACAACAGTTTCGACTAAAACTATGGCCTAGTTCACATTAGTTGCGCTCCGTAGATATTTCTCTTCATTTCTCCTCCCTATGGGTTTAAACCCTTTGTTTCTGACCAAAGGGGTTAATTCTTATTTCACTGGCCGGGTCCGCTCTCCCGAGTTGTTCAACAAGGACCAAGGCATGTGGAGATTGGCAACCAGCTCACAGTGGACCAAGGGTCCTAGCTGGGGATCACTGTACACCCCTTCTGAAGATGTTTAGAGGCTTTCCCGGAAGACCTGAGTTAGCAGTCCATCACGTGGGTACTGGGGAACACCCTTAATGTGACTTTCTGCATATCGGGTCTCCGTAGAGGGGCAGTGGCATATGCGCCAGGAGATCAATTAGATGCTGAAGCTGGGGAGGTGATTCAGGCATCCAACACCACGTGGGCCTTGTTTGTAGTCCTCGTCACCAAAAAGGACCAAAAACAGGGCTCTGAGTTGGTACAGTCGGGCTCAAGTTGTTATGGTCACCGATGCATACCTTATACCGTGTATCAATGAACTGCTCGATCAGTTGGCCGGGGCAAGTACCTGACCATTATGTATCTGAGCTGGGGATATGGCAGATTCTTCCGATGCCTCATGCATGGGAACTTTCTGCCTTTATTACCCTTTGTGTACTGTGTGAGTCCACCGTGATGCCGTTCGGCATGAAGCATGCCCTTGACACTTTTCAGCAGATAGTTAACACACTACTCAAGGGACTTAAAGGGTACGTGATGTATACCAGGATGACATTGCCATCTTCAATCCCACATAGCAGGATCATCTGGAGCTTCTAGCACAGATGCACGGGTAGATCTACCAGGCAGGCTTGACCATTATCTGGAAAAGTGCCAGCTGGGCATGAGTGAAGTCCTCTACCTGGGTCACTGAGTGGGCAGAGGGCTTTGAAGCCAAGCCTAAGAAAGTGGATGCCATCATATTCTGGCCCACCCCCAGGACCAAGAGACAGGTGATGTCAACCCTGGGCACGGAGGGTACTATAGGAGGTTCATTCCACACTATAATGCCTGGCAAAGCACCTGACGAACCTCACTTAGAAGAATCTGTCCTCCACACTCATTCACCAGTAGACTGCGAGGTGCCCTTCCAGGCACTCAAAGTTGCCCTTTCTAGCTTCCCAGTACTTTAAGCCGCTGATTTCCGGCTGCCGTTTGTAGCACCAACTGACACCAGTGACTTTGGCCTCAGTGCTTTGCTCAGTCAGGTTGACTCTATGGGCCAGGAATATCCCGTTTTGTATCTGGTCAGGAAGCTATTGTTGAACGAGGTGGCCTTCTCCACAATGGAAAAGAAATGCCAGGCAACTGTGTGGGCCTTGCAAATCTGCAGCCCTTCTTGCATGGGTGCCACTTTACTGTGGAGATGGACCACAACCCCCTCGGCTGTTTACACCCTGTCTCCAGGATGATTGGGAGATTGCTATACTGAAGCCTTGTGATTCAGCAGTACCACTTTGCCATTTGCCACAAGAAGGACCGTGACCATGGTAACACTTATGGGCTATCCCAAGAGGAGTTTGACGACGGGTGCACGGGCAACACAGGAATGTTCTGCCCCCTAGCGCCCTCTAAAAGGGGAGGTGTGAAGAATATGGAAGATATTCAGACATGCTAATCAATAAAAAAAATATTTCCATAGTTATAAGTCAAAAATACTTTTACATCTGTTAGTTGCACACATCAGTCACTCCACTCTGACCCCCTCCTTTCTCAGGAGATGAAATGATTTCGCTGGCAGATAAGTGTCTCTTTTGATTGAACTTAAGGTACCGTCACACGCGGCACTTTTGCTAGCAATTTCACTGACAATTTGCTGGTTGCAGTGAAATCATGGACACATTGTTACATTTGTACACGGCAACAAAATAGAACAATGTGTCCATGATTTCACTACAACTAGCAAATTGCCAGTGAAATTGCTAGCAAAATTGTCGCGTGTGATGGTACCTTAAGGATGCTATCTCCACTGGAGGAGAATGAGGTGATGAAAATTAATTAAGATGCCAGGATACCTAGCCTATGGTAGGAAAAACCTCCTGTAGAGTGCAGAGCCTCAAGGGTCCCTCTCAGGCTTCCTGGTGCTGGGTCATTTTTCCGAATTACAAAAATACCATATATCCAAGGCCAACACCTATCATATTCGTGAGAGCAAGTTGTACACATACATAGGTCTCGATTTATTTGAGCACCCTGGGTTAGGGAGATACAGAGAATGGCTAGCAGAAGCCAGAGAGAGAAGTCATATTTGATCTCCAAGCCCATCATAACTTTTGGGAATCTTTGAGCTCAGAGGTCAGAGGAAGGAATTCAAGGACAGCCCGGGTGTGGAGAGGAAATGACCAGCCTATGGGTTAAAAATCCAAACAAGAAAAAAAGATTGATTCCACAATGAGATGAAGTGTTTTATTAGTTCGCAAACAGGGGTTAGAATACAGTTCATTAAAGCGATGTAAAACATTTTCAGCTCTTTATAAGCTTTCTTCCGTTCATCAGCTTAACAAATTTGTTACATAGAAGAAACAAGAGAATCAGAAAAAACATCTTCACTAGGGATGGGCGAATCTACTCGCTAGGACTCGTTACTCGGCGAGTAGTAAGGGACTCGCAGGACTCGGTACTCTGCGAGTTTCCCAGTGATTACTCGCGAGTCTAATGCAAATCAATATCAATCCTAGTTTTGTCAGAAACGCTGACAAAACTAGGATTGCCATTGTTTGCATTAGACTTGCGAGTAATCACTGGCTACTGTGCCAGTGATAGCAGGGAAACTCGCAGATAACTGCTGTTTCTTTGCGAGCCGAGTCCAGCTGTCTTCTCTGTGCAGCTCCAGGGTCCTAGAGCCCGCTTGCTCACAGACATTATGTAGCAGTGCTGAGATTGTTCTCAGTCTGCTCATTCCCTGTGTACAGACATGAATGTCTGTGCACAGAGATGATGTAGCAGTGCTGAGATTGTTCTCAGTCTGCTCATTCCCTGTGTACAGACATGAATGTCCGTGCACAGAGATGATGTAGCAGTGCTGAGTTTGTTCTCAGTCTGCTCATTCCCTGTGTACAGACATGAATGTCTGTGCACAGAGATGATGTAGCAGTGCTGAGATTGTTCTCAGTCTGCTCATTCCCTGTGTACAGACATGAATGTCTGTGCACAGAGATGATGTAGCAGAGCTGAGATTGTTCTCAGTCTGCTTATTCCCTGTGCATAGACATCTATATTTATGCACAGGGGATGTAGCAGAGAGGACATCGCGTTTTGGACTGCGTCGGACGGAAGAGGATTTTTTTAATTAAAGATGGAGTCCCTAATGGCTTTTTTTTTTATTTCTAATAAAAAATTTTCCTTGTGTTGTGTTTTTTTTTAAAACAATTTAATAGAAATTCATGGTGGTCATGTCTAATATTGGCGTGACCGCCATAAATTTCGGGCTTAGGGCCAGCTGATAATACAAAGCTGGCCCTAACCTCTTTATTACCCAGCGTGCCACCGCTACCAGGGCCGCTGGAAGAGCGGGGTTCAGCGCCAGAGGATGGCGCTTCAATGAACGCGCCATCTTCTGGGGCGGCTGCGGGCTGCAATTTGCAGCGGGGGGTGCCCAGAAAGCTTGGGCATCCCTGCGCTGCGGATTCCAGCCCCCAGCTGCTTAGCTGTACCTGGCTAGACATAGAAATTGCGCGGAGCCCCACGCATTTTTTTTTAATTATTTCATGAATTTCAGAGTCAGAGTCAGAGTCTCAGAGTCAGAATCTCAGAATTTCATGAAATAATTAAAAAAAAAATGCGTGGGGCTCCGCGCAATTTCTATGTCTAGCCAGGTACAGCTAAGCAGCTGGGGGCTGGAATCCGCAGCGCAGGGATGCCCAAGCTTTCTGGGCACCCCCCGCTGCAAATTGCAGCCCGCAGCCGCCCCAGAAGATGACGCGTTCATTGAAGCGCCATCCTCTGGCGCTGAACCCCGCTCTTCCAGCGGCCCTGGTAGCGATGGCACGCTGGGTAATAAAGAGGTTAGGGCCAGCTTTGTATTATCAGCTGGCCCTAAGCCCGAAATTTATGGCGGTCACGCCAATATTAGACATGACTGCCATGAATTTCTATTAAATTGTTTTAAAAAAAACACAACACAAGGAAAATTTTTTATTAGAAATAAAAAAAAAAGCCATTAGGGACTCCATCTTTAATTAAAAAAATCCTCTTCCGTCCGACGCAGTCCAAAACGCGATGTCCTCTCTGCTCATCCCTGTGCATAAATATAGATGTCTATGCACAGGGAATAAGCAGACTGAGAACAATCTCAGCTCTGCTACATCATCTCTGTGCACAGACATTCATGTCTGTACACAGGGAATGAGCAGACTGAGAACAATCTCAGCTCTGCTACATCAGGCAGCAGGCAGGCTCTAGGACCCTGGAGCTGGGGCAGCCAGAACACAGAGAAGACAGGATCTTATCTGTGCGAGTCAGCGATTACTTACAAAGTAAACGAGCAATGCAAATAAATGACACAACTAGGATTGCTTCAGGCTGAAGCTTCTACTCGCTATTACTCGCTTCCCCATTCATTAACATTGGACTCGCTAGACTCGCAACGAGTAGCGAGTCCTGGGCTCGGACTCGCTAGAGTCAAGCGATTCCGAGTAATTTAGGATTCGCCCATCACTAATCTTCACCTCTCATACCTTCTATATCTTCCTTTATTAAGGACTCTGCAATTCATCTTTGCAGACTTTGGGAACCATTCCAACAAATAGCTTGCTGGTTATGCTGGATGTGAATAGCCTTTACACCGTTATTGGCCACAAGGAAGGACTTGAGGCTGTGGAATTTCTCAACACTCATAGGGATTTTACAGAGTCCAAAAAATTGTTTTGCCATGAACTTCCCATATTATTCTTGAGAACAATTTATTTATCTTCCAAAATCAATATTACATTCAGTCCAAAGGTAAAGCAATGGGGAGCAATGTAGCGCCCTCATACCCTAATATTTTTATGAGACATTACGAAGATCCTTTAATGCATAACAACTCCCTTGCAATGTCAAAATTGTTTATCTGGCTGAGATTTATAGACAACGTTTTCACGATATGAACGGGAACATCTGATGAATTACATAACCTGTTGGACTTCATGAATTCTTGGATTCTGGGCTTAACCTTCACTTTATACTTTGATTCACTGAAAATCAATTTCTAAACCCGGCTTCACAACACGGTTATTACCTGTCAGGTTCGGTCCAGTGTGAACCGGACCGAACCTGATCAGGTTTTGCCCCCATGTATCCCTATGGTGTCGGATAGCTGCTATTTGGGCTCCGGTTTTGTGCTTTTCTGGGAGGATCTGGTTGTGTTCTTTTTTGCACCGGACACATAATCGGAGTCTTGTGTCTGGTGCAAAAAATGAACAAAACCGGTTCCCCTCGGATTCGGGGCGATACGGCGCCCATAACATGGGTGTCTATGGGCGCCAGATCACCCCGGATCCGGCAAAGAATCCAGATCGTTTCCCAGATGCTTTTACTGAAGAGCGGCAGCTGTGGAATTAAGCCGCACTCATTCAGCACCATGGACACAGCAGTATTTCACAGCCGGCGCTGAAGTTCAGCACCATGGAGAGCTCGATGGCTGAAATTTCAGCACTGGACAGCAGTAGAGAAGCACACAAATGATTTCTGCATAAATCAGGATCGGAGGGCATATTTGCCCTCAGTTTGTGCGCGTCCAGGGCTTTCATGTTCTCTCCGGTGCATTCTGCAAAACACCAGACAGAACTGCGCTCCCGAACCAATAAATCAATGGATCTAAATCATCTAGATTTCATCTGGTTGTTTTTCAACGTGTTTTAGGGTTTAAAAACCTCTTAATCAGGAATAATATGCAAAAAGGATATACCTTTTGCGTAGTATTCCTGATGAAGGGGTTTTTAAACCCTGAAATGCATTGAATAAACCAACAAATGAATTCTAAATTATTTGGATCCATTCATTTATTGGAGTGGAAGCGCAATCTGAAGTCCACTTTCTTTTCTATGCATTCCTAGAATTACTACATGGGGTAAGACTGCATACTGGTTACTACTGATATCCTAGATATCACATACCTGAATAGTAGTTGTACATGTGAGTCTGTATATCACATTTCGGTTGCAATTGTCTCACAGGTATTACACTATTGTGCGCCTTTTTCCTTCTAGCATTCTTTACTCCTATACCCTCATTCTTCTGAGACTGATGGTACTATTACAGTAGATCTCTATAACAATCCCACTGATAAAAACAGCTGCTGCATCACTGAAAATGCCATCCAAAACACGTTAAGAGATCTGTTCTACACTCCCAACATATGAGTGTTGAACATATTGTCTCCAATCTGGATACTAAAAGTCTGGGACACGATGAAATGAAAACTATAGTTCCGACCAACAGTTGTGCAACTGATTTTCCTGAAGGGGAGAAAGGGGGGGCCCACTGACCCTATCCTCTCCCTACCTCACCCTACCTGGCAACGGAGTTTTATACACGTAAACAAAACCCTATGTGGTGTCCCCGTTCCTTGGCGGCTGGCCCTACTACCCCTTTGCTGATGTCTAAAGGTGCTGGCCAATTGGTACAATCACACTAAATACCCTTCCAGCAAAGTCTGATGTTATATGTATACACTGGAGGGTACCACAAAAAATGCTGTCCCCAGAGTTAAGGGTCTATCCCTATAGCTCGGTGGCTTGAAAAACTGCCACCCTTAGGACATGTGTAAAACAGGTGTTGTTAGAGAAGACCCTCTCTCGTCTTTAGGGTGTGGAGGTGTCACGAAGTGCTGTCAACCAATACTACATGCTCCTATATCAATATAAATATATTAGCACTAGAACCTAACAGTTGTTAGGTGAAAATACACGTAAAAACAGTACTTTTCTCACCTCCACCCAAATTCTCTTCACACTACACCCAAAACACCATGTCACATTAGGGATATTAGAGTTAATCCTGAGTAAATGACCAATAATATACCAAGTCCGCAGGGGTCACCCGCAGGCAGGGCTACTGGTGCCCCACATGATTAGATCAGGGTATCACTTAGCTTGTCCTGATGTTTTCACTCTTTGTCTTCACTCAGTGCGTTTCCCTGCTCAATAACTACTTCACCTATTAAGGTATATACCAATGATTGTTTTTTGTTTTTTTTTTGTTTATTTCTTATGTTCTTCAAATAGGGCCAACTAACCTTTATCTGTAAATAATTCCTATATATTATTTTTGTATTTTCTATTATGTTTTTATGAGAATGAAACGTGTTTGTAGCAGAAGATTGCCTTTACTCTGTTATATACGAGTTAATTATGATCCATGTCTTTGAAGATGTTTTTTCTGACACTCTGTTTCTTGTTTTCTTTGTATGTAACATATTTGATAGGCTGATAATAATAATAATAATAATAATAATAAAGCTTTATTTATATAGCGCCAACATATTCCGCAGCGCTTGATGAACTGAAGAAAGCTAATAAAGAGCTGAAAATGGTTTACATCGCTTTAATGAACTGTATTCTGACCCCTGTTTGTGAGCTAATAAAACACTTTCAGCATACATGTGATCACCCTTTTTTCCTTGTTTGGTGTGCCGGAGCTAATCCAATAGGTTACACTATATATTTTTTCTGAGCACCCACGAAGAGCGAGTGAGTCAGGCTTACTTTCTCTATTTTATAGGTTAAAAATTACCAATCACATTTCTCAGTGTTGACTCAAGGAGGATGTGTCATGTTAAGTGTTGGGATTAACCAAGGAAACCCCAATGGCTCTCATCCAAAGAACGGGTAATTGATATACATTGGAATTCATATCTTTTATAACCTACTACCTATATTCGCATATCGGACTATAATATCTGTATAGTTCATCATGTAAATATGATCATCTAGTGATAGCTTACAGCTATTAAATAAAAAAATGTAATTCTGGGCTGTTATTTTATCTCGATCCGCAAATCCCATATCTGTGTGCTCATTTAATATTATATGCTACCGTGGGCTGGTACCTGGCCCGATATAATCCTGTTCACGGACCGGCCTTAAATCTAATGAGGAATTGGTGACAGCATTTTTGCCATTGTGTTATTGTGGAACCTTGGCAGTGATGGTACAGAGGTATTTATGTATTCCCTGTGGTGGAACTGGTGATATATAGGGTATCCTCATTGTGTGTGCCTCTATAATCTGATTATCGGCTAATAGCAGAGCAGTTGTGGCCTGCTTCATGTAACCTTGGTCAATTCCCTGATTGTCCTGATGCTAAGGGGCATCAGAGGGCTGCTTTTTCCTCACAATCAATGTAAGCCAAGAAGAAGGAGGTAGAACTGTGAAGAAAATAGGGCACAGAAGCTTTGGAAGAGAAACTATACCATATTTTTAATAAAACCCAAATGCAAAAATATTTTTTTAGGTGTGTCAGATTGAAGCCCAAAAGTGAGTGAACATAGTGAGAAAATTCAACTGTGGCAGCCCCATAAGGTGTAATCATACGATCACAAAATTAAATTGCAACCTGGTTTGTCATGCCCATCCCAGAAAGCCATACCTAAAGCACCGGCATCATCGGCTGTCAGACCACAGTTACTTAGGCTCAATATTCGTAAACTGCTGACATGACCAAGGTGTGGGGTCAATAACGTCATAGATCCACCAAGCAACTCATTCCAAGAAAGGTCAATTTCTTCAACATCTGATAGAAATGGCATCAATGAACCTAAGAGAAGACAGAAGTATACAGCTCTAAGGAGAAAATTAGCAGTAGAAAATAGTCATTTAAATGCTTACTATAAGAGATAACATTAATAAATTTACACTCATCGCTGATCTGCATCTTTTCTTCAGGCTCTCTTCTACTTGTTGGCATTTCTTACAGGTTGTACCAATCTTTCCTTTTCTCTGGGACACAGCTGACAAAAGTTGGATACAAGTGAAATGGAAACCTTGAAGCTTTTATGAAAAAATACTGAATTTTGGTGCCATTCCTTCACAATTCTGGTGTGGCATGCTCTCATTGTGCTATAAAAAAAGCTATATATATATAAAAGGATATAGATGCAGAAAACCACCTCTAAAACATGCATAAAATCACAAGTAAAAAGAAAGTAATGGAATCATAAACGTTCTTTACTCTTAGATACATTTATGGCATCAGATAAGGCAAGATCTTAATTGATCCAGTATTTATGACACATTTTATTGACATGCTATTGATTTGTAGAAAATAATCCCTTGATCACTGTATTATCATATTTTGGCACAGATATAGGGATATTTATAATCTTTATTGCTGTGTTATTTAGCATCACTGGCACCTATAGGCATGGTACCTGTTCTGTATTTATCAGGTTGCAGCGTCAGGACGCCTTCGATTATTATGGCAATAGATGTTTTTTCTTCTGCCGTTTTGATTTTTACTTTATGTATTGTGCCTGTGCTATTCATGAGAAAGATCTAACTCAAGCTTAAAAGCTCTAAATAGGTTGTGTCAGGTATTACAATTTAGCTTGTTCCACTTGTACAGGCCTTGGCTGCAATGTCAGACAACAAAGATTGTTCAGGAGGAAAGCAGCTTTCTTTTTTCTAACTTCCTAGGACATGTTCACACTAAAGAAACACTAGCGGTTTCCTCATTATGTAATGGAATGAAAAAATGAGCTGAAAACAACTTTAAGGCGGCCGTCACACGCTGAGATATCGTGCAAGATATCGCTTGAAAGCGGCAGATTAAACATCGCGTAAGCGATGTCTGTGCGTGTGACGGCCAGATACGACGAGCGATATCTGATCAAATCTCTAAATCGTGATCTGAGGTTCGGTTCTCAGATCTGACGATATCGGCCAATTAAATACGCACAATCGACACGTGTAAATTCCCGACATCACACGAAACGTGTGATTTAAGCGATGGCAAAATCCATCACGTAGGCGTGTCAGGAGTTTCCTATTGCCTGACCTCCTCAGTGGTGATTCGTGCAACGAAATGGTTTCGGATTGGCTGCTTCACCACTAGCTCGCATTGGTGGAAGATGATGCGTTGCCATTGGCTGCCCTCACAGGGCGCCATTTTGAAAGCGCTGTCTTCAGCACCACACATAGGCGTCGGCTGCACAATATCTCCGAACTGTGCACCCAATTGCGTCAACTTGATAATCGATTCTGCGTGGTCCCCGACCCTGCTATATAGTGTCCACCTTGTCATATACCCACACAATGTTGGCGGGCGCGGCACACATAACGCGGCTGTACGTTTTGCCCATTGCAATTTAGTTATGTGCTACAGCACACAGATACATTGCGATCAACTCTCACAGGACATTCTTTGGGATGAGGCCGCCATGTTTCCACGGACATCTGACCCAATGAGGACGCAGAACTGGGCACCAATGGTGTAGTGAGGGGCGCAGCTTGGAGACCATGTACCACGCCTATGGGCTCCAATAACGCCCACATTTGCTCCCACATCGTTTAGGAGATTTCTGTGTGACTCTTTGCTGAACGATGTCCACTGCTGATAACTGCATCTCTCAGACGATCGCTGGATCGGTGGATCGAGGAATCGTCTGAGCGATGTCTGTGGGTGTAGCGGCGTGATGAGCGATTTTGCGCGTCGTTCGGACGATATGCAAATTTAATTTCATCTACGATATCTTTAGCGATATCTTAACGTGTGACGGCCGCCTAAGAAAGGTGTCAGAAAAACCATGGGAAACCCCTCAAAAAAAATCGCCGGTGGTCAAACCTTTAACAAAAATGCTCAGGAAATCACAAAAAAATGGCCAAAATGACAATTCAGGAAATAAAAGCTGAAATATCGTCTGCTTTAAAAACTTGGAGATTCACCTGAGTTTGAAAAACGCTGTGTGCACAAACCCTAAAACTGCTCAAGGAATGGCTTCAGAGAAAGTCGAACCCTCAAAAACTCCACAAAACAGAAGCGTTTCCTGAAGTGGTTTCTGCTACAAAGCTAATGGCTATTAGGCCACGTGCACAAGCTGAGTATTTGATGAGTTTTTTACCTCAGGATTTGTAGCCAAAACCAGGAGTGGATAATAAATCCAGAAGTGGTGCAGGTGTTTCTATTAGACTTTTCCTCTGATTGCTCCACTCCTGGTTTTGTCTACAAATCCTGAGGTAAAAAAATCATCAAATAATCAGTGTGTGCATATAGCCTTAAATGCCTATAAAAACTGAGTGAATGTATCCTTACTACTAATGTAGGATCATGTTAGTGATCCTTTGTGATATAAAATGTGTGTGCAGTATAGCTACATAAGATTTAATACAGAAGAATTCATTGACATTTTAGATCATTACGGCATTAAGCCGTTTTACTTACCAAGTTCTTCTATGCCAGGAGCTGTCAGACCACAGTTATTCAAATTTATAAACTGATATTCTGCTTTTTTACCAAATTTCTCCATAAATTGCTTCACTTTCCACCATCCAGATGTATCTGAATCCTGCTCATCCGCTTCTGTGTAATATACAATATCATAAGTAAAATGACACATGACTACTGTATTGCCTCATGCACACAATTGTATGATAAAGCAATATTAATCAATACGACCGATGTGCAGTCATTCTGAACTGTTCCTACACTGTGTTCTATGCAGATAACATATGACTAAACGATTTCCAGCTTCAAAACCATTCATTTTTGGCAGTTTGAATGATAAACACAGTACTCAAGGGTTTTGTATTGTTGGATGTAAATTTTAATAACTTCTCTGGGGAAAAAAATCAGAAAAGATGTGGCATCACACATAGATATGCTACCCTACATAGCATAACTCTACTATAATATTATGGCATTGGTTGTGTGTGAGGCCTCATACTTTTCAAGGTTTAAGGAATGAGTACAGGTCAACTCTGAAAACTATTAGAATCTGTGAGTCCTCAGTGGTTGATACCCTTTAGTGGCTAACTGAAAAGGTGGTAAAAAAAAAAGCAGAGCAAGCTTTCAAGACACTATGGTCTCTTCTTCAGGCTGTTAATGATACAACTTCTGGAGAAACACACACACATATACAGTATGTATATATATATATCTTATATAATGATTGCCAGTTTCTGGCATCTGGTCCGGCCACTGTGCCGCTATTCCGGCATGCGCCATCGCAAACCGCCGATTACGTGATGACAACTTGCGGCGTCCTGGCATCCCCAGCGCATGCGCCGTGGACATCGCCACCGAGCCGGGAGATGAGCGGCGTCTGCGCCACCGGAAGTACTGGCCGCCATATTGGAACATCCAAGGCGGCCAGTAGCGCTGCCGCCACCCGCTCTCCCCGCTGCTCGCTCTCCCTCCTCCAACACTGCTCCGTCCTCCCCCCTCGCCACTCTGTTATCCCCCTATCTGGTGTTCTTATCATTGCAGTCTCTGGGGACTGGGACTGGGGCTGAGCGCAGAGGACAGGGGCTGAGAGCAGAGGAATGGGGCTGAGAGCAGAGGACTGGGGCTGAGAGCAGAGGACAGGGGCTGAGAGCAGAGGACAGGGGCTGAGGGCAGAGGACTGGGGCTGAGAGTAGAGGACAGGGGCTGAGAGCAGAGGACAGGGGCTGAGAGCAGAGGACTGGGGCTGAGAGCACAGGACTGGGGCTGAGAGCAGAGGACAGGGACTGAGAGCAGAGGACAGGGGCTGAGAGCAGAGGACAGGGGCTGAGAGCAGAGGACTAGAATTGAGAGCAGAGGACTGGGGCTGAGCGCAGAGGACAGGGGCTGAGTGCAGAGGACTGGGGCTGAGCGCAGAGGACAGGGGCTGAGAGCAGAGGACAGGGGCTGAGAGCAGAGGACAGGGGCTGAGCGCAGAGGACAGGGGCTGAGCGCAGAGGACAGGGGCTGAGAACAGAGGACTGGGGCTGAGCGCAGAGGACAGGGGCTGAGCGCAGAGGACAGGGGCTGAGAGCAGAGGACAGGGGCTGAGAGCAGAAGACAGGGGCTAGAGCAGAGGACAGGGACTGAGAGCAGAGGATAGGGGCACAGGGCAGAGGATGGGGGCACAGTACAGAGGATAGGGGCACAGAACAGAGGAGATGATAAGGGCACAGGACAGAGGACTGGGGCACAGAGTAGAGGACAGGACAGAGGAGAGGCTAGGGGCACAGAACAGAGGACAGGGGCACAGGACAATTGACTGGGGCACAGAACAGAGGACAGGGCCACAAAGCAGAGGACAGGGCACAGAACAGAGGACAGTGGCACAGGACAGAGGGCAGGGACAGAGGACAGGGGCACAGGACAGAGGAAAGGACTGGGGCACAGGGCAGAGGACAAGGGGACAGAACAGAAGACTAGGGCACACGACAGGGGTACAACACAGGGGCACAGGACTGACGACTGGGGCACAGGACAGAGCACTGGGCCACAGGACAGAGGACTTGGGCAGAGGGCATGGGCACAGAGGCAGAGGACAATGGCACATGACTGAGGCAGAGGACTGGGGCAGTGGCTATTTCTATGGCACCTCTTCATTTCACTGCACTCCCGGGATTATTACTAGTATATATATATAACAAAGTTATAACAGCACACTGATGATGTTTTAGCACATATATTGGCCAGTAGATGCCTGACCATCAATCGTAGCAAGGTGACCTTAAATCTGATAGGTTCCTGTCTACTCTTATGGTCCCTTTACACGCGGCCACAGGAAGGTAGAAACCGGCAGGCATTGGACACAATTGTGCCTGTTGCCTTGAAAAGACCACGATGTGGCGGCGTGTAATTCAGGACTTTCCTTCCTGTGTCTTCCCTGAAGGAAGGAAAGTCCTGAATTACACGCCGCCACATCGTGGTCTTTTCAAGGCAACAGGCACAATTGTGTCCGATGCCTGCCGGTTTCTACCTTCCTGTGGCCGCATGTAAAGGGACCATAAAATCCTCTCTCGTACCTTTAGGGTTTCCGTTATGTGGGCAGCAGCAGGACACACAGTACACCAGATGGCCCTCGTGGCTTGATAGGGAGGAAGTAGTGCATATTCCAGCCATGGAGCCAGTCAACTCCACACATTAAATGAAGGGAAAAAAAACAGACAGCTCGTCCTTTAAGCTTTTCAGCACAGGTGCAAAAGTTTTTAGTTTTTATGTTTTCTCAAAAAAAACATCTTTTACCATCATTTAAAAACATTGTTTGCATGTTATTGGCATCAACAGTGTGCTGCTATAACTTTGTTATATATGATTCAGTCCTATAGATTTGCACCTGTGCTGAAAAGCTTAAAGGAAAACTGTCAGGACAAAAATCCATATGTAACTGCTATCATGTTCTAATTTCTTCCTCTAAACTCTCTCTATTCATGTATCTCTATTATTTATATTCCCCTCCTTTCCTCTGTAAACTTCAAATAAAGAGATACATTCCCTCTGTCACTCATAGTGATTTCTCTGCTGTGTACAAATGGAACAATGTGTCCATGATTTCACTGCAACCAGCAAAATGCCAGTGAAAATGCAAGCAATATTGACGCGTGTGACGGTACCTTAAGGCCAGGTTCACACATACAAATCCGTTTTTTTAAGTACTTAGAAAAACGGATGCATTTTTCTAAGGATGCCAATAGTGTCCCCTGAGGTCCTGGATGTTTTTGTTGAATTTTAGGACTTAGTCATTTTTTCATTAAAAACGCATGTGAGTTAACGCAGGTGCCTATATGTGCCATGCGTTAACGCATGCGTTTCCCATAGGGCCCCATGTTAAAAAAAATGCATGAGTTTTTTGAAAGCACCCCAAAAATACAGATAGCAGCGATTTTGAGCTGCAGCATAAAAACGCGTGCATTTTTTAAAAAAACGCACACACATGTGTTAACGCATATGCGTTTTTGGACTTAGAAAAAAAATGTCCAAAATTTTCCCAGAAACGGATTTAAGGCAAAAACAGATGGTTTGTGTGAACCTGGCCATACTCAATGATTGAATATTCATGCTTTATAACAGTGTCCTGCCTCCTCTCTGATGTGTCTGTTGTGTGACTCATTCACAGCAGACAGAGAAGGGAGGGGGGAGGAGGGGGGAGTTTAGCTGCAGCTCTTCATGTCATTGTGTGTATGAGACGTATGTGTAGTTTGTGCAATCTGAGATATTTCTATGTGATTATAAGAACATTTGATCATTTCCTCAGCAGATACACACACTGCATGTCTGCAGGAAAACCAAAGTTTATATAATAGAAATCTTACAGGCTGCAACACAAAACACCTCCCCCCTCCCAGCCCAGAGCACAGAGGGGAGGGAATGAACACAAGCTTGGATGAGTGTGGATATTTCAATAACACTTAAACAGCCCTCCTTATAATATAATGCAGCCTCACAGCCCTCCATATAGTATAATGCAGGCTCAGTTGCCTCTATAGTACAGTCTTATATATGCAGCCTCATAGCTCTCCTTATAGTACAGCCTCATATAGTGCAGCCTTATATCTCTCTATATAGTGCAGCCTTATATACGCAGCCTAATAGCTCTCCATGTAGTGCAGCCTTATATCTCTCTATATATATTGTGTTATATATGCAGCCTTATATATGCAAAAATAGGATTAGTGACAACGGCACAAAACGGTAGACTCAGTCCAAAATCGATTGCCACCCCCCATATTAGCCTATTCCAGTAGTAGAGTTGTCTGCTCTCCTTCTCCAGTGTCCCCTGCTCTCCTCCTCCTGTGCCCATTCTCCTGTGTCCCCAGCTGTCCTCCTCCTCTGTCCCCGTCCTCCTATGTCCCCAGCTCTCCTCCTCCTGTGTCCCCTGTTCTCCTGTGTCCCCAGCTCTCCTCCTCCTGTCTCCCGCGTTCTCCTGTGTCCCCAGCTCTCCCCCTCCTGTGTCCCCTGTTCTCCTGTGTCCCCAGCCCTCCTCCTCTGTCCCCCGTTCTTGTGTCCCCAGCTCTCCTCCTCCTCTGTCCCCCGTTCTCCTGTTTCTCCAGCTCTCCTTCTCCTCTGTCCCCCATTCTCCTGTGTCCCCAGCTCTCCTCCTCCTGTGTCCCCCGTTCTCCTGCCTGTGTCCCCAGCTCTCCTCCTCCTCTGTCCCCTCTTCTCCTCTGTCCCCCATTCTCCTGTGTCCCCAGCCCTCCTCCTCCTCTGTCCCCCGTTCTTGTGTCCTCAGCTCTCCTCCTCCTCTGTCCCTTGTTCTCCTGTGTCCCCCTCTCTCCTCCTCCTCTGTCCTCCGTTCTCCTGTGTCCCCAGCTAGTTAGCTGTTAGTCATTCATTATCATGTATTCTCCTATATTACTAAGTAACGTTCAGGCTATTGTGGTTCATGCCGCTCTGCGGCTGTACTCACAGTTTTGCTGCCTCTGATGTCCCTTCTATGTTGTGCGGATCCCCTGCACGATGTGGTGTATATTCCCCGTGGCAGGAAGTCCTGAGGAAGTGAGACGTATCTCACGAAACATGTTGATTGACAGCCCCACCGACCAATCACGATTAGCATTACGGAACTCCCCACCCAATGAGTCACGTGACGACGCTCTGCCGTGACGGACACAAGACCTGAAGCGGAACTCACCCCAGAAGCCGAGCGGTGTCACGCTGGCCACGGTGAATATACCGTCCAGTCCAGTGCCAGAGGCAGTAAAGCAACCCCAAAACATCAGGGAACCTCCGCCATGTTTGACTGTAGGGACCGTGTTCTTTTCTTTGAATGCCTCTTTTTTTCTCCTGTAAACTCTATGTTGATACCTTTGCCCAAAAAGCTTTACTTTTGTCTCATCTGACCAGAGAACATTCTTCCAAAACGTTTTAGGCTTTCTCAGGTAAGTTTTGGCAAACTCCAGCCTGGCTTTTTTATGTCTCGGGGTAAGAAGTGGGGTCTTCCTGGGTATCCTACCATACAGTCCCTTTTCATTCAGACGCCGATGGAGAGTACGGGTTGACACTGTTGCACCCTTGGACTGCAGGGCAGCTTGAACTTGTTTGGATGTTAGTCGAGGTTCTTTATCCACCATCCGCACAATCTTGCGTTGAAATCTCTCGTCAATTTTTCTTTTCCGTCCACATCTAGGGAGGTTAGCCATAGTGCCATGGGCTTTAACCTCTTAACGACAGCCGTACGTCTCTAGACGTCGGCTGTCATTACCCGGTGTTTGAAGTGAGCTCCGGCGTGGAGCTCACTTCAAACCTCCCACATCTCAGCTGATCTCACTAGCTGAGATGTGGGAGTAACAGCACCAATCGGTCCCGCCATACGATCGGTGCTGTTAACCCCTTAGATCCCGCCCTCAATCTCTGAGAGCGGGATCTAAGGGAGTCGGAGCGGGCGGCGTGCGGTTACCGGGCTCCAGGGGAGATCTCGTGATAACATTGCGAGATCTCCCGTGCTGACGTGAGCATTTCCTGGCTGTGGTTGGCAGGGGCTGCCAACCACAACAGGTCCGCGATTCTGACAGATACAGAGGAGCTGCAGCTTCTCTGTATCTGTCAGAAGCGATCGGACTGTGCAGCTGCATGCCTCTCACAGGGGCTTTGTAAAAGTAAGAATCAATAATCAAATAAAGTTTTTACAAAGTTGAAAAAAAAAACAAAAAACATAAAAGTTCAAATCACCCCTCTTTTCTCCCATCCACAATAAAAGTATTAAAAAAAATATATATATACACATATTTGGTATCGCCGCATTCAGAATCGCCCGATCTATCAATATAAAAAAATCAAATAATGAGATCCATAAACTGCGTAGCGCCAAAAATGGTTCAAACGCCAACATTACGTTTTTTTGGTCACTGCAACAATGCTAAAAAATGCAATAACGGGCGATCAAAACAGTGCATCCACCCAAGTATGGTATCATTAAAAACGTCAGCTCGAGGCGCAAAAAATAAGCTGTCACCCAGCCCCAGATCCCAAAAAATGAGGACGCTACGGGTCGCAGAACATGGCGCAAAAAGTGCAATTTTTTTTTTTCATGCTTTTGAATTTTTTTCCACCACCTAGATACCAATAAAGGTATACATGTTTGGTATCTACAAACTCATACTGACCCGAGGCATCACACGGTCATGTCGGTTTTACCATGTAGTTAACACGGCGACTACAAAACCCAAAAAACAAACGTCTTATTGCACTTTTTTTGCAATTTCACTGCATTTAGAATTTTTTGCAACTTCCCTGTACACTATATGGTAAAACAAATTATTGCATTTGAAAGTACAACTCGTTCCGCAAAAAACAAGCCATCATATGTCTGTGTCGACAGAAAAATAAAAAAGATATGGCTCTTGGAAGCCGAGGAGCGAAAAAACGAAAATGAAAAATGACAAATTTCTTCATCACTAAGGGGTTAAACTTCTTGATGACACTGCGCACGGTAGACAGAGGAACATTCAGGTCTTTGGAGATGGACTTGTAGCCTTGAGATTGCTCATGTTTCCTCACAATTTGGTTTCTCAAGTCCTCAGACAGTTCTTTGGTCTTCTTTCTTTTCTCCATGCTCAATGTGGTACACACAAGGACACAGGACAGAGGTTGAGTCAACTTTTATCCATGTCAACTGGCTGCAAGTGTGGTTTAGTTATTGTCAACACCTGTTAGGTGCCACAGGTAAGTTACAGGTGCTGTTAATTACACAAATTAGAGAAGCATCACATGATTTTTCTAACAGTGCCAATACTTTTGTCCACCCCCTTTTCTATGTTTGGCGTCAAATTATATCCAATTTGGCTTTAGGACAATTATTTTTGTGTTTTTACATTGAAGACAAATTAAATGAAGATAATAATACCAAAGAATTTGTGATTGCAATCATTTTCAGGAAGAAACTGAGTATTATCTGACAGAATTACAGGGGTGTCAATACTTTTGGCCACAACTGTAAGTAATCCACACATGACTGTATAAATAAAGTTCTGTCATAGCCACAAAGCTCTGTCAAAGCTACATACCAGGAAGTATAAAAAACCTAAAAAATAAAGCAGTGTTATTTAAAATATGACCTAAAAACTGGAAAAACGCAATACAAATCAAAGTAAAAAATTGCACTAAAAATGCGGGGAAAAAATGCAACTAACCTAATTTATCTTATAACTGCTGAAATGTTGCAGAAAATCCATGAATTAAAAAACTCACAAATACTCATTGTGGGACCATAGCAATACTGATCCTACAGGCTGGTCTTATGAGGAAGCATGTTAAAGATAGATTAGATAGACAGAGAAAGATAGACAGACAGACAGACCGAGTTGATTACTGACCTTTTATAGGACTGGTTTCTTCATTTCCGTTTTTATAGTTCACATGATCCTCAGACTTTTTATCAGAGTCTTCATCATCATTTTTTGACTTTGTAGGCTCTTTATCGAAAACCTTGAACAATTTCTTTACTTGGAATAGGTCACTCTTTCCTTTATCTGATTTTTTTCCTTTGTATCTGACTAAATATCAAATCAAATGGAGACTTTTTTGGCGCTTCACCATCCTTTTTCTCGGATCCTTCTTAAATTAAAAAGAAAGACTTAATTATTTTCTGTGTATAGCAATGTATTTGATATTAGCACTATGCATATACTGTGCCTTGAAAAAGTATTCATACTTTATGAACATTTCCACATTTTTTCACGTTACATTCATAAATTTAAATGTATATTAGAATTTTAAATGATATACAAAAGTAAAGCAGCAAGTATTTGTGAAGTGTAATGGAAATGATACATGTTCTTATAAATATTTTTAAAAAATGTAAATCTGAAAATTGTGACATGCATTTGTATTCAGCCCCCTAGTCAATACTTTATAGGATCACCTTTTGCTGCAATTACTGCTGCAAGTCTTTTGGGGTCTAACTCTACCTGCTTTGCACATATAGAGACAGAAATTGTTGCCCATTCTTCTTTGTAATATGACTGTCATTCAGTGAGATTGGATGGAGAGCATCTGTGAACAGCAATGTTCAAATCTATATGCAGATTCTCAAAGGCATTTACTAGAAATCTGGAACATGACAGCCATTAAAACACATGAATATGCTTTGATCTAAACCATCCATCGTAGCTCTGTCAGTAGGGTTTAATTTTATCATTCTGCTGGAAGGTGAACCTACACTCCATGCTAAAGTCTTGCAGCCTCTAACAGGTTTTCCTCCAGGATTGCCCTGTATTTAGCTACATCCATCTTCCATCAACTCTGAGCAACTTCCCTGTCTCTGCAGAAGAAAAGCATCCGCACAGCATCATGGAACTGTTACCACCACCATGTTTGAGGATGGGGATGGTGTTTTCAGGGTGATGTGAAGTTTTAGTCTTCTGCCACACATACTGTTTTGCATTTAGCCCAAAATGTTCAACTTTGGTATCATCTGACCATAACACCTTCTTCCTTGTGTCTCCTACATGGCATTTTGCTAACTGCAAATGGAATTTCTTATGGATTGCTTTCAAAACTTGGTTTTGATCCCTCTTTTCCATAAAGGCCATGTTTGTGGAGTATACAACTAAGGAAAATAAAAAGGATTAAAATAAGAGACTACAGTGCTACAGATATAGGGAGGAAAGGATCTCTAGAGATGAAATATGATTCAGCCTCACAGCAGCTATAGATCCTTCACCTGGGTTTGAATCCTTGCCAAAAATGGACATTCCTGTTTTATGATTCGGGTCATAAAATTAAGAACTCCCACTCTGCTGATCTCACATATGGGCCGTCTCTGGGAGGTGCTCACAACTCTGAAAGTTATTGATAGCTCCTTTCGTCCATATTCCTCCGTGGTGCTCACAGGCTAAAGATATTAGCATACTTTTTCTGCTTAGAATTCTATCCATTGATAGAGACCAAACACAATATAGCTGCGATTTCCTGATGGGCAGATATTCATTTCCTATGGTTCTGGTAATCACTCTGTGGAGCAAAATGGTGCTTTGCCTTCACCAGGATGTATGGACTTTGAAAATCTAATTTTCATAATTCAGTTATTAAAGTGTATTATTTAATTTGACTTAAAGTGTATGTAGCTAGCAGAACAAAGGATTCTGACTCTTAGCCGCAGCCGCATTTCCACCAGGGGTTTCTAGCTGCATTTTTCAGGGTTATAAACTTGGTGTATTTAATTACCGTATATGTACCAAATGCCCAACAGGCAGCATGTACATAGGGGAGACCGGATTACAATTCAGAACAATAATTAATTCTCATTACTCAATAAAAGAAAAGCGTTTGGATCTACCTGTAGCCAAGCATTTTTGCAGCTCTGCGCACAACACTGAATCCGATATGAGGCTGCTCATTTTAAAGAGCAACTTCAAATCTCAGAGAGAGAGAAGAATTTGGGGATACAAATTGATAACAACCTTTGACACATTCAAAACAGGACTAAATGCTTCACATGGATTTATGGGATTTTAAGTAAAATGAATGGACATTTGGGGATAGCAGATTCATGCATTTTTATATAAAATGAATGTGCATTTGGAGACAGCTTTCAACACACTGAAATCATAGGACTATGAACTCTTGACACTTCTGTGAACTGTCTCACTTAGAACTCTGCTCTCCACAACTTAACTAAGTATTTTCAGGTCTCCATGGGTTACTAACCATCTACCTAATACAATTGGTTCTGCTTATCTTAGAAATCTGGTTTCTCTGTCCCTGCTCCTCCACCCCTCCCTAACTCCACTCTGCTTTGCGTCACCTGTCATATCCACCAGAGCATACAACACTGTTTGTTTTTTTTTTCAATTGCTTATGTATATATGCATGTGTCTTCAGAATTTGTGTCATTACCAACTTAAGGAAAGGGCCGCAGCGTCCCGAAAGCTTGCTATGTTTACCATCTTTTCAGTTAGCCATTAAAAGGTATCAACCACTGAGGACTCTCAGATTGGAATATATATTTGTGACTTTGGCAATTACAATAGATCTAGCTATATGGATGTTTGTCCGGAAACATACATAATATTATGCACAGTTAGTTTGGTACATAATGTACACAAAAAAATTGGTCTGAGATTGAGATGGTGTCCACCCACTTATAAGTGGGATAGGGAGGACAAGGAGGACAGGAATGTCAGCGTAGGACTCATCTGATCTGGGGTCACTGTGGAGTGGTTGATGAGCAAACAGATATTGGCCAAGATATGTACCATGAACTCCAGTAAATAAAAAGATAAGAATAATGAGTTTTTTTTAAAAAACGTAAGTTTTTAAAAAATTTTCCTCATATATAAACCACTTATTAGCATATGTACATTTTTGGTAGTAACTGAGTGCTGCAGTGATTTTTTTCTGGTTGTTTGTTCCAGCATCGCAGCTTGCACCAGTTCACACTATATCTTGTGTGATGTGCAGCTTTTTTTCTGTTCATGTCTAATATGTGGAGTTGCTGGCTCCACAGCTACACTTAGCACTCTCATCATCCCCAGGTGGTCTGAGATTGAGACGGTGTCCACCCACTTAGAAGTGGGATAGGGAGGACAAGGAAGACAGTATACTTGCTTCTGTGTTGCAGCACCCATTTTTACCTCCAACCAGGTAGTGCACTCTCTCACCACCCAACTCTCACTCCCTGCTAACACTCTTACATCTCTCCAATCTGTCTTTAACTCTGCTGCCCGACTACTCCACCTCTTTCCTTGCTGCTCCTCCACTTCTCCCCTCTGCATATATCTCCACTGGCCCCTATTCCCCAGCATATCCAATTCAAACTACTAACATTGACTTACAAAGCCATCCACAATCGTCCACAAACTAATCTCCCAATATCATCCAACTAGTAATCTTTGAATCTCCCAAGACCTCCTCCTCTCTTACACATTTGTACGTTCCTCATCTAACCGCCTGCAAGACTTCGCCTGAGCATCCCCTATCCTCTGGAATTCTGCACCTCAAAATGTCCGACTGTCCCCTACGATCGGAACCTTCAAGCAAAACCTGAAAACCCATCACTTCAGAACAGCCTACAGCCTACAATGATCACCGTGCCACCTCACCACCACTGGACCTGGCGCTCCACCACCATCTGTCACTGTTAGTTTATTCATTGCATTTTTAATTTGTTTCTACGTAACCCCTTCTGATGTACAGAACCATGGATTCAATGGTGTCTATAAATAAATAATTATAATAATTTGAAAAAAGACACAAAGAAAAATCCTTTATTAGTAGTAAAACACACAGAGAGCCCTCATTTTTTCATTTATTAAGCCCAAACACACCCTCCGAAGATAATCCATAATGATATGCCTTGAAACACACATAGTTCTGCTGCATTGGAGGTCGTGCTGAAGAAGAAGCATCCTATTAGCATGATCTCTGAGCACACAATGAGTGCACTAAGAGCTTCAGCCATGCCAGCGGTGCCGTGAGTGAGGTCACCTGAGGACACAGCTAAGATACCATGTTAACTGTGTCATCTGTGTCCTCAGATGACTTCATTCATGGCACCGCTGGCATGGCCGCAGTTCTCAGTGCACTCATTGACTGCTCAGAGTGCACACTGATAGGATGCTTCTTCTTCAGCATGAGCTTCAATGCAGCAGAACTGAGATGCTTTGAGGGACATCGTTTTGGATTATCATCAGATGGTATGTTTGTGGTTAATAAATGGGACAATGAGGGTTGTCAGTGTGTTTTATTTCAAACATGATTCTTTTTCTGTGTGTGTTTATTAACTATTTACTAACTGGATTGGTAATTGTCAGGAATCATATTCGCCTAAACATTACCAATCTGGGTTTAATGACAGCTGTCGGTAACCCCTTCTAGTAACCCGATGCCACCGCGCCAGGGCATCAGGAAAACCTGAATAAAGCACCAGGAATTAGCGATTCTAATGAATGTGTCAATTTCTGGGGCTGTTATTTTTACCCTAGTGGGGGCAATAACTATGTGTCTCCCTAGGGTGAGAATAATGACCCCCAGTCATCAGCTTTATCTTGGCTGAGTAAGAAATTGGGGGGACCCATGTTGCCATTTTTTAAAATAACAGTACAGTACCATCTGGTTTTGTCAGTTATTGGCCAGATAGAGATCGTTTTTTTTACCAGATCTGTGCCTGATTTGAAGTTCAGAGGCTTGGTGCATCTCACTGTCTCTGGAACAGATTGCTCAGATTTTGTAGTGAGTTGTAAATCCTCCTGACAGAATTAGTCCTATCTGGACAGAGTCAAAGACTGTAATGAATTTGTATTCCAAAGCCCTTCAATGTTTGTGTGATTTGAAGTTGCTTTTTAATATGACAACTTTCATATTGTCTATGTTGTGTTCTGGACAACAGAAATGTTTGGCCACAGGTAAATGGGTTTTTTTGCCTGTAAAAAAACACTGGTGTGACACTGTTTTAGATTTTGCAACTTTTGTAATTTTTATGCCACATTCACCAACTTTGAAAAGGTTGGTGGATGAAGCCAGAGGGGAATGGACTATTATTGCCTGACATTTTCATCTTCACTTATGTTACAATTCTGGCATAAATTTTAGTAAAAAATGTTTCGGTCTCTGATGCATGCTAAGATAAGCTCACATGTTCAGTAATCATACCTTAGGAAGGATCCATCAGCAATCCATTTGCAAAAAATTGTGCAAATACAAGTTTTGTGACCGTTTTGAAAAAAAACAGATTTTTGCAAGATCTGTGAAAAACAGATGCGTTAACTCATTGCTTTTTATCTTCCATTAGAAACTGATCCAGTAAGCAAAAAATGGATCCTTTACAAATAGGGGTGCATCAAGCCCCCCTGCCGCCTGAGCCCTAACTAAGGAGAGGGGGGGGAGTGCTGTCAGCTCCCCCGCCGCAGGTGAGGAGCGGTGTGGGGGGGGGGCGGTTTTCAGCGCTGCAGGGCTCTCTACAACAGGGTGTGAGGCTGTGTCTTACTGCACCCGGCGGCACCCGACAGGCAAGAAGCGGTTGTCTGGAGATGGCCCCGCCCCCTTCTGCACAGTCGCTCCCCCTGCCTACTTGCCGCCTGAGTTTAAGGGCTCACACTGTCCAATGGACGGTGCGGCCCTGTTTACAAAGGAAAGAAAAACAGATAGCTAAATAGCAATCAGTTAGCGGATGTGTTTTTCATGGATAGCCATGTTAAAAAACTGATCCTGCAGAATTCAATTTTCTCAAAACGGACAAATAAGTTGTGTTTGCACAATTTTTTTGCCAATGGTTCACTGCTTGATGCGTTATAACTGATGATTATTGGACATGTAACCTAAGCTTCAGCTGACAGATGTGCCAGATTCATTATGTGGTATAAGTATGTAAATAACTTTGGAGCATCCTACTCCAGCGGACTCTGCCTCTATATTTACTGTGAATTTTAATTTGCTGAAAAAAGTGATCGCAAAACCGATATTTCTTTTGTTACCTTTGTTATTTTGGTTTTAAAAAAACAGAAGGAATGTCATGCAATTTTTACGCGCAGTACTTTGGCATTTTTACATTCTTTTGCTTAGATATGTGTTCAAAGGATCTGTGATGAAGTCATGGCCTAAAGATGATGGGAAAGAGGAGTCAGTTTTCCTCCCAAGATCACATGGCCATTATATTATCACAGGTCTTTCAATATACAGCAGGCATGATCCACCCGCTCCCTAGAAACCCTGACTACAATAACACAGTAACTTGAGACACAAATACTGATGAGTATATGATAAACAAAGTATGGGCCTAAAAGGGGTTTAAATATGGGGTTTCCCCATAAAAAATATTGTTATACCAAAATGCCTATCACATAAAATTATATGAACAACTGAATATTACCAACAACGACATACTTGAGGAATACCTAGAGTTTCAAAATTCTAACTAAAGTCATTTGTCAGAAAATAGGAAGGGAGTAATCTATTGGGCCTAAGGGTACCGTTACACGACGCAACATTGCATGCAATTTCACTTGCAACTTACTGGTTGCAGTGAAATCATGGACACATTGTTCCATTTTGTTGCCGTGTACAAATGTAACAATGTGTCCATGATTTCACTGCAACCAGTAAGTTGCAAGGGAAATTGCATTCAATGTTGCGACGTGTAACGGTACCCTAAAAGGCCTGGGTTACGCATTCAAAGGGTTAAACGATCCACAAACAGAAGAAATCTGCTCCAATTTGCGAGCATGCTGCAGTTTCTAAAGTCCTCTGTTCTGTCCTGGACCTGAACCAGTTTAAGGTCATTTTCACACATTTGTGTTTTGTGATCCATACTAGGACCATACTTGGTTTGGCCACGGGTCATCTACTCTCAACGGATCAATGTTGTTTATTCTTTTTCTTTTTTTTTTTTTTTTTTTTTTCTTTTTTTTTTATTGCCATATCTTCTTGTCTTTATTGTCTTTATACTGGAATATTTTTATTTGCAATTACAATATTGGAAATATTGACATAAGGTTTTTGGCAAACAGACTTATTGTTTACTGATTAAGAAAATGATGTATTTCCCTGTTATATGTGAAGTTTGTCAATACTGATTTCTCTAGTAGAAATGATCAGATGAATTTCCACAGATCGAGTTTAACTTGCGCTCCTTGAAATTTGTGGTTTCATGTAAATTTTTAAATTTTGAGATGCAATTTGTGGTTTGCAAAAAAACTAGCTCTCTCTCTTGTAGTGTGTCAGTTCTAATGGTCAGGAGGGTCTTCTACCTTCCTCCTTAATCAGTTTATTTTTATAAAATTTTACAGGAAGTAAAGAGGGAGGGGACATAAATAGGGGGATATACATAAAAAACAAACAACAAAGGAACCATTATCGTGAAGTTACAGTTTACATCTTAAGGTTACAGTTAACAATTATAAGAAAAGAAAGTTACATTAATCCTAAAATGTCACAATTACATTGCTATAAAACCATATCCTAAAGGTTTAGTTTGCATTCTATAAAAATCAAATTGTGAAGTAAGAATTATATCATTGCAAATCGTACTGTTACAATGTCAGCCGAACTAAATAAGGTTTAAATTCGGCATGAAAGTGTGTGTCCAAGGTTCCCATCTAAGTTTATATTTGTTATATTTTTTCGTCCTCAAAGCATTATTATACTCATATACGTTATGAGTATATGTTGTTTATTCTTTAAGGCTCCATTCACACTTTGCGTTTTTAATCTGTTTTTAATCTGTTTTTAATCATCAGTTTTTGTAGCCAAAACCAACAGTGGGTGATAAATACAAAAGTGGTGACGTGTTTCTATTATACTTTTCATCTGATTGTTCCATTTCTGGTTTTGGCTACAAAAACTGATGACCATAAACGTACAGTGTGAATGTAGACTAAAACAGCTGAGTTTGGATCAGGACATCCCAGGGCGAGCTGAAAGTATGGACACAGATGTGTGAACCGATGCTATGCTGATTTCACCTGTTGCACAGCATGAAAACTTTACTGATTGTATATGTGGATTTTGACATTGATTTACTGTAAATTGTCCCCAAACAAATCTGGAATGTGGTTACGTGGGCTTATGTTGCTTAAGAAATCTGAATAAGCAATAGAAAAATATCTTAAGTTTAGTCAAACAGGTCATAATATAGAGTAATGTACTAGATATCATTGCAAACTCTTACATTAATTAACATTATTTTATAAGATATGTAATTAAAAATGAAAACTGACTCATTAAAACATGTCCCCTGGTATTACTTTTCACTAATTATCTCATTTGCTTGGATGAAAACTACCACTCTGCCTTCATCCAACTTGTTATACAAGTCTTCCATTCAATCACTTGAAATACCACTCCCTGATTCAGTTCATAAGATTACATGCACGGCAAATTCAATCAGCAATGTGTATGTTCGCATACCTTTAATGTCCATGCTTTCCACTGCCTCACAGAGGTTGTGCACTACGAGAGTTTGAGAATTGTAGGATTACGTTCCTTGGAGCGCCCTGGTGTTATACCTTCATTGTTTCAAGCAGATATCAGTCTGAATCCCAAGGCGTCTTTTCTGTATACACCAGGCTGCATTCCTATCCACTGTACAAGACTAAAGTAAAAGGTGTGATCATGTAACTAAACAAGCTCCTCTTCTCAGAACAGCCATATCTACACGAGAACAGGTAATGCAGCAGCGCAGAACATAACAACCCAGGAAATAAGCAGGTGGACTTTGGCTTAAAACTTCCTTCTAGTATGAAATGCCAAGAAGAATGCCGCTAAGAGGCTGAGTCAGTCGCTAGATCAAATTACAGAATGAGAACATTAAAATATGTTGATTGTGTACTTTATAAAGTCAATGTGCTATCCAGACTAGTGTAGACTCTTAGGGTACCTTTACACTTCGCAACATTGCATGCAATTTCACTTGCAACTTACTGGTTGCAGTGAAATCATGGACACTTTGTTCTATTTTGTTGCTGTGTACAAATGTAACAATGTGTCCATGATTTCACTGCAACCAGTAAGTTGCAAGTGAAATTGCATGCAATGTCACCCATAAGGTACCTTTACACGTCGCCACAGTGCCTAGCAACAGGTATCCACTGCACGTGCACGCGCACGTTTTTGATGGTGGATACCGATCGCTGAAGTCGCATGTACACGCTGCCATTGCGTTGTCAACTGAAGGTATCTTTGTACCCCGGAAGTTCAGACAGATCCTGCGGATAACTTCCTGTTGAATACCTTTGCTGCATCACACGCCGCTACCCCAAAGGAATATGGGCGTACATCTTTCACGCCGCGAGTACATAGGCGTGACAGAGTTGTGTATTCCGTGACGCTAGTACGCTGATTGGACAACACAATAACGTCATGATTGGCCAGCCTGCACAGGAAGGCATGCTAATACATGACGCCATTGCAATTGTGTAGTGTGAATGGATAGCTCTTTAAATATGGCACCCTGTGAAGGGACAGCCAATGGTTACACAGTAGCCCCCACCAATGATCGCTGATGGGGCGTGGTATCCATGACGCTGTGGCAGGCCCCTGTGAAATCACTAGGCAACGCAACATCCATGCCTGTGCCCCGTTTAGACGCCACTACCATGGCAATTGTGCCTTTGTGTTGCCTTCAGTTTTTGAGCACGGCTCAGCAACAGGTATCTGAGTCAACTGCAGGACACAGGAAGGAATTTCCCTATTTACACGCCGCCATTTCGTAGCAATTACATGGCAACAGGCACATATATCCCCAATGCCAGGCAGTTGCTACACTGCAGTGGTGGCGTGTAAAGGGGCCCTTAGACTCACGTCATGTATGAAGGAGACTGTGCATTTGATTTCATAATTTTTTTGTAGCTTTCTACCAATTTCATTAACAACATCATAATTGTTCTTATGGTCATTTAGGGTGTAAGCACATGATGAACTCTATTGTTATTAACTTCAGTTGTTTGGGATGTGACAGACATTTGACAAACTGTGGGACAATAGGCCACCATTGGAACCAGGGGCAGACATAGTATTGGTGCAACATGTGCCGTCTCACAGGAGCTCAAGACGCCAGGGGGTCCAATTCCACTTCCAAAACACATTAAATTATGCATTATGTTGAGCGAGAGGATTGCAAAGAGCCTATATATTGTTTCTGCACAGGGGCCCTCTTCTGTCTGTGTCTGATGGTAATGGGAACCACATGTAAGGTGTAGGCTTAATCAGAGGGCGGGATAATTTTGTAATGCATTGTATTGCCACTTGGACCTTCCAGCAGCTATGTAGCAGATTATCATACCTTGTACAGTGTTGGTCAGTAGCCATCACAGATCAGTGATTTATAGTGAAGCACTGCTTGTACAGTAGAGTCATTTTCCATCTCTAGAGTCATTGGATATGTTTCTCACATCTGTAGGGTTTAACTGTTATGGTCAGTGGGGTCCTCTTTCTCTCTTCCTGTAAAGTGCAAGCTCTTATGGTCAGCGGGGTCCTCTTTTGCTCTTCCCTGTAGAGTGTAAGCTCTTGGGGTATGTTTGTATAGGAGAAAAGTGGTGCATATTTTCTGCTGCATGAAATCTGCACCTGCAGACTTAGGCTGTGTGCTCACGGTCCAGAGGAGCTGAGTGTTAGATGCATCTCCTCCGAACCTGAGTGAAGCCGTGGATGGCCGCAGGGAGACCGCAGCCGCCCTATACTCACCATGTGCGGTGGGTGCAGGGCGGCTTCTCCCTGCAGTCACCCGATGGGAGGAGCTTCCGACTCCGCAGCGTGAAATAAACATGCGGAGGAGGAGCGGAATGCCGGCAACCCACACCGCAGCTGTCAGATCGCTGCGGTCGGGTTAAGCATAGTAAGGATGGGATTTCGTGCTGCTTATATTGTACTATGCAGCATTTTGGATGCAGCAGCAAGACGCTGCATCCAAAATGCTGCGTATACTGATCGCGTGCACACACCCTTATCCGTACCAAACACATGGCTGTCCCACGGTGCGTTTTTATTGCTACGGATATAGTACTTTTTGCCATTGACTTTTTTATGAGTCAGCATTTTTGTGCACAAATCTGCATCGTATCTGTGTATTGTGTTTGATGCATATGAGCAACAGATCTGCACTAAATATGCAGCAGCGTGTTTTGTAAGCAAAGTCAATGGGATTTTTGAAGTCCTGTCAGCATGGTGCGTTGTTTGTCTGCTGCAGATAAGCTGCGCATTTTAGTGCAGAAAAATCTGCAGCATGTCAATTCTTCATGTAGATACGCTGCAGATTTGACCTAAAAAATGTTGAGTCATAGAAAAGTCAATGGCAAAAATCACTATATCTGAAGCAGATAAAAACGCACCGTGAGGACAGCCATGTGTTTGGTCTGGATTTGCCTGCAGCTGCAAATTTCACACAGCAAAAAATATGCACTACTTTTCTCCCTTGCAAACATACCCGTATGGTCAACGTGGTCCTCTTTTTATCTTCCCTGCAGAATGCATGTAATCCCACAGGGGCAGGGTCCTCTCTCCCCTCTGAATCGGTCTGTCACTGTTAGTTTGTTTATTGTGTTTTTAACCTGTTTTGTATGTAACCCTCTCTCATGTAAAGCACCATGGAATCAATGCTCTATAAATAAATAATAATAACAATAAAATGGTCAGCAAGGTTCTCTTTCTCTAACTCTCCTGTAGAGTGTCAGCTCTTAAGATCAGCAGGGTCCTCCCTCTCTCCTGTAGAGTGTCAGCTCTTAAGATCAGCAGGGTCCTCTCTCTCTGTTCTGTAGAGTGTAATATCTTTTGTTCAGCCGGGTCTTGTCTCTCCAGTAGAGAGTAAGCCTTACGTCAGCAGCAGGCCTGTTCTCTCTCCCGCACATGTATTTTCTGAGCAATTACAAATGTTAGTATTGAGATCTAAAGGGGAACTCCAGTGAGAGAAAACTTTTTAGTACAGTCCCTGCCCTCCTACATGATGAAGCAGAGCTGTACACTGCAGTTCTAGGATCTATAAATCTCTTATAATTCAATAAAATCATACCTGCTCCCCCTCCCAGTGTACTTTTGCATGTTTGCATTTTTACAGAATAAAAACAGCATGCAGTACTTTTTCTTTCTTGTTGTATTATACTCATATATAGACAAAACATATGGTGTGCAGAAGAACCCCTCAAATCCATACAAATAATGTTAGCAGGGAATTGCATATGAAATTTTTGTCTAAAGCAGTCCAAGTGACACACGTTGCCCCCTGCACAATAAGTATGGGATTTTGCTGTTGCGTCTGTAACATTAACAGCTCGGAATTTGAAGAAACAATCCTATTAAGTCCAAAGTTAAATAATTAGTCTGTCTTGTATTTAATGTTCAAAGATTAACTTGGATTTTGCTACTTTGCCTCACTGTGACTCTTTAATATGACATGCTTTGTGAGGCATTAAAACCATTAGAACGATTAGTTCAGAAAAAAATGGTTTAACGCAAAGGAATTGGCAAGAGAATCCTAAACATCAAGCACAATCTACTCAGCAGTTCAGGATGTACCATGGTGGCTTTATATGTAACTTGTGATAAACTACTGCCCAGTTACACAGTTTGGTGAGATGTTAAGGAGATATCGCTAATTTATTTGTTTTTTAAGACACATGTATATTGAAAAATAAGAAAAAACAACACTACTTAACTGTCTTTGTTGACTTACTGCAGTAGTGACGTTACTGCCAAAGTATGTGCCCACTGCAGTCAGTCACTGAGTTTACTGGTAATGTCAAAGTAGTTAACACAGATCCACTGAGTCCATTTTATTATTGTACTGCTCACATGCTGTAGTTGAATTGTTACCATGCCATTAAAGAACGATGGTAGCTGAGAGGCAGTGCTGGAGTGGCAGGATGGAAGTACAGCTCATTCTGATACTTATCGATAAAGCATGCCTGTGCCTTAAAAAATTAAATATACTCATGGAAACTGTCCACCCATCCATTAGATTTTAAGTACAAATCTATTGAAAACCCAAGACTTAAAGGGATCCTGTCACCTCCTAGAAAAGACCTAAACTATCAATACATGTCCTTTTAGCATTATAACCATCCTTCTCTGTGCTAGTGCTTCCTTTCAAAGTTGAAATAAACACTTTGATACTTACTCATTAGGATGATAATGAAGTAGGGGCTATATGCAATTGCCTTTTGGGCGTGTTGTTTTGCAGGCGCCAAGATCCAGCCCTCTGTGTTGCTTCTGCTGTGATGTGGAGCTGAAGGCAGGACTAAAGATTTGCATTCTGTGAGTGACAGAGGGGGAGAGCAAAGCCTGCACAAGCACAGCAGTACAGAGAGAGAGGGTGGATCCTGGAGCCTGCAAAACAACACGCCCTAAGGGCTAAAGAATATAGCCCCTACTAATTACAATGCCTAATGAATGAGTATAAAATCGTTTTTATCTACTTTGACAAAATGCTTTTAGGAGACAAAAGGAGTGTGAGAATAGTGATAGGATGTTGCAGGGACGTGTTTTTGTAGCTTAGGTGGCTTTTTGGAGGTGATAGGATCCCTTTAATATATGAAAGAGGGTGGAGACATAAACTCAGCAGAAGCTACCAGCCCCATGCTGAAAATATTTGTGGTGTATTAAGGGGGTTTTAAGTCCAGGAGTATGAGTTATGATTATAAATCTTAACAACTGAATGTTTGTGCATAGTTGAGTCAATTGGCCTGGTTTCCATGTTGAAGATATGGTCCTTGGCTGCAATTCTTCCAAGAAGCCTCACGCATCTAAGGTCCTCAAAGTTTCTTATTTCTTTCTTGACCTCAATATTGAAAAGTGAAAGTAGATTCTTATCCATCATTTACTGCCATTAAAGAAGCATCTAATTGGCACCAAATCTATTTTGTAGCAGGACAATGACCCCAAATTTACAATCAATGTCATTAAGAACTATCTTCAGAGTTAAAAAGAACAAGGAGTCCTGTAAGTTTTAAGGATTTGCACAAGCCTACATTGAGAGAAGATTAAGCTTCTTGTCAGATTGGGTAACCATCAAGTTTATTGACTCTCCATTAGTAAAATCTTACAACCTGTGGACACCAGTATGCTTCCTTCATTCCTAAGAGCGTAACCGTCCAAAGACCAAGGGCCATTGCCCACTGCATTTCAATAAACAGACAAACCACAATCATCCACAAAATACTTACCACCATTTATATGTGTTCTTAGAAGCAACATTTTTCAGGGTAGGAATAAGGTTTGTACCACTTAACTTGACTTCACCCTTCTTTAGGGACTAGAGTAAGTTAAGTGGGGTAAGGAAAGCCAACACGCAACAAGAATTTGACAAAAGGGAGTTGCCCGACCCTGTCCCATTACAGTCCCAACCAGGGGCGTAACTAGAACTGGCAGGGCCCCATAGCAAACTTTTGAACGGGGCCCCCTCCAAGACACACTCCCAATGACACGCCCCTCCAAGACACGCCCTCAATGACACGCCCCTTCAAGACACACTCCCTTACAGGCCCCAGCAGTATATACAGCAGCCCCAGTGGTATACAGCAGCCTCCCCAGTGGTATATACAGGCCCCAGCAGTATTACAGCAGCCCCAGTGGTATATACAGGCCCCAGCAGTATTATAGCAGTCTCCCCAGTGGTATATACAGGCCCCAGCAGTATTATAGCAGCCTCCCCAGTGGTATATACAGGGCCCAGCAGTATTACAGCAGCCTCCCCAGTGGTATATACAGGCCCCAGCAGTATTACAGCAGCTCCAGTGGTATACAGCAGCCTCCCCAGTGGTATATACAGGCCCCAGCAGTATTATAGCAGCCTCCTCAGTGGTATATACAGGCCCCAGCAGTATTACAGCAGCCTCCCCAGTGGTATATACAGGTCCCAGCAGTATTATAGCAGCCTCCCCAGTGGTATATACAGGCCCCAGCAGTATTACAGCAGCCCCAGTGGTATACAGCAGCCTCCCCAGTCGTATATACAGGCCCCAGCAGTATTACATCAGCCTCCCCAGTGGTATATACAGGCCCCAGCAGTATTACAGCAGCCCCAGTGGTATACAGCAGCCTCCCAGTGGTATATACAGGCCCCAGCAGTATTACAGCAGCCCCAGTGGTATACAGCAGCCTCCCCAGTGGTATATACAGGCCCCAGCAGTAATACAGCAGCCCCAGTGGTATACAGCAGCCTCCCCAGTGGTATATACAGGCCCCAGCAGTATTACAGCAGCCTCCCCAGTGGTATATACAGGCCCCAGCAGTATTACAGCAGCCCCAGTGGTATATACAGGCCCCAGCAGTATTACAGCAGCCCCAGTGGTATACAGCAGCCTCCCTAGTGGTATATACAGGCCCCAGCAGTTTTACAGCAGCCCCAGTGGTATACAGCAGCCTCCACAGTGGTATATACAGGCCCCTGGTGGTGGTATATACAGGCCCCTGGTGGTGGTATATACAGGCCCCTGGTGGTGGTATATACAGGCCCCTGGTGGTGGTATATATAGGCCCCTGGTGGTGGTATACAGGGCCCCTGGTGGTGGTATACAGGGCCCCTGGTGGTGGTATACAGGGCCCCTGGTGGTGGTATATACAGGCCCCTGGTGGTGGTATATACAGGCCCCTGGTGGTGTTATATACAGGCCCCTGGTGGTGTTATATACAGGGCCACTGGTGGTGTTATATACAGGGCCCCTGGTGGTGGTATACAGGGACCCTGGTGGTGATATACAGGTCCCCTGGTGGTGTTATATACAGGGCCCCTGGTGGTGGTATATACAGGCCCGTGGTGGTATATACAGGCCCCTGGTGGTGGTATATACAGGCCCCTGGTGGTGGTATATACAGGCCCCTGGTGGTGGTATATACAGGGCCCCTGGTGGTGGTATACAGGGCCCCTGGTGGTGGTATATACAGGCCCCTGGTGGTGGTATATACAGGCCCCTGGTGGTGGTATATACAGGCCCCTGGTGGTGGTATATACAGGCCCCTGGTGGTGTTATATACAGGGCCCCTGGTGGTGTTATATACAGGGCCCCTGGTGGTGTTATATACAGGGCCCCTGGTGGTGTTATATACAGGGCCCCTGGTGGTGGTATATACAGGCCCCTGGTGGTGGTATACAGGGCCCCTAGTCGTGGTATATACAGGCCCAGTGGCGTAACCAGTGTCCCTCGTGCCCCGGTGAAGCGGGGGGGGGTGCTAGTGGTGCCGGCCGGGTGAGAAGCGGTGGGGGTGGCGGGTGCTACTGGTGCCGGCTGGGTGAGAAGCGGGGAGGGGGGGTGCTAGTGGTGCCGGCCGGGTGGGAAGCGCACAATTACCTGCTCTGCTTCTCCTGGCTTTTGGTGGGGCGGGCACTGCTGCGCGGCTGCAGGAAGTGATCACTGCAGCTCCTCTTCCGGCTCCTCTTCCGGCTCTATCGGGGTCGCGGCGGGCGGCTGGGGGTACAGGCAGCAGGGCCCCCGGGGAGCTCGGGGCCCCCCAGGGGAGCTCGGGGCCCGCCGACCACGGTACTTACGCCACTGTATCGCAATGACCGGATAGCAACGTAGCGGCGCTGGGTCCGGGCCCCCCACAAGCGCCGGGCCCCAAAGCGACCGCTACGTCTGCTATGCCGGTAGTTACGCCCCTGGTCCCAACCACTTTGTCAGAGCTTAGTAAAAATTGTGCAAGTATGCCAAAAGTTGTAAAACTTTTGCACAGCCTTGCATTAATGCTTTTAGAAATCGGTAACACTATTTTGTGTGGAGTCTTGAAACAGCTTTTCAAAACTGAAAAATGGTTTTTTTGCAATGTGACTTAAAGGAGTATTCCAACCTAAAGACATTATCACCTCTCCACTGGATAGATAACGTGTTAGATGAGTGTTGGGCTTACTGCTTGCCAGCATGGGGGATTTAGTCCTATGTTCTCCCATGGCTACAACGAATAGCCATCAGGAGTTTAATTGTCAGATTTAATTAGAAACCATGTATGTTTAATAATAACTTATTACAGCCATACCAAAACCCCAAATTGGGTTTCTTTATGCAATCACACTGAATCTCCTCTTAATCGATTATCACTAGGATCCACTAGTACAACAAATCATAATTAACCCTAAAAACATTCATCTTTATTTGATCTGCAAACTTCACAAAAAACAAAACCTAGATAAAAACTAAGTGCACAGAAAGTGTGGAAGGAAGGGGTTCACCCTGTTGTATCACTCCCACCTTAACATTGCCTATCAGTTGAGGTCGTACCCTAGTATTGATATGGTGCTCCACTCACCGATGGCTGCCCCTACACTTATCCTAACTCACCCTGTAAGCAAGAAGAGGTGCTTCCCCTTACTAATATAACACCCAGGGCAGTATAGCGTAAGCGTTGGACAGTGACACCGTGCCTTAGTGTTAAAAGAACCTGAAGTCCCTGCAATTTGTAAACTACCTACTTGTTGGGATCAGCACCCTGATATAGCGATGTAGCACCCCCACTCCTCACCTAATATGTTGTTCTCTGTATCTCTTAGCTCAACCTATCCCATCCAGGGAAGGTTGTCACTTCATCATACATGTGAACATTGGTGACCAGTTCATAGGTAATTATCTTGTGCATGAAACTTCAGACTGCACCCCATGCCTCAATGCGTTTCTATAGTTCATCAGGAGGCCAATATATTATCTTCATTCATGATGTCTGCTGATGTCTCACTCAAGGAATGACTAGTGAACAGCTACTACAGACCCCCGACCTTAAGAACCGATTCCTGGTTGGGGAGGAGACCTATTGGTTTCTATCGGTGTGGTAACTGTAATTTTTGTGGCAGCATAGCACCTTGTAAGTCGGTTCATAGTGCAGCAAATGGTAGAACTTTCTTCCTAAGAGAATTTGCAAACTGTAAGTCTACGGGAGTGGTATTTGTGGCCACCTGTACTTGCCAACTGGATTACATAGGCAAAACTAGGAGGGAGTTTAGACGTAGAGTAGGTGAGCACTAGGGTGATGTAAGAATTGGGAGAGATACTCCACTAGTAAGACACATGAACAGCACTCATAGGGGAAACATTAAAGAACTGGCGTCACGTGATTAGATGGTGCTGACATTGCTGGATGCTGCTGTGTATGTTGTTTGTCTTTAAAAGCTACATGAGTGTAGTTGTGAAGGTCCTTGCCTCCCGTGTTGTGCTCCCGAGCTGCATTCACTATTATGTTAAGCTGCTGGTTGAGGGGTTGATGTGTGACTCACCTGGAATCCGTCCCCCTGGCTTTAAATAGTATTCCCTCTCCTTGTCAGAGACTGCTGATAGAGTCATCTGCTGGCTGGGAACCCGGTGCGGTGTTAGCTAAGCAGGGTGTGTCTGGGCTAGTACCAGTATTGGAGACCGGCTGCTGTTGGTGATGAACTCACATGGCTGGGACACCGGTTCTGTTGACAGCTACGCAGATGGTGACTGGGCTCGTGCTGGTGTTGGTGACCGGCTGGGAAACCTGGTTTGTTGGGTGCTGGACATTGGTAGTCTGTTCGCCACGTTCACACACGGTATTCGGTTGTTCCCTTGCTCAAGCGTGACATTATCAGCAGCCCCATACCATTTTTGTCTGTGACCATTATGTCTCAGACATCCTCTGCAGATGCCTTCTCACAACTGATGCAAATCATCCAGCTGAGGTCACTGGTCTGCAGACGCAGGTGGTGCAGCAGCTGCAGCAGGTTGTGGGGTATCTGGCCTGGGCTCAAGCCCAGGCCATACCTGAACCCAACATATCTCTTCCACATAGGTTTTCTTGGGATAAATTCTTGGTGTTCAAAGAGGCCTGTAAACTTTATTTCAGGTTTCGGCCTCGTTCATCTGGGAGCGAGGAACAGTGGGTGGGGATTATAATCTCCCTTTTTAAGGGAGATCCCCAGACCTGGACCATCTCCCTCCTGACCGACTCACCATAGCTGTGGTCGTGAACGGGTTTTTTGCTGCTCTGGCTGAGGTGTATGGTGAACCAGATAGGGTGACTCTTGCTGAGTCAAATCTCCGTAAACTCAAGCAGGGGTCATGAGCAGTGGAGGAGTACTGCTTGGAGTTTTGTAGGTGGGTGACTGACACCCTGTGGAACAACCCTGCCCTCAGCAGTCAGTTCTGTCTCGGTTTGCCAGCTAGACTGCAAGACACCCTGGTTCAGTACGCCGCACCTGAGTCATTGGGGTTGCAGTTTCCCTAGCCATCAGGGTAGACAAACGTCTGAGAGAGACCGAGCCAATTTGTCCGTGGCTATCCAGTTAGGAAGCTCCACCGATGACCAGCAGTTGGGGAGAGTAGGCCCTTGTGTTAAACCCCCTGCTGTTGCAGTTAATCCAGTGGGCAGAGCTTGTTTTTATTGTGGACAAGGTGATCATTTTATTAAAGTTTGTCTACATCGCTCCGGGACAAATATGCAGTCTCAGACGCAGCCTTCCTCAGGTCGTTCAAAAGGATATGACCAGGGGGGTTTATATCTCCTTTTTTCTAAGTCTCTGTTTACACTGTCTGCCAAGGTGCTGGTAGATGGAAAAATGGAGACTATACCGGTACTAGTTGATAGCGGAACGGGAGTCGCTCTTATAGAGTCTTGCTTTGCACAGACTCATGGCTTCGTCTGTAGCGCCTTAGCAAGACCCATTCCTGTCTTCCATTGACTCAGTTCCGCTCAGCCAGAAGGTATTATCCCAAGTGGTGCATAATGTGAATTTGGGCATAGGAACTCATCACCAGGAGTTCCTCTCTTGTTACATTTTGGAGAATTTACCAACCCCCATTGTATTGGGTCTCCCTTGGCTGAGAAAACACAATTAGGTAATTGACTGGCAGGTCTGGGAGGTGGTTCGCTGGAGTACTGCCTGTGAGGGTACTTGCCGGGGTACTTCCATCTCCATCATGCTGGTGACAGCTACACCAACTTCTTCGCTCAAGGAGGTTAGAAGTTTGCCTGGGGAAGGGGGTGGAGTGCGCGCCTGGTGCCTCTGGCCGTTATCCTAGGGAGAAGGGCAGGGGAATGGTGGTTGTTTCTACTGTGCGTCCCAAGGTAGGGGAGTCCTGGGGTCCAGAGAGATGTACTTGGTACTTGCCTACCTATGACCATACCCTGTGTTTGTGCCCGCATGCGTGGAAATAAACGTATAGGTCCAGACCTGAGTGTGAATGAGTATGTATGGGTGTGGCCCCATTTGATCAATAGGTTTGTGGCAGATATGGGTTTTTATGGGGCATACAGCTACTGGAAGTGTGGTCACCTGGGGGAGGTATCTCGGTACACCAGCAGCAGATTTAAGGGGAATGACTGAGCATCAGCAGACATCATGAATGAAGACAATATATGGGCCTCCTGTTGAACTAAAGAAACGCATCAAGGCATGGGGTCCAGTCTGAAGTTTCATGCACAAGCTAAGTACCTATGTTCACATGTATGATGAAGTGACAGCCTTCCCTGGATGGGATAGGTTTGAGATATGAGATACAGAGAGGACATATTAGGTGACAGCCGGTGAGGAGTGGGGGCGCTACATTGCTATATCAGGGCGCCGACCCCCACAAGTAGGTAGGGTACAAATTGCAGGGAACTTCAGTTTTTTTTAACACTGAAGCACAATGTCACTGCCCAACGCTTATGTTATACTGACCTGGGTGTTATATTAGTAAAGGGGAGCACCTCTTCTTGCATACAGGGTGAGTTAGGATAAGTGTAGGGGCAATCATCAGTGAGTGGGGGCGCCATATCGACACTAGGGCTCGACCTCCACTAATAGGCGGTAGTAAGGAGGGAGTGATATAACAGGGTGACCCCTTCCTTCCTTCCACACTTTCTGTGCACTTAGTTTTTATCTAGGTTTTGTTTTTTTGTGAAGTTTGCAGATCAAATAAAGATTAATGTTTTTAGGGTTAATTATGATTTGTTGTTTTATGCAATCACACTCCAACCTTCAGATACACGAGGACCCACATTTTATTACCTTACTTCCTTCCCATTTCATATTGCTGTTATATTACAGGCATACCATATTCTTCCTTTATGTTGGCATTCCCTTGTCCACCTACAAGAATACAATGCAGTTGTAAGGAAAGATTTTATAGTGTATCACATAGTATAATGACATTCTACTAGTTTATCCTACACTCATTGTATTTTGGCCTGTCATGATAAAATGCTCGTCATCTTCATCATTTATTAGCAGTAAACTTCCAATTTTATCTCCTGTAATCACAGGGATTTGTTGTATTCTCTAATGGATGTTGTCTGCTGACTGTATATTTGTCCTATTGTTATCCACTATGTACTAAATTAGACATTTGTAATGGTAATAGACATGGTAGATGAGTATGGTGACCCTGTGTTTCGACAATCTAATACTATACTCCCACACTTTCATCTCAAGGCTGCTCCCTGTCTAGTAATCCCAATAGGACAAGCCATTTAATCCATTTGTCATCATGTCATGGGACTAACAGACACCACAGACTCCTGAAAGGGAGAAATTAGTGGAGTTGCAGTAACTTTTCTTGCACTCAAGAAGAAAGACTCCAGCAAATGTAAGTTTTTACCCACATTTTTGATTTCAATTATTTATCAGTGGAACTATTATCACACATTCTCACGATAGGTGATAGTATTAACTATTCAGATAGGAAATGAGAAAATAAATAAAAATAGTTAGGGACAGAGTGGAAAACAGGAGTAGATGATTTATAGATATGCTAGCAGAAATCATGTTTATGTTTTAGAGGAAAATTACTTTATTTCCAGTTGAGGAGTTAAAGAATTGTATTATTTTTGCCTATATATGTTCTATCCTGTATAGTATTGTGTTATAATATTGTACATGTGGATCAAATATCAGTACTGCAACTTGTATAATTTGTAATATTGTCTACAATTGTCACTTTTGTTAAGTTTTATTACTTGTATAGTATAGGGTGCACGCTATGAAGCCCTGTATTGTGTGTAACACAGCGTTATCAGGTCCATGTTCTTTGTGTATCATTTTAGATGAGTTTCATCATAGGCAACTATTGAAATCTTTCATGGCAAAAAAAGGAAAAGGTGAAACTGCTGTTACGTGCCCCATAAATTGTGTAATTCATTCATTACCATGTTATTATGAGCTGATTATGAATAGGCAGTTTCTCCACTGAACGCACAGTATCTCATAAAACACATAGGATGCTGATACGTGGATCCATTATAATAAGGTGATCATTCTGAAGATGCAAATAGTGTCTGTGGAGCCTCGTTTAGGAGTCTGAACACAGGACTAGCCAGATATCCCTCCGGGGAAGGACCTAGCCATGGGGAGGCTCTTTGAGAAGACCACCATAACCACCATATTAAGTGGCCCTTTGAGTCAATGCGCCTAGGAATTCACTGTGTTGAGCGCTTTAGCCGGCTGACCGCAGTGTGTTCTTGGACTGGTCTCCATGAGATCAGAGATTGCTTCGTAACATTCTGAAGATGTCACAGGGAAAAAGTGCTGCTTGGTTATACCTTTATTTCAAGGATTATGAAATCATAATATTATGTACGCATTTGTAATATTTTATCTACTGGAATGTGCTATTTAATATACTACTTTATAATATATTTAGGCATCAAAGATCTTAGACATAGCAACCTGGAAATGCACCAGTTTTACCATCCTGGACGGTTGTCCAACCTTCCCCCACCTCATTGCTTACTTTATGCCACTTTTTGCTATAAATGTTGGCACAATTTAAATGATGCTACTTTCCAAATAAGCTACCCCCTAAATAAAAGTAACAACCCTATTTGAATGGTTTAAAATAGGTGTAAGACATATAAACAAATCTAAGGGCCGCTTTACACACACAGATATCTGTGACCAACTTCTGAACAGATCTCTGGTTGCAGTGAAATCATGAACACATTGCTCCATTTTGTTGCTGTGTACAAATGTAACAATGTGTCCATGATTTCACTGCAACCAGAGATCTGTTCAGAAGTTGGACACAGAAGTTGGTGTGTGTAAAGCGGCCCTAAAAGTACAGTAGATGCAGAGATTTCTAATTTTCAGCCAAACTGAAAGTGTAACTATTGTTTTAATTTTTATTTCAATAAATCAATAGTCCACATGAAACTAAGTAATTTTGTAATATTTCTTATCAGACAAATCTGTCTTTTTCTGCCAGAATTGATCAGTCATTATTAAAATTCTAATTTCTAAGGAAAATCTGTATTCAGTGAGACTTTCCCATTACTGAGATAGGAGATGGCTGCTGTTACTGATGAGATTCTATGTAGATAGAAGAGCAAGTAGAGGGAAGAGCTCTGCTTCTAGCTCCTCCCTCTGTATCATCTAGCTCCTCCTACTGTATCTAGCTCCTCCCTCTGCCTCTAGCTCTTCCCACTGCCGCTCGCTCCTCCCTCCTTCCGTCATCATGGATTTTCATCAGTACCTACTGCCATCTCGCATAGGTGCATCTCAATGAATTAGAATGTCATCAAAAAGTAAATTTATGTCATTCAATACAAAAAGTGAAACACATATATTGTATTGAGTCATTACAAACACAGTGATCTATTTCAAGTGTTTTTCTGTAAATGTTGATGATTATGGCTTACAGCCAATAAAAACGCAAAGGTCATTATCTCAGTAAATTAAAGTAGAGAGGATGAAGGGTTAAGAATTGCGCTGCCATATTCCATGAGACATCAAAGGGAGAATATAACATTGATTTATTAGCTAACGCGTTTTAGGCTCCCGGAAACCCCCTGAAACATGGCAATATGATATTGATTGTCCTGAGGAAGGGTCCAGGAAGCCCTGAAACATGTTGACTAATAAATCAATATTAGATTCACCCTTTGATGTTTCGTGGAATACAGCAGCACAATTTTAATCCCTTCATCCTCCCTACTCTATATGCACCACGCCAGGGAATGCAGCAGTCGTGATATGCTTTAATAGTGGTTGTGACTCTCACAACCACAACAAGATCAAGCCTCTAATGCCTATTTAGGTAATATTTTATCTCTCAGACCCTTCATCCCCCATACTTTAATTTTAATGCCTTTGGATTTTCATTGTCAGTAAGCCAATGTTATCATCAACATTAACAGAAATAAGCACTTGAAATAGATCGCTCTGATTGTAATAACTCTATATAATGTATGTGTTTCACTCTATGTATTGAATTACTGAAATAAATTTAACTTTTTGATCATATTCTAATTCATTGAGATGCACCTGTATCTCAGTAATGTTTTCACTGTATGCAGATTTTACCTTAGAACTGAAAATTTTGATAATGACTGATCAAACCTGGGAAAGAAGCAACTTAGTCTGATGAGATATTACAAAGTTGCTTTTTTAGGAAGACTATTGATTTATTAAATAGAAATTAAAAAGATGGTTACTCTTAAACCCCTTTACCTTCCAGCCTGTTCCACCTTCATGACAAGTTTTTTACATTTTGACCCGTGTCATTTTAGGAGGTTACAACAAATTCATTGATTTCAAGATTGTATTTTTGTGACATATTGTACTTCATGTTAGTGGTAAATTTATGATATTTTTTTTATTTGTGAAAAAAATCGGAAACTTGGCTAAAATTTCACAATTTTCAAACTTTGAATTTTATGCCCTTATAACAGAGAGTTATATCACACAAAATAGTTAATAAATGACATTTCCCACATGTCTACTTTATATCAGGAAGTTAAAAGGGTTCAAAGTTCATCAGCAATTTCTCATTTTGCAACAAAATTTGTAAAACCATTTTTGTTGTGACCACATCACATTTGAAGTGACTTTGATGAGCCTATATTACAGAAAACACCCAAAAGTGACACCATTCCAAAAACTGCACTCCTTAAACTACTCAAACTACTACTTGAAGAAATGAGTAACCCTTTGTGTGCTTCACAGTAACTAAAGCAACGTGGAAGGAAAAAATGAAATTGTACGTTTTCTATCAAAAATGTTACTTTAGCCACAAATATTGAATTTTCATAAGGGTAACAGGAGACCATACAGTTTGTTGTGCAATTTCTTTTGAGTACACTGACACCCCATATGTGTTGGAGAACCTCTGCTTCCGCGCACTGTAGGGCTCAAAGAGAAGGAGCTTCATTTGACTTTTTGAATGAAAAATTGTCTTGAATCGTTAGCGGTCTGCATGTCACTGATGTGCCTAAACAGTAAAAAAGAACACAAGTGACCCTATCTTGAAAATTAGACTCCCTGAAGGAACTTATCTAGATATGTGGTGAGCACTTTGAACCCCCAAGGTGTATAACAGAATTTTATAACATTGAGATGTAAAATGAAAAATCTAATTTTTTTTCACAAAATGTTTTAGCCCAATTTTTTTATTTTCACAAGATCAACAGGAGAAAATGGGCCTCAAAATTTGACGTGCAATTTGTCCTGAGTACGCTAATTTCCCATGTGTGGTGAAAAACCACTGTTAGCATACTCCATGTCTCATTTAGAGAGCCCCAGATGTACCCATCTAAACTCTTGTTTAGAGAGCCCCAGTGGAAATGACACGTCCCCCGGGGCCATGGAGTACTAGGAACAGGGCATCAGTTCTGCTGGGGAGTCACAAGGGTCGAGACCTGGCTCTGTGACCCTGGCGGTGTCAATAAAAGTTCGGGGAATAGGGTTTTTGGGGATGGTTGTCGTGATGCTACCTATGGTGCTTGACCAGGGATAGCCGACACTGCAGTTCAGACCTCTGGGGCAGATGACGGTGCAGCCAGAGGTTGTCGCTCCCAGTGGGTGGAGCGGGACCCCAGGGCAGTAAGGAAAGTCAATGTGTGAATGGTGGTGAAGTGGTAGTGCAGAGCCAGTGAAGCCAAAATAATTTGAAGACACAACTGGTGCAGTTTCACTCATTTACTCACAGTTCTTTAGCAGCCATATCCAAACAGCTGCTGTGTCCCACGAACAAGGGGTCCTGTCCTTCCCATGTAGAGTAGAAAATATTTTGCCTACACCCAGTTCTGTGTACCTTTTCCAGGTCGTCTCACTTGTGTTGGCTCTCTCCCTACAGCCCTGCACCTCACGCTCAGTCTCCTGCGCCAATGGCCATGGACCATACCGGGCAACGTTCTCTCTTGGTTCCCTTTGGCCCTATACGGCCATTTTTGCAGTGTGTGGTGTGGCTTTGGCTGCTGTTCCTGGAGATACAGCAGCCTCCAATTTGCTAGCTGAGTCCTTAGTCCACTCCACTAGTCTGGACCCGATGACCTTCTGTGGCATTGGTCCCTCCACTGCCTGCGACCGGCAATCAATGCAAGCCCCAGGGGTGGATTGCTCTCTTCCTGTGCCTCTGGGACCCCTTTCTTCTGTGGAGCTCCTGCCTGGCTCCCTCGGTCTTCCTTGTCCTGGGATGAGCCTCTCTGCTCTAATTCCCAGGATGCCTTTTCTCACATCTCTCCTGCGGCTCCTCTACTCTTCACTCCTTTCTCTCGCTCCTCATGGTTACTACTCCTCCCACTACTTCCTGGTGTGCTTCTCTTACTCTTCTTGTCACTCCCTCTCAGTGGCTCCCCTTTCTACAGTTTCACCCATCACCCTCTTCTAGTCCCATCTCCAGCCAGGAAAGGTCGGTTAATCAGTCCCCTCATCTCTCTGTCCTGGATTGCCTAGTGGTGTGTGGGTACTGGGTAGTTTCCCCTCCTTACCCGGGGTTGGGGGTACCACACCTCTGGCTAAGGTGCAGTACCTCTGTGGTGACGCCACAGAAACATATCTAGATATGTGGTGAGCACATTGAACCCCCAGGTGTTTCACATAATTTTACAGTCCTGCTCATTGTTATTGGTACCCATGAAGTTTAAGTATATAATGTGGAATACCTACTGAAAATAATGAATCAAGTGAAACAGCTTTTTGGTATAGAACACTTGTGTTAAATACAAAAGACAAAGTGATAAACAACAATTTATAACAAAGAAAACAATGGGAGGGAAAAATACAAAAACGTAAACCTAGCTCTAACACTGGTATTGTCACCCTTTACAATAAATTAGTATGGAAACACATTTTTACTTGCCTGTGGTAAATCAGAAATGAAAATGTCCTGTGATAAATTTTTAGTTCCCATGTGACATTAATTAGCCAATGAATGATGACTTTAGTGTTTTAAAAAGCCACATTAGGCCCATTTCCTTTGTCACAATGGTGAAGACAATGGATCTGTCTGACTTCCAAAGACTATAGAGCCATCTCCAAAGACCTTGGTATCCCAGTTTCAACAGTGCGCAATGTTATTAAGAAGTTTGCCAAGCATGGGACTATCAAGAAACTCCCTTGAAGAGGGGGAAAGAAGAAAATTGACAAGATATGTCTTCAAAGGTGGGTGCGAATGGTGAAAAAAATACCACAACATCCAACAACCAGAAGGCCAACCTGGAACAGTCTGGGATCATGATTTCAACAACTACCATATGCCTCAGACTTATCAAACAGAGCTTTATGGATGAATGCCAAGGAAGAAACCATTGCTGAAGAAAAGATATAAAAAGAAGTGACTGACCTTTGCCAAAGAGTACCTTGACAAACCAAAATCCTTCTGGAAAATGTTCTGTGGACAGATGAAGAAAATAGACCTTTTTGGCAATTCAAAGCAAAAATTTGTGTACAGATGGCACAATGAAGCTTATAACGAAAAGAACTCCATTTCAATAGCTTGGGGGAGGACCCATAATGCTGTGTGGTTGAGTTGCTGCATCTAGTACTGAAGGCCTTGACCGTATCACAGTAATCGTGAAATCAGAGAATTATCAAAAAATTTTAGAACAAAATGTCTTACCCAGTATAAGAAAATTTGGTTTGAACCGAAGATCATGGGTCCTCCAGCAAGATAATGACCAAAAGCATACATCCAAAAGTACACTGGAATGGCTGAGAAAGAAAAAATAGAAAGTTTTAAAATGGCTAGCAATGAGCCCTGACCTCAATCCCATTGAAAATCTCTGGGGTGAGCTGGAATCTGTCATTGGGAAAAAGAACCCTACAAATATTTAAGAGCTTGAACGAACTGCAAAGGAAGAGTGGGAGAAAATACCAGCTGAGAAGTCCAAGAAGCTTATAGATGGCTACATGAAATGTTTGGAGGCTGTCATCAATGGCAATGGGTGTGCAACCAAGTATTAGTTAGTGGGGCCTTTACTGCTGCACATGTAGTTTATTGTTTCTTTTTTGAAATTGCAAAATGTAAGTTGACAAACAATGTTTCATTGCTTTATTACTTTGGACCACTAATTAAAAAATCATAATGATATAACATTGGTACATTTCCATTTATTTCTGAAGACATTGTACAGTCTATGACAAAATGAAGAGTGCCAATAATGGTGAGCAACGGAATCAGGAAAAAAGTGGTTCCTTCCCGGGCAATTGTCTGTTTTTCACTCTTCCAAGAGCTATAACTTTTTTTTCCGTCAATATAGACATATTTTTTTTTGTGCGACGAGTTGTACTTTTGAATGACATAGTGTACTGGTAAACAGAAAAAAAAAATCCACGTGTGGTAAAATACCGTATATACTCGTGTATAAGCCGACCCGTATATAAGCTGACCCCCCTACTTTTGCCCCCAAAATCTGGGAAAACCTATTGACTCGTGTATAAGCCTAGGGTGGACCCCAGCACAGGTATACAGCCCCCAGCGGTGTGGTATACAGCAGCCTCCCCAGTGGTATATACAGGCCCCAGCAGTGTTACAGCAGCCTCCCCAGTAGTATATACAGCAGCAGCCCCAGTGGTAGTATACAGCAGCCCCAGAGGTGTATACAGCAGCCCCAGTGGTAGTATACAGCAGCCCCAGAGGTATATACAGCAGCCCCAGTGGTAGTATACAGCAGCCCCAGAGGTATATACAGCAGCCCCAGTGGTAGTATACAGCAGTCCCAGTGGTATATACAGCAGTAGCCCCAGTGGCAGTATACAGCAGCCCCAGAGGTATATACAGCAGTAGCCCCAGTGGTAGTATACAGCAGCCCCAGAGGTATATACAGCAGTAGCCCCAGTGGTAGTATACAGCAGCCCCAGAGGTATATACAGCAGCCCCAGTGGTAGTATACAGCAGCCCCAGAGGTATATACAGCAGCAGCCCCAGTGGTAGTATACAGCAGCCCCAGAGGTATATAGAGCAGCCCCAGTGGTAGTATACAGCAGCCCCAAAGGTATATACAGCAGCCCCAGAGGTATATACAGCAGCAGCCCCAGTGGTAGTATACAGCAGCCCCAGAGGTATATACAGCAGCCCCAGTGGTAGTATACAGCAGCCCCAGAGGTATATACAGCAGCAGCCCCAGAGGTATACAGGCACCCCCCTATCAGTATCCAGGGCCCCCCCCATGCTCCGCAAACCTGTAAATTAAGATCATTATACTTATCACTGTCCTGTCGCTGCCGTCCCCGCCGTTGCCATCGCGCTCCTCAGTCTTCATCCAGCGTCTTCCGGCTTCCTCTGGTCGGCGCAAACAATGACGTCATTGCCTGCACCGACCAGAGGAAGCCGGAAGAAGCCGGATGAAGCCGGAGGAGCGCGATGGCAGCGGCGGGGACGGCGGCGACAGGGCAGTGATAAGTATAATGATCTTACTTTACTGGTTTGCGGAGCATGGGGGGGGGCCCTGGATACTGATGGGGGGGCCTGTATACCGATGGGGGGGGGGGCGCCCGTGTGTAATGACTCGCGTATAAGCCGAGGGGGGAACTTTTCAGCCCAATTTTTGGGCTGAAAAACTCGGCTTATACGCGAGTATATACGGTAGCATAAAAAGTGCAATTACACTATGCTTTTTTTTTATTCACCATGTTCACTATATGGTTAAACTGATGTTTCAGTATGTGATGCACAAATAAAGAAATAGGTTTTACTTACGGTTAACTTGAAGTATGCCCATTACCTATTAGTCACTAACTCAAAAATATGGACTCAAAATATTTAGTGCAAAAAGTGAAAAAAAGTTTTATATCAGAGTCTAAAATGTGAATATAAAAAGCATCAGTATGACAAAACTCAGAGTACAAAGTCATAGGTGGACAGGTCGAAGGAGAGAGAGAAGACAAAAAAGAATGACCCTCAGGAAAAAGGAGGACAATGTATGAGAATTTGGGATTATGAGGCTCAAAAAGTATGTCAGAATAAAAAAAGCAATAGATATAGTGATACCAGTACAAGTTGCACACAAGGATCACACTTTCAATATTATTATTTATTATTGTTATTAATTTATATAGCGCCTTTATATTCCATGGCGCTTTACATGCTAAAAAGGGCAGACTAGGACAAGTAACATAGTAACAATACAAGTAACAATAAATGTTGACAATTTGGTTGTACAGAAACAAGAGGGGAGAAATCCTGTCCACCAAGGCTCACAGTCTTTGAGGGGCGGGTGGGGATGCAGTGGGAGGGGGAAATTCCAGTCATGAGGCGGTGTGGTGGACCGGGTCTTATTGCAGGTGGTAGGCTTGGCGGAACCGGTGGGTCTTCAGGGTAGGAGAATGTCTGATGTGTTGGGGCAGTGAGTTCCAGAGTCTGGGTGAAGCACGGGAGAAATCCTGTATGCGGTTGTGCGAAGAGGAGATGAGGGGGGAGTAGAGGAGAAGCTCTTGGGAGGATCACAGGATGCGTGAGGGTAGGTATCGGGAGATCATGTCAGAGATGTATGGAGGGGACAGGTTGTGAATGGCTTTGTATGTCATGGTTAATGTTTTACACCGGGATCTCTGGGAAGTAGGGAGCCAGTGAAGGGCTTGGCAGAAGGGGGAGACAGGGGAGTAGCGGGGAGACAGATGGATTAGGCGGGCAGCAGAGTTCAAGATAGATTGGAGAGGTGCAAGGGAGGTATTGGGGAGGTCGGTGAGCAGGAGGTTGCAGTAATCGAGGCGGGAGATGATGAGGGCGTGAATAAGGGTTTTATCAGTGTCGTGGTCAAGGAAAGTGCGAATCCTATAGATGTTTTTGAGCTGGAGTCGGCAGGAGGTGGCGAGGGCCTGGATGTGGGGCTTGAAGGAGAGGGAAGAGTCAAGGATAACCCCGAGGCACTTGGCATGGGGGACTGGAGAGAGAGAGAGCAGTCGTTGACGACGATGGATAGGTCAGGTAGTGAGGGGGAGCGTCTTGGGGGGAAAAAAACTATGAACTCGGTTTTGTCCATGTTCAATTTAAGGAAGCGAGTAGAGAAGAAGGATGAGATGGCGGACAGGCAGTGTGGAATTTTGGATAGAAGGGAGGCGATGTCAGGACCAGACAGGTAGATTTGGGTGTTGTCGGCGTAATTATCTGGCCAAACACCATAATCCAAGGCATAACATGCTGACTAACATAAGAGCTCATCCATAGCAGATATGTCAAAGGTGCTCCAAGTTCCAGGAGTCACCCCTACATGTTTTGTGCCTAGAAGGGCACTTCATCAGGGGGTGTGAGATGTGTCTACAAAAGGTCCCTTTTTATAGCTCCAAATGAACAGGTCTAACCTACTCTATTAAACCGCACATGTGTGATGGAGGCGTGGGAGGGCAGGAGGCGATGCTTGGCGTTCCGACGTCACCCCAAGGGAGGAGAAATCTCCATGGACGTCACTGACTCGGGGGGACGTCTTATCAGAATCCGTGTCATCACTGATCCCCGACCATGCCCCGCGCATGTGCAGAAGTGTTTCCGCTGCCATCTTGGAAATGGGCAAAAGTCAGGGCATGGATGAAATTGGTCAGTGCTCAGGATAAATTATATATAATGCCACAATAACACTTATAGTTATATCCAACGTTAACAGGACAGTAAAAAGTGACATTAGTCACATTTTGAAGCCTGGTAACCAATATAAAAGGTCAGTGAATTACAGCAATTATATTAAAGAACAGAGGGCAAAACCATCTACTTGTGAGTACAAGCAATAAGAAGAGGTCAATACAAAGTATAGAATGAACAAGCAAAAGAGGAGTATAGCAGCAACATAAAAGAGATGGAAACTAACAGGAGTAATAAAGGAACAAGATCATTATGGAAGAAATTCAATAATTATAGATGAAAGAGCCGGCTTCAATGTATCCAAAAGGCTGTAGTCCATAATGATACACTTTTGAAGATGTATGTGACTCCAAATACTCCTCAGCAAATGTGGACAATATAAAGTGCAAATGCTAAAATAGAAAACATAAAAAAGACACCAATTAAAAACAGATAAGCAAAAAGCCCAAAAGAAGATAAGATGTCACCCAGAAAAGGTTGAATTATAACTTTTCATGGAATTAAAAATGCGGTATTCGGATAGCCAAATAAAACCACCCAAAAGGGAAGAACAAGAGAACAAAATTTGGCTAAAGAAAAGGCGAAAAGCTAATCTAAAAATCCATTTGCTCTCAAACTGGGATAGGGCGCGTTTAACATCGCCGCCCCTAATACCCGGCTTGAGGACATCTATATTCCTAACCTGTAATCTCCTCGGGTCCCTGTTATGGTGTTCTTTGAAATGCCTAGGGAGCGTCCTCAGGGGACTAATGTCGTCAATGTCGATAGATGCCGTAATGTCCCTGCTCCCTCATTCTCCGTCAGAGCTCTCGGGTGGTCAAGCCAATATAAATGCGGTTACAGCCGTATGTGGCATAGTAAATGACAGCTCGAGCGCTACAGGAGATATAGTATTGGATTTGGTATTCCCTCCTCCCGTCGACTGATGAGAATGTCTTTGCCCTGATGATATTACTGCACGTCACACAGGAATAGCAACCCCACCGGGGTTGTCTGAGACCAAACAGGGGGGAAGCACTGCGGACGTAGTAGCTACATACCAGCAGGTCCATGAGGTTCCTTCCACACCTCGTGGTCATCAGTAGTCTCTCAGGCAAGAGTTCCCAAGGACATTGATCGGTATGCAAGACCAACCAATGTTTGGCCAAAATACTTCTCAGATCCTCCCACTGCGTATTATAGGTGGAGATGAATTGGACCGTATTATTCCCTGACCTAGATTTTAACCTGTCGGGTAACAGTTTGTTTTTGGAGTACTTTTGTTATGGTTATACCCTTTCTTTATAGATCTCTTGCTTTAGCCCCTACTGATGAACCTGTGGCAAAGGACATAGGTCTGACATAGGTCTGAGCTTTAAAAGACTGCTCAGTGGAGCACACTCTTCTCATCCGCAGAAACTGCCCCACTGTCATGGCTCGGACATTGGCGGGGGTGTGGGATGATGTGGCATGTAGAAGTGCATTGACTGATCTCTTTTTCCTAAAGACATCAGTCTCGACATTCCCATCAGTTGTTTTGCTTATTTTTATATCCAGAAAATCCACCTCAGATCGACTATGATAGTGAGTAAGTCTAATATTCAACTTATTTCCATTAAGAATGGAAAGAAAGTTGTCAAGTTCAGGGACCAAAACGTCATCTATGTAGCACCGCATCCAGCACCTCACGCAGCCGAAATGGCACCACCAAATACATCCCTCTTCCAAAAGCACAGGAAGAGGTTGAGATATGACGGCACACAGGCCGCCCCCATGGCTGAACTGCGCTGCTGGAGGAAGAAACCATCCCCAAAGACAAAATAATTGTGCCGTAAGATATAATCAATCAACTCCTGAAATGGTGTGTTTAGGTAACTCATTCCAAGAAAGTATTTTGTAGCTGCAATGCCACCTGAATGGTCAATGCACATATACATGGTCTCCACATCAATGGTCACCAGCAATGCCGACTTCTCCAATGTCAAACCTTCAAGTCTACTAAGGATGTCCGCAGTGTCTCTGACATAAGAGGGGGGCGTATTCACAAGTGGATGTAAATAGTATTCAATAAATTTGCATGACATCTCGCATAGCCCTCCAATGCCAGAGACAATGGGACGTCCCGGCAGGTTGTTTGGATTTTTATGTACTTTTGATAAAAGGTAAAAGATATCACCACCGGCGACTTAACTAAGAGACCCCTGTATAGCTTTCTTGGAATGACTCCATTCTCAAAGTCGCTTTCCAAAATCACCTGGAGTTCCTGGGTGAATTTTATAGTTGGATCATAATACAGTTGTTGATTATATGCTTTATCACGCAGCTGTGGAAAAGTTTCCCTTTCTGTGGCGCCCCTGTGACCAGGAGGCCACATAGGGAACTGCAGCCAGGTAGGAGGAAAAACAGTTGCACCACAACACCCTTCAGACATCCCACACACCACTAGAGGGCAGCACCCAACCCGGAGCCCGGGAACTCTAGGCAGGCAAGGGGTGGTGGGTTTAGAGAACAGTGGGTGGGACAGCAAGCAGGTCAGGTGATAGATGGTAGAAATAGAGAAGGGGAGGAGGAAGGAGTCAGTAGGCTGAGGTAGGCTGAGCAGAACAGACCAGAAGCACACGTCCTGGAGGAGTGGGGTGAAAGGAGCGCAGAATCTGAAGAGCTAGTGTGGAGCCACAGAGAGAAAGCCCATCTGGAGCCAGCACCCCAGGAGTGTGAGGAAAGAGAGGACCAGTAGCACTGGGTCCTAGAAACACAGCCGAGACGACCGATTGCAGGCGGAGTAGCCTTCCTATAGAACCTGAATCACACGGTAGAAAGGAGCCTGATAGAGCCTAGCACAGCAGGACTATTGGAGGCTAGGCTAACAGCAGAGTGTCGGCTCTGAAGGGGACCGACGATCTACCCAGTTTCCCCAGATTAACCGACGGAGAGCTCCAGCTTCAGTTTGGAGTTCCTACCCCAAAGGACAGGCAGCTCAGTGGCAACCACGAGGGCCCACAGGGGTCTGAGCCACCGCCATACTGTCCGGAGACACGCACACAGTGAGAAAAGAGAGAGTAAAGCCTGGAAAGGACAGAGAAGGAGTGAGGGGTCACAGAGAGGGACAACCTGGCTGCAGGGAGTAAAGGAACCCGGAGGGGAGAGTTGTACCCGTGTAAAGACCTGTAACTTGAACTGTGACTAGGCTGTTATGCTGAACAAACTGAGAAGTAAACACGGTGAACCCTGCTTCTGACTCCCTTGCCTGATTGAGACAGAACTGTATTGCCTGTGCATGATTGCCTCCAACAGGACTGCAGAGGAATCCAGCCTGGAGAGCCACAGCTTGTCAGCTCTGGTTGCTGGAGAAAGGAAAGCTGCAGCAGCAGGACAGTAAGTGTATTGCATCCACTATGAGCTTACACTACACCATAGACTTTATCATCACTGCCCCGGGGAACCAAGTTCTACCCGCAGAGAACTATTCCAACTTCAGCTGCCATAACATCATCCCCGGAGTTTCTGCAGCAGCGGTGGTCCCATTATTGACCACAAGCCGTGGGTGGTGTCACGACAAACTCTAATCCCCTGTAAATATTCCCCTTTTACTTGCAAGGGCCCGGGACACGGTCCGGACCAGGACTCCCGTGACATCTCCCAGCAGCAGACCCGGTCCGGTACCGAGTACCCCGTCCCAGTGGGCTCGACATTTCAAAAAGAGAAACTGGCCAGATCACCACGTTCCCACCTTTGTCCACAGGTTTAAAAACTATGTCAATCCAAGACTTGAGCTCCATCGGGAGCTTTCTTTGTTTGAATGTTACATTTTGTTTACAGCCACTGGTGGGTCGTAATGTTCTGAAGTCATTGAAGACGGGTTTATTAAAGATTTCTACCTGCGGAAAGATGACAAAAGGTGGGAACGTGGTAGACCTGGGTATTACTGACTGCGGAAAAATGTTTTTATGCGCTGCAGATTATTCCTCCCCCAAATCCTCCAGGGCGGATAGTACATCCCTTTTGACGTCTGTAAGTGGAGAAGTGGAGTTGGCTGTTTGATTTCTAGAATGCAACTTCTGTAATATCTACTTTCTCAGAAAAAGGTGAAGGTCCTTCGTCACTGTGAATAAATCAAATGAACTGTTAGGTACAAATGTTAATCTTTTTTAAGGACCTCTCTCTGAGCCGTGGTTAGAGTGTGATCAGACAAGTTGAGCTCATTGTTCTCACTAATACACGCCGATGACTCAGGACCAATTACGTTGCTTTTCTGCCCCGTCTTTGCTGCTGTGACTTGAGTTATGGTTTTATTAATCCCCGCTAGGTCACTAGGTCACTCATATCCTCAAGTGAGGATGCTTTTCATATTCTCATTTTAGACTCTGACATATTAAAACTTTTTTCACTGTTTGCATTAAATGTTTTGAGTCCGTATTTATGTGTTAGTGACTAATCAGTAATGAACACACTTCTAGTTAAACATAGGTAAAAGCCATTTCTTTCTTTGTGCATCATGTATTGTATATATGGGTTTTGGTAACACAATTATGGACAATTGTAGCTCTCTGATTCCAGTAGTGATGTTTCAGTATGTTGCCTCAGGTCAGTACGAGTTTGTAGACACCAAACACTTACACTGCGTTGTGAAAGCATTTGGCCCCCTTGAATCTTTCAATCTTTTGCCACATTTCAGGCTTCAAACATAAAGATATCAATTCTAATTTTTTTGTAAGAATCAGCAACAAGTGGGACACAATCGTGAAGTGGAACAAAATTTATTGCATATTTTAAACTTTTTAACTAAATGAACTAAAAAGTGGGGCGTGCGATATTATTGGACCCCTTTACTTTCAGTGCAGCAAGCTCACTTAGGAGTTCACTGAGGATGTCTGAATGATCCAATGTTGTCCTAAATCACAAGTAATGATAAATAGAATCCACCTGTGTGTAATCAAGTCTCCATATAAATGCACCTGCTCTGTGATAGCCTCAGGATTCTGTTTCAAGTGCAGAGAGCATCATGAAGACCAAGTAACACACCAGACAGGTCCGAGATACTGTTGTGTGGAGCAAAAGGTGACGCTGCAAAGTATTAACTCAATGGAGTTGAATAATATTGCACTCCCCACTTTTCAGTTTTTTATTTGTTAAAAAAGTTTACAATAGCCAATAAATTTCGTTCCACTTCACGATTGTGTCCCACTTGTTGTTGATTCTTCAAAAAAAATTATAATTTATATCTTTATGTTTGAAGCCTGAAATGTGGCAAAAGGTTGAAAAGTTCAAGGGGGCCAAATACTTGCACAAGGCACTGTATACGTCTACTTTTATCTAAGTGGTGAAATTCAGAAGTTTTTAAAGAAATAAAATTGCACTTTTGTCGCCATTTTCCGTGACCCATAGCATTCTCATTTTTCGGGATTTGGGCTGTGTGATGATTTCGTTTTTTCAGCTTGAGTAGATGTTTCTAAGGATACCATCTTTGGTTGCCTGCTATTACATTTTATTGCACTGTTGCAACGACCAAAAAAACATAATTTTGGTGTTTGGACTTTTTTTTTCTGTTACGCAGTTTACACATCTGACTAACCGATTTTATATCTTGATAGAGCGGACATTTCTGAACCCAATGATTCCAAATATGTGTATTCTTTTTTTAATTAGTTTTATTTTCAATGGGGCCAAAGGGGGTGATTTGAACTTTTGTGTTTTTATATTTTTCATAGTATTTTTTAATTTATTTTACTTTTTTCCTTGATTTTACAGGGCCCCTCAGGGCGCCTCAGCACTGCATAATACAATCACTTATGCTATGCTGAGAAATGCTGCATCATTTCTCAGCATAGCACAAATGATCACTTTCTTCTGGCAATGGTTTCACCAGCAGAAAGTGATTTGTGACAGCTTCTGTGGTCATCAGCTGACCCCGAGCTGTTATAGCAACACATCAAGGCCTGCCAATTTCAGCGGGGAACAGCGCGACCCCCACCGCCATGCAATCCAAAGGGTTAACAGTGATGATCGGATCACTGATTTGATCAACTGACATGTATGGGTATGAAGCAAGCTTAGCACGTAAGCTCGCATCATAGAGAGGGGGGCAGACATGGGCGATCATTTACGCCCTTGGTCGTGAATGGTTTTAATCCATGCTGCCACCAAATAATATGGATCCAGAGATGATGATTAAACATGTCAAATAAATCACCGGATAAAGAAGCAGGGACACGCATTGAAACACGTCAACTAAATCATCATATACTTTATATTTTCTGGATGCATATAATTTGGCATCATTTGACATTTTGACTAGATTTGCTGAAATTGCTTAAATTGGCTGAAATTGTTAGTGGAATCCATGTCGCTCTTGGAGAGTCCCTGATGTGCCGAAGCAGAGAAAAAAAACCACAAGTGACCAAATTTTGGAAACTAGATCCTGCAATGAATCTATCTAGTTATTTGGCAAGAACCTTGAACCTTCAGGTGCTCCACAGGATTTTATAATGTTGAAATATGAAAATAAAAAAATACATTTTTAGTACAAAAATGTTGCTTTAACCCCACATTTTTCAAATTCACTAGGGTAAAAGGAGATAATGGACCATATCATTTGTTTTGCAATTTCTCCTGAATAAGCCAATACCCCATATGTGGTTGAAAACTACTTTTGAGGAACAGTGCAAAGTGAAAAAGGGAAGAAGCGCCATGATGGAGTTCAAATATAGTTGCAATAATTTGTGGGTGCCAAGTCACATTGGCAAAGCGAAACAGACATTTGTTCACCTGTAAAAACCACACATGATAACTAACAAACCTTTTCTTATCATCTGTTCCTTATGTTAAAGATAGTTAACTGGGATTTATTATATTGTTTCAACTTGGCACTTGAAATTTGCTATAGGTTTAATTGCTCTCCATACATGTTCCTCTACAAATGATAAGATGCTGTGTGTTTCAGTACTGCAATTTTACAGCAGTTCAGTGCACCTTCTACTAGGGACTACCAGTCTGCTCATGATATTAATCTAGCCTGAGAGCTATTTCACAATTGTGATACATGGATAATTGGGGCTAGGTGTTTAGCACAGTATCTCTACACTGGTTTTTTAAATGTTTTTAATTCTGTTTTCTGTGTTATATTTGCCTTTATGTTATTTAATAAAGCATTTTCTGATACTCTATACAACTTGAGTGTCTCTCGCTTGAAACCGGTCTACCTTAACACGTATCTTTCCCTTGGTTCACACTTAATTCTATATACGTGAGACCGGTGTGTCACGTATCTGTGCCCACCTACACACATTATTTACACAAATTTTGGAAATTACACACCTCTAGGAATTCATCTGCGAGAGTAGTGGCAATTTAGTTTTAGGAAAACACTCATGGTGTTGCAGAATTAAAAATGCAAAAAAGTCCTTGTTGTGCCCAGTACATTGTAGTCCCCGTACATTGTGCCGAGCTCATGCTTCTGGAAACCTTCAAATCATAAATTAAGCAGATTTCCTCACTATAGCAATGCCAAACATATGGACGGTAACTGTGATTTAGGCTGTCTTCACACTTGCGGACCCCTCCACAGCATTCTGCGGAGAGGATCTGCAATGTGAGCGCAGCCACCGCAAGCCCTATGTTTATAATGGGAGCGCACGGTGCTGTGCTTGACTGCGCATGACCGTACACTCCCATTCACTGCCATATGTGATTTGTGTGTGGGACGTATGCCTGCGCACAAATCACACACTCTTGTCCGCACCCTGAACACGACATGTTGCATTCCTGGTGTGGACGAGACTGTGTGATTTGTGCGCAGGCATACGCATCACATATGGCAGTGAATAGGAGTGCACGGTCATGCGCAGTCAAGCGCAGCACCTTGCGCTCCCATTATAAACATAGAGGCTTGTGGTGGCTGCACTCACATTGCTGATCCTCTCCGCAGGACACTGCGGAGGGGTCCGCAAGTGTGAACCCAGCCTTAGACATTGTGAAGGTCAAAAGAGAGGGGGCATTTGTATTTTGGAGCACAGATTTTGCTGAATTTCTTTTTTGAAGAGTGTAGCCATTGCATTTTTTTCAGAGCCTTTGTGCTACCAGTACCATGGAAGCCCCCTATATTTCTGTTATCAGATGATGGACCTGAATGGTGATTTGTGTTTTTATGGGTTGAGCTGAATGCTATTTGGTGGTGATTTGGGTACAGTACATTTTGTATGAGTCCACATTTATCCTGTGCTCTATGCTGAGCACTTACATTCAGGTTTCAAGCTACATCTCCGAAATATGTGAGTCTGGTGAAACCCCCAACAAACCTATTCACTAATGAGGCAGCAGAGTTACTCTGGTCTCTGTTTGACCTCTGTGAAGTTGTGTCCTCCTTTTGAAAGGTGAACAACACGCCTAAAAAGACGTGTAAAAAGTAAAGACCGCCACACCACAGGTCAGATGGGAGTTCAAAGTTACTCCCTTTGCCTCATTAAATTGAATTTTCCATTGAGAATTTTGTCTGAATCACATTTTTCATAGATTTACATGTCAATGTTCTAAAGGTACCGTCACACGCCGCAACATCGCCGAAAAATAACGGCTTGGGCGATGTTAAAGCGACATGGCAAATGCATTGCAAGGTGTAACAGGGCGATTCCACGGCGATAAATCACAGTTTGCGAGTTAACAGATTTCACAGCAGTGGCCAAGGCGCCATATTTGATGATCAATGCGTTGGAGTGCGAACAGAGAGTTGGATGGTGAGATGTAGAAAGGGCAAATGCGTAATCTTGCCAGACAAGGCTGACCAATGGGAATGCAGTTGGGTCAACCAATCGGAGTGGTAGGGGCGCGGATGAACACACTCTGGACGGCCTATCTCCTCGCCTGGGTCAAACAGTACGCCCACATCACTGATGTGGTTGTGCTGTGTGACGCGGCGATCAGGAACTGCAACATCACTTCAGGTGTTTTTCAGGTGATTTCAGAATCGCCGGATCATCGGAGGTTGCACACGAGATCTCTACATGTGACATCTCCAAGGGTATCTTGGAAGACTGCCAAAAACATGCGCGCTCACCTAAAATCGCTTACAACATTGCAGCGATGTTGCGGCATGTGATGGTACCTTAAGCGCTCAGTGTAGAGCGCAGGATAAATAAGAGCTGTGCTGTACTGCAATCTTTGGAAGGCAGAATGAACAAATCAGCAGCAGTTGAAGAATTGGCTTTATTTACCGTATTTATTTTTTACGCCATTAACTTGCGGTGTAAGTGATAGGGTGGCTTTATTCCTCAGGCCAGTACAATTGCAGCGATACCAGATTTATATAGTTTTTATCGATTTGGTTACTTTCACACAGGTGAGCACAGGAAGCTTATCCCTGCATTCCCCAGGAGTAGATCGATCCTGACTCCGCAGCATGAAATTAACATGCTGCAAGGCTGCAGGAGCGCGGCAACCGGCACCTCAGCTGAAAAGACACTGCGGTGGGAGAAGCATAGTAAGGATGGGATTTTCAAAAAGCTGTATTCCCTGACCGAGAGCATGCACACTTAAAATGCTTTTTTTTTTACAAATTAACGTTTTTTTTTGCATAACTGAATTATGAAGCTTATAGTATTTTTTATTTTTCTGCTGACAGAGTCATATGAGGACTTTCTTTTTTGCGGGATGAGTTACAGTTTTTATGGTACCATTTTGGGCCGCATAACATTTTTTTATCGCTTTCTATTCCACTTTTTCTTAGGTAAAATCAAGAAGTTACAGAAATTCAGGAATTGGTTTTTTTTTTCAACCATTTCACCAACTTGTAAAAGTCATAAGACAGCTTTATTCTTTGGGTCAGTACGATTACACCATAAAAACTATTTTATAGAAAAAAAAGCTGTATTCTGAGAGCTATAGTGTTTTTTATTTTTTTTCGCTGATGGAGCTGTATGACGGCAAGCGTTTTGCATAACAAGATAACGTTTTCAGCAGTACCATTTTTATTTATACATGACTTTTTGATTGTGTTTTATTACACTTATTTCATCAGCTGTAAAATGAGCATACATAGTTTTGGGCACTTTTTTTATGGTGTTCACTGCAGTGGTTAACGAGCATGTCAGTTAATAGATCAGGCTGTTACGAACGCATTGATACCAAAATATGTGTAATTTTTTTATTTTTTGTTTTTTTTTACATAAATATAACTCTTGGAATAGGGTTTTTTTTATTTTTTTTATTCCTTATTTACTGCTTTTTAAAAAATGTTTTTCAATTTTTTTATCTAGTCCCTGTATGGGACATCACCTTTTACTGCTCTGATCGTGCTGTGCTGTAGTGCAATACTCAATCATTGCAATACCCTGCAGCTGTCAGAAGCTATCCCTGAGGCTTCCTGTAGTCTGGTGACCTGAAAGTCATCCTGACGACCTAAGATCACCATGGTGTCTTATGGGCCCTCACTATTAGATCGCGGTGGTATCGATCACTGGGGAGAGGGAGTGCGATCCCTCTCCCAATCCCCTAAATTCCACGACCAATATAAATTGAGACATTTAGGGGGTTACACAACCAGGGACATCCTGGGAAGTCCCCAACAAATAGGAAGTACCGGTATGTCCAAGGTTGGGGAGGTGTTGTGGCACATCCAAAGATTTGTCCTATTGTTTCCTTATAACAGAGTGATATTTTATTTAGAAAACCAACAGATCTTGAAATTATCTATCTATCTAAAAAGGTGAAAAATCAGGCAGCACACAAAGTTATTTTGGTGAAAATTGACTTTTTTAATGAGCCCTTAGTGGCACGACGATTCAGTGGTAACACCACCTTTGTCAAGTACCACCGAATCGTCGTACCACTAAGGGCTCATTAAAAAAGTCAATTTTCACCAAAATAATTTTGTGTGCTGCCTGATTTTTCACCTTTTTGTATATGTGTTACAGCTGAACACTGTTTTTCAGGATTTTTTTGCACCAGATTTTGATTTATAAGGTTGTACTGTTCTATTTTTCTGTTTTTTATCTATCTATCTATCTATGTGGCTTACCAGTTAAAGAGATTTTCCCGCAAAGAAAGTTCATTTTAAAGGGAACCTGTCACCCCAAATCACCCTTGAAAGCTCTAAATACATGACCCTGAAGCATTACAATACAGTCCTACACATCCTTTTGTGAGGTTTTAGTGAAATATGAAAGTGCAATAAAGTCGTTTGTAAACTTACGAAATCCATGGCAGTGGGGCGTTCCCAAGCCTCCTTGTCTGCTAGGCGGTTCCCCTGTGCCGCTGTATTACGCCCTAATGGGCGTTTTTTCAAACTGTCTAGCGCGGGCACGATTCAGCATCTCGCGCCCGCAACGTCACGGTCATGTGATGCCGTGACGCGTCATTTCCGGGCGGCCGGGGCACTGTTGTCTGACGCGCACCTGCCTCTCTCTGTGAACGCGCACTGGCCAACTTCAGCGCATGCGCAGATCGCATGCTGTAGTCGGCCGGTGCGCGTCAGACAACAGCGCCCCGGCCGCCCGGAAATGACGCGTCACGGCATCACATGACCGTGACGTTGCGGGCGCGAGATGCTGAATCGTGCCCGCGCTAGACAGTTTGACACAGGAAGGTTAGGAGGAGCACCACAATATATGAATAATACAAATACAGGTGCTCACCATGCCACGGTAAACGTCGTGTAATATAAGAAAAAGACGTGGCATAGAAATGGGAGCACACAAGTGTATAGTGAAAAATATACAAATATAATTTTATTCACACATTTCCAGACACAATTAAAAACACATTAAAACCACAATCACGGGTTCCCGTGCTCGATAAATCAAACCTGATGTGCACATGAATGTCAGATGATAAAGCTTGTAATGTGCAAAATTCATAATAACATAGTACTGGATAACCAGAGATTACATAGAGTATGGTTCTCAAGGGCAATATAAATCTTGACAAAATCAGAGGTAGTAAATACCGGTATAGGTCAACAAATCAGTATACTTGATAGATAGTTCAATACAAATTTTATACAACAAATAACAGATTATTGTGTATGCCCTTTTAGAGACCCCATATGAACAATTGCACTGAGAGGTAACATATAAATAATACACATTCACTACATAATGTAGACAAAAATAAACACAAGCCTCCCTAAACCTGCAAGCGGTGCCAAACACCATGTATGAAAAGACATTACCTATTCAAATAGCATATTTGTGTGAGATGCACTGCGTGGTCTCATGTGAATGGATGTTAAGGACAGTTATGCCCAGGCAAGAGCTCAACAACGTCTTAGAAGAAGTGCACACTAATCACGGGTGCAAAAGAATACAACAAGTATATGCTAGAAAGTGCCGTGGTCACCCCTGGCAGTTACTGAGCTAGGAGCCCTAGCAATGTAGTACAAGGGTCCGGTTATAATAGACACCAATATAAAAGCCAGCCTAGGGGTAGCACTAACTAACCAAAACCCATTCAAGGAAGGGTTAATGCTTATCAAATAAGACGTGCCGTGATTTTGCCAATATCAACCAAGAGACCTAATAGGAGTGCCCTCAGCATGAGGGAGTAGTGTCACCGGCACAAGGCCACAGTTTACCAAGGTAAGGGAGCTAGTACGGAGAGTACGGGAACCCGGGACAGCCCTTCCCAACGCGTGTCGCCGCTAAGGGGTGCGGCTTCGTCAGGGGATGTCCGGGCAGTGTGAGTGTGAAATATAAATACCCGTGTACAGAGTCGCCGCCTCCCGGTCTGGCCGGAATCCAGAGAGCCAGGGATGAGTCAATAGCGTACACCTGGCTGCATTACTGAGCCGCAAAGCAAGCAAGTGCAGACCGGTAGTGACGTCACAAGTCACATGATGGTAGTCAGGGAAACCAGTGAACAGGCTGATAATACAGCGTGAGCTCCGCGACCGGAAGTGACGAATCACGTCGCGTGTTGGTCGTCATGGAGACCCAAGCAAATCAGAAAATGTGACGTATACAGCATATAACTTATTGTGAACAAATAAAAAAAGCTGAAGAATATGTCAACAATACTCATCAATCGGCCACATACATAGGAGCGGGGTAGTATATGAATTATGCTCAATAATCAAACACTGATGTTTTACAGGTACTTATGTCGATGTGGGTACAGGACTCATATCGCGTCCACAAGGGAGGGGCGCCAGTAATACATATATACTGAAAATAGGAACTGGAGCTATGTTTTTGCATATCAAACCCCAAATAGTACCTACTAAGAAAAGAGGTACCAACCAGGAAATCAGATATTAAGCTATAGTGGTACTAATACAATATAATATGGATGGATATACATTAATAAAGTCCCATGTTAGGGTAACCACTTATATAAAAATACAGCTAACACATGTCCCTAGGCACCAAGCTTTATAAATGTAAAACAGTAAAGCCTGTGCCAATAATATCTATATCATAAAGATACATAACAACAAGATATTAGAACCAAATATTTTTATTCCACCAAAAATGGTAGTATATATAGCCCAATAGTGTCATGTGTGAACGCAAAGAGACCACCCAGTGCATACCGTATGTAATTTATCAAAAAAGTGTCCGAATTAGGCAGTACAGATCATATATAACTCACTCATCTATTGTTGACAAACTCTGAGTGCGATATACTATCCTATTATATGGTCAGTTTGTTAGAGTTTTATATGAGACATGTTTCTACAGGGGTCAGAGTAATCCTATGCAGCCCAACACAAATCAACCAAACCAGGACAAAAGTATCTTATGGCTGGTGACTAACCAGGGATAGTATATCACATAACAAGAAGGTGTGTTTTGATAGTATGGTAGCGAAACCAGGACCCCCCCAGAGAACAAACACAACACCCAAAACACACGGGGATCCAAAGGATCTACAAGAGTCCAAGGTCCAGGGAGGTCCAACAAGGATCCGAAAAAGTCCAAAAGGAGTCATCCCACAGGTCCATTAGTCCACGTCTTAATCCGAATGTATTCAAATTGAACGCAGTCATGTGTCTCAAAAAGGTGTCCATAGAGGTCGTTAGAAGGGATGCCAATCCAGCCTTCGTAATCAGTCGATCAACTAAGAACTCCTCATCCAAGAAAGCCAGAGAACGTAAATTCTTCATTAAGACCTATTGGGGACATGCAATTCAACATATAAATCCATTTTGTTTCCAAACGGAGTAGCATTTTCTTAACATTTCCACCACGAATCCCAAGTTTGACGTGGTCAATTCCCGTGATTCGTAAACCTCGTGGGTTACTGTTGTGGCATGCCAAAAAATGTGCTGCCACCGGAGTAAGGGTAAGACCACCTGCCTGATGTTCTGTGGCGAGATTGATGGTGGAGATGTGCTTCTGTGCCCTTTTCCTTAGCTCTTGAGTGGTTTCACCCACATACACCTTGTTACAGGAGCACGTTAAGGCATAAATTACATTACGAGTTTTGCAATTTATATATTGCCTAAGAGTGTGCTCCCTTGAATCATGTGGATTGTTAAAGTGATTGTATGTGGGTATCATATATTGGCAAATATTGCAGGAACCACAAGGAAAAGAACCATGAAGTTTAATGCCCCCCGTGGTGGACATGGTGGGCCTAGTAAAATGACTAGCGGTTAGACGGTCCCTCAGACTTGGAGCTCTTCTGGCTGTAAGCAGGGGTCTATCTTCAATAAGTGGTCTAATCCTAGGGTCACATATGAGCAAACCCCAGTGTTTTTGGATGATAGTACCCACCTCTGCCCATTGGTTGTGGTATTGGGTGATTATCCTGATCCTCTTGTCAGCTGAACGATCCCTGGTTGCCAGGAGAGACTCCTGGTTCTGTTTTCGTGCCTTTTGAAAGGCTTCAGAGATGACTTTCCTCGGGTAACCGCGATTGGAAAATCTTTCTGTTAGAGCTTTTGCTTGATGTCGGAAGTCCTCATTTGTGGTACAGTTGCGCCGGATGCGCAGGAATTGTCCAGTAGGTATAGCCTTCCTTAGATGATACGGATGAAAGCTAGAAAAGGCAAGTAGACCGTTAGTTGCTGTAGGCTTCCGGTAAAGATTAGTTAGAAATTTCTCATTCTTCATAGTGATTTCAAGATCTAAAAAAATTGCTTTTTCGGAGGAGATAGTGTATGTCAAAAAAATGTTAAATTCGTTGCAATTGAGAGTGGTCAAAAAGTCAACGCATTCTGCTTCCGTGCCATGCCAAAGAAACAGAACATCGTCTATGTATCTGTGCCAACTGCTGATTCTGTTCTTATAATCATCAGATACATAGACCACAGTGGATTCCCACCACCCCAAAAAGAGGTTGGCGAAAGAGGGTGCACATTTGGCACCCATGGCCACGCCAGATATTTGTCGATAGAAATTACGGTCAAAGACAAAGAAATTATGCGTTAATGCAAAATCTAACAGATCCACCAAGAAAGAATCATGCATCCTGTCTGATCCTGGCTGCCTATCCAAAAAATGAAGTACCGCTCTCATACCGTCAGAATGTGATATGTTCGTATAAAGTGACTCAACATCACATGTTACCATTAAACAATTTGCTCGTACCGTGATGTTCTGTAAATGTTGAATGAGATGTGTACTATCACGGGTGTATGATGGTAAAGCTTGAACCAATGGTTGCAGGTAAAAATCCACATATTCACATGCCTTCTCGCATAAGCTGCCGATACTTGAGACGATAGGTCTGCCAGGGGGTGTTGCCATGTTTTTGTGAATCTTCGGTAAGAAGTATAGTGTGGGTATTACAGGTGTCTCAACCCACAAGAATTCCTTCTCCCTTGCAGTAATGGTACCATATCTCCCTGCGGCCTCCAGCAATGTAAAAAATTTCTTCTGAAAGAAAGGAGTAGGGTCAGACGGGAGCTTCACATAGTATTTATTATTTGCTAGCTGTCTATGGGCTTCTTCCAAGTACATGGTAATTGGCCAAACAACCACATTGCCCCCTTTATCGGCTTCCTTGATGGTAAAGTCGGGATTAGACTTTAATTGTCGAATAGCCGTAATCTCCTTGCCCGTTAAGTTCTTATATTTTACCGTATTAGTTGGCATTTTATTAATATCGTCTTTGATGGCCTCAAAGAACAACTTTACGGCAGGCAAGGTGGATAGTGGCGGGGCCCTGGAAGACTTATTCCTATGTGGGAATCTCGTCCTACCTGTATTTGGTGTGTTGTCTTCCGCAAGTTCCAATAGATCCCGAATGGCATCCTGTTCCCTTGCTGGCAGGATGTCCAAGGTCTCTGGTTGGTGGCATATAACAGAAAAGATGAGTTTCCGACAAAACAAATACATATCCTTAATGAGAGTGAACTTGTTAAGTGAATTCATGGGGCAAAAGGTAAGACCTCTCTCAAGTACCGAAATTTCCACAGGGGTAAGAGTGTGATTTGATAAATTGATTACCTGCAATTTATTCTGTGTAGGGACCGGTACTTGCTCCAAAGTAGTCAGGTTGGGGATAGTTAGTAGCGAGGGTATTTCTTCCCTCTGCCCTTCCCTCTCCCCCTCCCTCCCCTTGGCCGTGGTCGTGGACCACCTCCTACCCCGCCTCCCCCCCCTCCGGGTTCTGGATCTTGATCGCTGCCTGAATCTAAAAAATTACTGCTGTCATCTGACGGATCAGTGGGGGGCTCCGTGGGAGTGGGATGCTTAGGAGGTGGTTGTGGCTTGGGATGACGGGGGTTACCCTTATGACTCCACCTGAATGCCTTTTTGTTATCAAAATCTGTTTTGTCACGTAAGAATTTCTGTCTTTTCCCTTCAATTACGTTCTTTTCATATTCATCCAACGTCTTTTTTAATTTTTCCAAAAACGGGGTGACAACAGTTTCCTGATCGAAATCCTCAAGTTTTTGTTCTAACGTTTTAATCCTTGCTTTAGTCTCAGCCAAAACACTGCGGTCATGGTCTAAAAGTAAATTTATCAGAATTCTGGAGCAATGTAGGAGGCCTTGTTCCCAGGAAGCCTGGAACTGTGCCGAGGGTTCCCAAGCGGGAAAGATTTGAACCCTCAAACCACGTGGCACAATTGAGGCTTTTAGATACTCCTCCAGAGTTCTGATGTTCCACCACACACGGATCCCCTTCTTTTGGGCCGCAGTAAGGTCTCTGGACACAGCAAGGGAACAGGATGCCATTCGGGATCTATTGGAACTTGCGGAAGACAACACACCAAATACAGGTAGGACGAGATTCCCACATAGGAATAAGTCTTCCAGGGCCCCGCCACTATCCACCTTGCCTGCCGTAAAGTTGTTCTTTGAGGCCATCAAAGACGATATTAATAAAATGCCAACTAATACGGTAAAATATAAGAACTTAACGGGCAAGGAGATTACGGCTATTCGACAATTAAAGTCTAATCCCGACTTTACCATCAAGGAAGCCGATAAAGGGGCAATGTGGTTGTTTGGCCAATTACCATGTACTTGGAAGAAGCCCATAGACAGCTAGCAAATAATAAATACTATGTGAAGCTCCCGTCTGACCCTACTCCTTTCTTTCAGAAGAAATTTTTTACATTGCTGGAGGCCGCAGGGAGATATGGTACCATTACTGCAAGGGAGAAGGAATTCTTGTGGGTTGAGACACCTGTAATACCCACACTATACTTCTTACCGAAGATTCACAAAAACATGGCAACACCCCCTGGCAGACCTATCGTCTCAAGTATCGGCAGCTTATGCGAGAAGGCATGTGAATATGTGGATTTTTACCTGCAACCATTGGTTCAAGCTTTACCATCATACACCCGTGATAGTACACATCTCATTCAACATTTACAGAACATCACGGTACGAGCAAATTGTTTAATGGTAACATGTGATGTTGAGTCACTTTATACGAACATATCACATTCTGACGGTATGAGAGCGGTACTTCATTTTTTGGATAGGCAGCCAGGATCAGACAGGATGCATGATTCTTTCTTGGTGGATCTGTTAGATTTTGCATTAACGCATAATTTCTTTGTCTTTGACCGTAACTTCTATCGACAAATATCTGGCGTGGCCATGGGTGCCAAATGTGCACCCTCTTTCGCCAACCTCTTTTTGGGGTGGTGGGAATCCACTGTGGTCTATGTATCTGATGATTATAAGAACAGAATCAGCAGTTGGCACAGATACATAGACGATGTTCTGTTTCTTTGGCATGGCACGGAAGCAGAATGCGTTGACTTTTTGACCACTCTCAATTGCAACGAATTTAACATTTTTTTGACATACACTATCTCCTCCGAAAAAGCAATTTTTTTAGATCTTGAAATCACTATGAAGAATGAGAAATTTCTAACTAATCTTTACCGGAAGCCTACAGCAACTAACGGTCTACTTGCCTTTTCTAGCTTTCATCCGTATCATCTAAGGAAGGCTATACCTACTGGACAATTCCTGCGCATCCGGCGCAACTGTACCACAAATGAGGACTTCCGACATCAAGCAAAAGCTCTAACAGAAAGATTTTCCAATCGCGGTTACCCGAGGAAAGTCATCTCTGAAGCCTTTCAAAAGGCACGAAAACAGAACCAGGAGTCTCTCCTGGCAACCAGGGATCGTTCAGCTGACAAGAGGATCAGGATAATCACCCAATACCACAACCAATGGGCAGAGGTGGGTACTATCATCCAAAAACACTGGGGTTTGCTCATATGTGACCCTAGGATTAGACCACTTATTGAAGATAGACCCCTGCTTACAGCCAGAAGAGCTCCAAGTCTGAGGGACCGTCTAACCGCTAGTCATTTTACTAGGCCCACCATGTCCACCACGGGGGGCATTAAACTTCATGGTTCTTTTCCTTGTGGTTCCTGCAATATTTGCCAATATATGATACCCACATACAATCACTTTAACAATCCACATGATTCAAGGGAGCACACTCTTAGGCAATATATAAATTGCAAAACTCGTAATGTAATTTATGCCTTAACGTGCTCCTGTAACAAGGTGTATGTGGGTGAAACCACTCAAGAGCTAAGGAAAAGGGCACAGAAGCACATCTCCACCATCAATCTCGCCACAGAACATCAGGCAGGTGGTCTTACCCTTACTCCGGTGGCAGCACATTTTTTGGCATGCCACAACAGTAACCCACGAGGTTTACGAATCACGGGAATTGACCACGTCAAACTTGGGATTCGTGGTGGAAATGTTAAGAAAATGCTACTCCGTTTGGAAACAAAATGGATTTATATGTTGAATTGCATGTCCCCAATAGGTCTTAATGAAGAATTTACGTTCTCTGGCTTTCTTGGATGAGGAGTTCTTAGTTGATCGACTGATTACGAAGGCTGGATTGGCATCCCTTCTAACGACCTCTATGGACACCTTTTTGAGACACATGACTGCGTTCAATTTGAATACATTCGGATTAAGACGTGGACTAATGGACCTGTGGGATGACTCCTTTTGGACTTTTTCGGATCCTTGTTGGACCTCCCTGGACCTTGGACTCTTGTAGATCCTTTGGATCCCCGTGTGTTTTGGGTGTTGTGTTTGTTCTCTGGGGGGGGTCCTGGTTTCGCTACCATACTATCAAAACACACCTTCTTGTTATGTGATATACTATCCCTGGTTAGTCACCAGCCATAAGATACTTTTGTCCTGGTTTGGTTGATTTGTGTTGGGCTGCATAGGATTACTCTGACCCCTGTAGAAACATGTCTCATATAAAACTCTAACAAACTGACCATATAATAGGATAGTATATCGCACTCAGAGTTTGTCAACAATAGATGAGTGAGTTATATATGATCTGTACTGCCTAATTCGGACACTTTTTTGATAAATTACATACGGTATGCACTGGGTGGTCTCTTTGCGTTCACACATGACACTATTGGGCTATATATACTACCATTTTTGGTGGAATAAAAATATTTGGTTCTAATATCTTGTTGTTATGTATCTTTATGATATAGATATTATTGGCACAGGCTTTACTGTTTTACATTTATAAAGCTTGGTGCCTAGGGACATGTGTTAGCTGTATTTTTATATAAGTGGTTACCCTAACATGGGACTTTATTAATGTATATCCATCCATATTATATTGTATCAGTACCACTATAGCTTAATATCTGATTTCCTGGTTGGTACCTCTTTTCTTAGTAGGTACTATTTGGGGTTTGATATGCAAAAACATAGCTCCAGTTCCTATTTTCAGTATATATGTATTACTGGCGCCCCTCCCTTGTGGACGCGATATGAGTCCTGTACCCACATCGACATAAGTACCTGTAAAACATCAGTGTTTGATTATTGAGCATAATTCATATACTACCCCGCTCCTATGTATGTGGCCGATTGATGAGTATTATTGACATATTCTTCAGCTTTTTTTATTTGTTCACAATAAGTTATATGCTGTATACGTCACATTTTCTGATTTGCTTGGGTCTCCATGACGACCAACACGCGACGTGATTCGTCACTTCCGGTCGCGGAGCTCACGCTGTATTATCAGCCTGTTTACTGGTTTCCCTGACTACCATCATGTGACTTGTGACGTCACTACCGGTTTGCACTTGCTTGCTTTGCGGCTCAGTAATGCAGCCAGGTGTACGCTATTGACTCATCCCTGGCTCTCTGGATTCCGGCCAGATCGGGAGGCGGCGACTCTGTACACGGGTATTTATACTTCACACTCACACTGCCCGGACATCCCCTGACGAAGCCGCACCCCTTAGCGGCGACACGCGTTGGGAAGGGCTGTCCCGGGTTCCCGTACTCTCCGTACTAGCTCCCTTACCTTGGTAAACTGTGGCCTTGTGCCGGTGACACTACTCCCTCATGCTGAGGGCACTCCTATTAGGTCTCTTGGTTGATATTGGCAAAATCACGGCACGTCTTATTTGATAAGCATTAACCCTTCCTTGAATGGGTTTTGGTTAGTTAGTGCTACCCCTAGGCTGGCTTTTATATTGGTGTCTATTATAACCGGACCCTTGTACTACATTGCTAGGGCTCCTAGCTCAGTAACTGCCAGGGGTGACCACGGCACTTTCTAGCATATACTTGTTGTATTCTTTTGCACCCGTGATTAGTGTGCACTTCTTCTAAGACGTTGTTGAGCTCTTGCCTGGGCATAACTGTCCTTAACATCCATTCACATGAGACCACGCAGTGCATCTCACACAAATATGCTATTTGAATAGGTAATGTCTTTTCATACATGGTGTTTGGCACCGCTTGCAGGTTTAGGGAGGCTTGTGTTTATTTTTGTCTACATTATGTAGTGAATGTGTATTATTTATATGTTACCTCTCAGTGCAATTGTTCATATGGGGTCTCTAAAAGGGCATACACAATAATCTGTTATTTGTTGTATAAAATTTGTATTGAACTATCTATCAAGTATACTGATTTGTTGACCTATACCGGTATTTACTACCTCTGATTTTGTCAAGATTTATATTGCCCTTGAGAACCATACTCTATGTAATCTCTGGTTATCCAGTACTATTTTTATTATGAATTTTGCACATTACAAGCTTTATCATCTGACATTCATGTGCACATCAGGTTTGATTTATCGAGCACGGGAACCCGTGATTGTGGTTTTAATGTGTTTTTTAATTGTGTCTGGAAATGTGTGAATAAAATTATATTTGTATATTTTTCACTATACACTTGTGTGCTCCCATTTCTATGCCACGTCTTTTTCTTATATTACCCGCGCTAGACAGTTTGAAAAAACGCCCATTAGGGCGTAATACAGCGGCACAGGGGAACCGCCTAGCAGACAAGGAGGCTTGGGAACGCCCCACTGCCATGGATTTCGTAAGTTTACAAACGACTTTATTGCACTTTCATATTTCACTAAAACCTCACAAAGGGATGTGTAGGACTGTATTGTAATGCTTCAGGGACATGTATTTAGAGCTTACAAGGGTGATTTGGGGTGACAGGTTCCCTTTAATCAGTAGATCTTGGAATAATAGGTTGCACAATTGGATGTGTTTACAAATTCTTTCCTGATAATCTTTTATATGTGTCCCTGCTATGTTCTGTGTATTGGCAGGTACCCAACAGGGACATGGTCTAATCACACCACAGGTCCTGGGTACGGGAGGTAAGTAAGAGTATACAGACATTACAGCACGGATCACAAATTATTCTTTTTTGAGATTAAACATTTTTTAAAGACAGGCAGCAAAATGTTTTACCTCCCAAAAAGATCAGCTGTGATCCCGTGCTGCTTTCTCTTTATACTCTTTTGCATCCTTCCCTGCCAGGAGATGTGGTGTGGTCAGACCATGTCCCTGTATGTCAGACATGCCACTATACAGTACACAGCAGGGACAGCTATATAAGATTATCTCAGCCCAGGGATGCAGTATGATCACATATGTCTCTGTATATATACCACAGAAAAAAACAGTATAAAAAATGTCTAAAATACTCTGCTATATAGTAATAGTAAAAAACAAGTGCAAAAGAGTGTTAATAAAGTACTTAGTTAATAATTTTTTGAAAAAAAATGTAAGAAGCCATTCTACCATTGCCAAGGTGACCCTTGTCAGGATGGTCCCTAAACTAATGTGTTTAAAACCTGATCCTATGTACACATACCTCATCAATGCAGGGTGCAGAAGGGCCCAAGTCTAATATGGGTACAGGCAGAAACGGCACTTTATGTGTCTGGCTCAGTAAGGCAGGAGTGGGGCACTCCCTATCTTGCAAAACAAGAGACTAAATTCATACTAACAGCTGAGCCAAAGCACAATGTGAACAAGTCTGTAGAACCGTGTTCACATCACCAAGAAAATATACCACAGAAAAAAACTGTATAAAAAACATCTAAAATACTCTGCTATATAGGTAAAAGTAAAAAGCAAGTGCAAAACAGTGTTAAAATAGGCTACTTAGTTAATATGTTTTTTGCAAAAAATGTGCTAAGCCTTTCTACCATCGGCAAGGTGACCATTACAGAACGGTCCCTAAACTAACGTATTTATATTGCTTATTCTGTGGTATATTTTCTTGTGGTGTGAACACGGATCTACAGACTTGTTCACATTGTGCTCTGGCTCAGCTGTTAATACCCATGTCTCTGTACAGTCAGACACATCCATTATCAGAGTACATAGGAGGCTCACATATATAAGATTATCTCAGCACAGGATATGTGGTATGATCAGACCATGTTCCTGTATGGTCAGACACATCCATTACACAGTACATAAGCAGGTTTGACATGTATAATGTTAAGTAGAATTATCATCAGCACAGCAGAGATATGGTATGATCAGACCATGTCCCTGTATGGTCAGAGACGGCCATTACACAGTACATGCAGGGACACATATATTAGATTATTTTAGCATAGGAAGATATTTGTTAAACACATCCTATTAGGAAATTATTATTATTCAAGTCTGTTGATTAAAGTGAACTTTAAAATTAACTTTGTTTATAGGGAAAATCCTATAACACTGCTGCATTACTGGGTTCAAAGCCCATGAAGGACACTATCTACAGGGAGTTTCTATATTCTCCCTGTGTTGTGTGTTTTCTCTGAGTACTCTGGTTCCCCCACACTCCAAATACATACTGATAGGAGATTTAGATTGTGAGCCCACATGGGGACAGTGATGATATTCTCTGTCAATCATTGTGAAATATAATGGTAATATATAAGCAATATATTATGTGCAATCTATCTGTTATCTAAATTTACAATCAAATGTATGGTTTCTTAGCAATCAGACTACTTCTGCTGTTTGTAATTAACCAATTAAACAAGAACAATTTATACTAATTGAATATAACAAATGCAACATAATCCAACTCATTTAATTCGTTCCCCTGCACCCCTCACTACCCTCATCTCTGCAACTTCAGCCACCTTCTTCAAGCATTGCAAATCAGACATGCTTGACACACATCCAATCGCCTACTGCCTACCATCCATCCACTTACCTCAACCAAGAATGCAGTATTACCACCAGACAAGGTACAAACAACTCCTCCATACCACAATTCTATAGCACGAATTGCAAACAACTCTCCACCACCAGTGTCCAGCCGGTGTCAAAATCCCTCCTCAAACCTGCACAATCCTTAGCACACAAGGCTCTGTCCTCATACTAAGCATAGTAACATCTTCAACATCCTCAAATCCCACATTCCCCACCCTCAAACATGCCCTAATCACGTCCAAAGTCCTAAAAAACCATCCTGTACCCCAAAATTAACAATCTCAAATATCTCTACAGTTTTCCCCTTACACCATTGAACAAACTTACTCCAACTTCTCCCTCTACTTCCTATGACTCTTCGATGCTGACAAGGTCTTCCGACTCATCCACTCAAAAGAAACAGCCCTAACCAAATCACAAACATTTTGATGAGAGTACGACATATCGCCTTTCACCTCCTCGACTTCTCTGCCGCCTACGACACCGTTGACCACTCCCTCTTACTCCAAATTCTTGAGTCTCTTGGCATTAACTGACCTCACCCTCTCCTGGATCTCCACCTACCTAACGGACAGGACCTTCAGCGTCACCCACTCTCACACCTCCTCCTCACCCCACCCCCTCTCTGTAGGTATTCCCCAAGGCTCGGTCCTGGGACCACTACTCTTCTCCATCTACACCCTCGGCCTAGGCAATCTCATCGAGTCACATGGACTCCAATACCACCTCTACGCTGACGATACCCAACTCTGTCTGGCCCTGATATCTCCTCCCTTTTATCCAAAATCCCTCCATGCCTATCCGCCATTGCATCCTTCTTTTCTACCCGCTTCCTCAAACTCAACATGGACAAGACCGAATTCATCGTCTTTCCCCCGAACAATTCCGCCCCGCTTCCTGACCTATCCATCACCGTCAACGACTGCACTCTCTCACCCGTCCCCCACACCAAGTGCCTCGGGGTAATCTTGACTCCTCCCTCTCCTTCAAGCCCCACATCCAAGCCTTTGCCACCTCCTGCCGACTCCAATTAAAAAACATTGCCCGCATCCGCTCCTTCCTTGACCACAACACAGCCAAGATACTTGTCCATGCCCTCGTCATCTCCCGCCTGGACTACTGCAACCTCCTGATCACCGGCCTCCCTGCCACCTCCCTCGCACCTCTCCGCACCATCCTCAACTCTGCTGCCCGAATCATCCACCTATCTCCCCGCTACTCGCCCGCCTCCCCCCTCCGCCGAGCCCTCCACTGGCTCCCCATCCCCAGCGATCTCGCTTCAAAACAATAACCCTGACCTACAAAGTCATACACAACCTGTCCCCTCCCTACATCTCCGACCTAGTCTCCCGCTACCTCCCCTCGCGCAATTTGCGCTCCTCTCAGGAACTCCTTCTCTCAACCCCCCGCATTTCCACCTCCCACAACTGCACACAAGACTTCTCTCGTGCTTCCAGCAGACTCTGGAACTCCCTCCCCCACCACATCAGACACTCCCCTACCCTGGGAACCTTCAAGAAAAACCTGAAGACCCACCTCTTCCTACAAGCCTACAACACACACTGAGTCCCAATCCACTGCACCACCTCACCTCTCTCCCCCTCCTACTGTCTCCCTCCCCACCCCTCTAGACTGTGAGCCCTCGTGGACAGGATCCCTGGCCCCATTGTACCCGTATGATTGTTTTGTCGATTTGTCGTCGTTTTTCGACCACTTGTCTTTGTCTACCCCCTAACTTGTACAGCGCTATGTATCCTAATAGCGCTATATAAATACCTAATAATAATAATAACATAAAATACCAATCAATTTTAATAATTACTGCAGACTCAAAATTATTCAATCCCTGAATAGAAGTCGTCATAAGAGCTCAGATTTGCAACTCAGGCACTATCTCAAGCAATCATCAGGTCTGCTTGAGATAAAAAACATCAAATGCCTGGACTGGCTAGAGGTTTACTGACTGTGATATTTAATTGCATGTTAGAAATATGGCTAAGCCCAGAGAATAGCCATACAGTTAGGAGAGTTATTGCCTTGATCAAGCAAGGAAAAGGATACAAACATATAGAAAAGGCATTGAATGTTCCTAAAGAAACACATAGAAGAAAAGATTGTAAGTTCAAAGTTAGTAGAACATCTGGACATTGCAAAAAGTGGACGTTATCTCCGGCTACCACCAGGTTCCTGAGTGCGCAGGTGGTCAAAAACTCTCAAGTGACTACAAAATGCCTGCAGCAAGATTTGGTGGCAGCAGGCACAGAGGTTTCTGTTTGCATAATAAGGAGCATAGTAAATGCTGAACATCTCAATGCCCAAACGCTAAAATGTACACCTCTACTGATCCAAAGCACAAGAAAAGTTGTCTTGCATATGATTAAAAATTTGCAAATAAGTCAGAAGTTTTCTGTAGACCAGGGAAACAAAACTGCAACTTTACATTCCTATGAACTAGCGGTATGTCTGGAAAGGGTCTACCCTTTGCATCCACTGCAAAGAAGAGCCTGCCTACAGGGAAGCATGGTGGTTGGGTGATGGTCTGATGATGCTTTACTTCTGTGCTGGAAACCTACAGCGTGTAAGGGGTAGAATGGATTCCATGAAGTATCAGGAAATCCTGACCGGGAACATTATGTTGTCTGTGAGGAAGCTGAAGCTTCGGTGTCCTTGGAGATTCTAACAGTACAATGATTTCAAGCATAGCTCAAAGTTCACCAAGAAATGGTTTCCAAAATATTCTGGAAGATTGTGTACTAGTCTTGTTGTGGGCTGTGACAATTGTAATAAGCAAACTCAAGAATATTAGAGAACTAGTAGCAATTGCCTATAAGGAATGCACCAAGGTTTCTCAGGAACACTGCCAGAAACTGGTGTCTAATTAGGGACCATATCTACAGCAAGTCATAATAGATAAAGGTGCTCAACTAAGTGAATAATTCTAAGACTGCAGTACTGAAGTATTTATTAAAGTGACATTTCATGTTAAATTCGGAGAAACTGCTTGTTATATTAGTTGTGTTAATTATTTAATTTGTTCTTGTTTGATTGGTTTATTGCAAACAGCAGAAAATGTGTACATTTTGTTCTAAAAACCTAATATATGATATCTATATCAATCTATGTAAATTCTTCCATGTGTGTGCACAAGTCGGTTTGACCTCAGGGCTGTGGGGTCTGGAGATAGGGGGAGAACAGGAAAAAGAAGTATACCTGAGGAAGGCTTTTTATATTGAAATAGCAGAGCCAAAACGCATTGTATGTCCATATTTTTTACTCTTAATGTGACCATATAAAACAGACATTCTTACTACATGAACTATACCTAACGAAGGCTTTTATATTGAAATAACAGAGCCGAAACACGTTTTATGTCCATATTGTTTACTCTTAATATGAAATAAATTGTCAAAAAGAAGATTTCTGATGCATTGAATCTTGGAGCACTCGATTTCACCACCAATATCTCACTCCAATACGGCATGTGTGTGTGAACATTTTCATTATTTTAAAATGTTACAGTTTCTGTTCCACGAGTATACAGAGTGGCAGCACTCACCGATCTTCTTGGACAAGCTTTTATTACTTTTTAAAAACCCATCATTTCAGCGGTTTGGGGGTGCTCACACAAGGGTGCAGGGGGGAGGATGGGAATCCACCTAACGACGGGCCATTTCACGCCACACAGGGGCGCTTCACCAGGTTACTGCACCAATGAAGTAAGTTACAGTTTATGTTCCACTCTTAAATTAAAACACTTAAATGTCCATGTCTATAGGCGGCGTAGGTGGGCGAGATAGTCATCTACCAACAGCAATGGGTAATTCAAGATTACTTTTGAGATTTAATATATGTTTTTACAATATTTCTTTTATTAGATAGCTTGTATATTCCGTATCAGTAGAACATACCGCGCAATTAGATTGTCCTTTGTGGACAGGATTTCTCCCCTCTTGTTTCTGTACAACTGAATTGTCAACATTTATTGTTACTTGTATTGCTACTATGTTACTTGTCCTAGTCTGCCCTTTTTAACATGTAAAACGCCATGGAATATAATGGCGCTATATAAATTAATAATAATAATAATCTTCATAGCAAGAGGAAGTGTGCTTTATGTCATTTTCCCAAAGGACTCAGGGTGCCTAAGTTCAACAATGGTTAAAGTGATTAGAAACAATGGAAGAATAAAAGTTAGAATGAAGGACATAAGACACACCCCAAAAATAATTTACAGTGGTGGTCCCATAGTCTCAGTTGCTACCAAGTGGTCTCCCATGAGGCCTCGCAGATTATCACTGATTGATGAATTGCTAGAGTTTTGTGAAGTCATATACACATACACACATAAAACCACTCACATTAGAATCCATTCTTAAGACATAAAGTTTTATTTCACTAATGCTTAATCTAGCAATGCTTTAGCATGGTCTGAAGTGACATGTGACGGACAATATGTGATGTGTGCTCTTGGTGTCTGCACCTTGTCACTTTCTGTTAAGGAATAAGAGCAGATTTTGACTCAGTGTGAGATCTCTGGCTTCTGGAAACAAGAGTTCACTGAGGCTAAGACTCTGAAAGACGAGCTTAGTCTTCTCATCCCTGGCAAATACTAAACAACACCGGATTTGTAAAATGGGATAAGAAAAGACTCAGGTGTTCCCGGACTAATGGTGAACAGATGGTGCAAGATGTCAAGATGTCACAGAATGGAATCTTGCCCATCACATTACATACAAAATATTAATAAGGTACATTTCATCGAAGGTACATTTTATTAATTTACTTCTGAAGTGTTGAGGGTGAGACATTCACAGATAGAGGTAGACACAGAAATCTTAAAACCTTATAGTTAAATTCCAATTGGACCAATACTTTCCACAATTCTGTTTCTAAGTCAAAATTTCTGTGTTGATGAATTTCTTCTTATATCTGTATAGAGGTCATTTTTTAATAAGCCTAGCTCTAAATCTGCTTCCTTTATTAAATCAAATAGTAAAACTAAACCTAATAGCTTCATGTGATTTTTTTTTTTTTAAATAACCTGTTGTGTATATGTGGCGCCCCACTATGTAGGTGCCACAAAAGGGTTACTGCACCCGTAAAAGAGGTGTAGTCACCCCACTGCAAGGGGATTTATGGATGGTAGGGGGAACCCTAAACCCACACCCCACACTAGATCATGCAGTGGGAGGGAACCCGGGAGGGTATATAGTGACCTCTAGGGGGAAAAAGGAATAGAGTCAGACGGTGGGTCTGGACCAGATAAGGAGCGTCTGGGACAGGCTCACCAGGAGCAAGGAGGGTTATCTCGGCTGAGGGACCCAGAGAAACCAGAACAGATCCCAGACAGAGAAGAAGGGAACAAGAAGCTCAAGCGGGAGTTCGCTCAAGGAAAGAACCGGGTATCGGAGCCTGCACCTGTAGGTACCTTCACGGCCTGCAAAAAATCTGTAGAATGGGGGTATATCCAGATACGGCCCTGATTCCTAAGCACCCATTAGAGGGGGATCAGACACCACAACGCCTAATTGCGATGATCAACAGAAGGTTCACCCAACGGGAGTAAGGGAAAGAAAGAGAGACAGCAGGAGGTCAGACTTACTCTATACGAGGTCAGGCTTCACACCGCTACTGGGAAGGGAGGGAAGAAGAGGAATAAGAAAGGCATGCATTGGGGGTTCTGTCTACCTACCAAAGATCTGCTTGCAGCCACCCATAGCCGCTTGTCATTGTAACATCAAACTGCACTGAGATCTGTAATGACTGCTAAGTTCCAGTAAAGTACCCGTGAAGTGACTTTTGACTCTGCTGCATCTTTCTTTCTACAAAACTCATTTCCCTCCAGGAATCGCTGCCCCGGAGGTCCAGTGCTGCCTACGGAGGACTACATCAGCATTGCCGCGATACCACCGACCTCCGGAGGTCTGTGGCAGTGCTGGTGGCATCTCACCAGGTACTGCTGGTGGCATCACGACAAACTTGTACATAATCCTTGTAAATAATTCCCCCTTTTAAAGAATAGTCCCCCAGGACACGGATCAGGCGCGGCCGCCATTCCCCATGACAAAGTTAACCCTCTGCCGCCTGATACCCGAGTACCCTACGCCCTGGGGCTCGACATATATACAGTGGTGACCAAAATGATAGAACAATGTTTAATCACTTAATTTTCCAGACAGAATGTAATCTACTTTGAAGAACATTTGGCAGTTTTTGTGTAAGTGGCACACCATGCCACTAGAACAGTGTTCTCCAACATAACCAAATTGTATCAGCTTAAAACCTTTATTTTGCACAAAACGTGATGCTCATAATTAGAGAACAGCAATGACTGCAGCACAGAGAAAGATTAAAACTAAATGTTGTGAAGGTTACAACAGTCATCAATCAGTAGGAAGTGTACAGGCCTTTGCTTTATACAGGCCTTTGCTGTGAATGACTTCAGCACTAGTCTCTCACACTGCTCTGGGGGGATTTTGCTTCACTCTTCTTCCAGTCTCTTCTATAGTTCTGACTGTTGTGTGTTTCTTGGCCATAACTTTGTCACCAAGGATTTTCCAGAGGTTTTCTATTGGGTTTAGATCAGGACTCAGCTGACCATTTCATTGCTTCAATGTTTTCTGTTTCAAGGACATGCTTTACCTGTTTGCTGTGTGACAGGGTCATGCATAAAATTGCTGGTTGATTGAGTGCTGAATGCAAGTAAGGAATCATATGATGTTGAAGAAGGATCTGATATACACTTGCATTCACTCTGCCACGTAGCTGTAGGAGAAGTCCAACTCCTGCTGCAGAAAATATTCCCCAAACCATGACACCTCCATCACCTTTCACTGACTTCTTTACACACTTTGGGTTAAGTCTTTTCCCAGTTTGTCGATGAGCATAATGTTTCTCTGGAGATTCTCTGCATTATCCTGTCCTCTCTTGCATTTATCTTTCAAGGGCGACCAGCCTTCTTGAGGGACTTAACCCTAGAACGCATACCTGGGGCCTCGCAGGCCTGCCAGGTTACTTGTTTTCTATTTTCTGTAAAAGTACTTTAGTTTGAATTTTAAAATCTAGGTAATCCTCAGGTATATAGTTGTTAGTAATAATTTCAAGTTATTCATATATTTTTATGTTACAGACATTTCGGTATAACAACCTTTTTTTGGGACTTCCCCATATTCACGCACCTGGGGCCTTTTAGGCCTGTACTAGGTTTACATGTGATACTCAGTCTTTTTGTCTGTATTTTGCTGGGAAGAACTTTTATGACTCTGCTATGGCTGGGAAGAGTGTGAATTCTGCATGACAACATGGTCATGTGATCTTGGAAGGGAGGCTCCCTCACAAAGTCATGTGTCTCTGACCTCATTGCAGGTCTTTTTATCCTAATTGCTGGAGAGACTTTGGAGGAAGAAGTCAGCTTTCTTTTGTCTGGAAATAGAAACTTTCTGAGCTCCAAAACCAGAGGCTTCTACTGCACTACAAGAAAGTGATCTGTTGGAGGTAAGAGGAGGGGGGCTGCACTTTACCTGCTTTATATTGCTTGGTGTGCTGGGACCCTAACAAAGAATCTTATCACATACTGTTTACAGTGCACAAGCCTGATTGTAATCTTTTTTTTTTTTCTTTTTAGTTTACTGACATCTAAAATTACAATGGCACAGTCTACTTCCAGGGGATTGACTGACCATGAAATCGAGGCAATTATTTTTGATAGTGATGATGAAAGTTTTGCAATTGTAAAATAAATTTTGAAAAGTATTTTTATTTGAGTTATTCCGTGTTATTTGCACACAGGCCTAAAAGGCCCCAGGTGCGTGAATATGGGGTAGTCCCAAAAAAAGGTTGTTATACCGAAATGCCTATAACATAAAAATATATGAACAACTGGAAATTACTAACAAATATATACCTGAGGAATACCTAGAGTTTCAAAAATCTAACTAAAGTAATTTTACAGAAAATAGAAAACAGGTAACCTGGCAGGCCTGCGAGGCCCCAGGTATGTGTCCGCCAGCCTTAGCTGGGGTCACCAGGAGGTCAGATCCATTACGGAATCCCGTCCTGGCGGACCCCAGCGTTAGTGGGAATGCATCCTTACTTTGCAATAAACTTTGAAAAGTATTTTTTTTAGTTATTCCATGATAATTGTAAACAGGCCTAAAAGGCCCCAGATGCGTGAATGTGTAGATTTCTATGGGTATGCGTTCTAGGGTTAAAAGAGTTTGTGATGTTATAAAGATGCAATATTCTAATAATCGCAGACTTGGAACATCCAACGTCTTTTGCTATGGCTGAAAAGGTGACCCCTTTGGCCTTCATCTGGACAACCTGTTGTCAGAGGGTTTCAGTCACTTTGGAATGGCAAACCATTTTTCCAAAGTGAGTGCAAACTGGAAAATTAGGCTGTCAGTTAACTAAGGTTTGTCAGATAATTAAGGAAATTAGCACCAGGTGCCACATTAACACCAGTAACTTGCAGGAATCTGAAAGTGTTCTCTAATTTTCATCAGTGTTATTCAATTTATGAAATAAGCTTAATATACTACTAATTTACTCATATTAGGATATTTTCACATAGTCCAAGAATCTCACAGCCTGGAACAGCCCAAACCTATTCAATGTCCACCTATACAGGGTATATCAGCCTTCCTTGCTCCTTTTCCTTTCCGTGACACTTGCTACCCCTGTTTCCTCCTAAGTGTCCTGTGGTTGCCAGTCCCAGCAGGCAGGTGACTGTGGGCTCTGTGAGTCATAGTTTTTCTAGTCCTCTTAACCCTATATAGTTCCTTGAGCCTAGGGAGGGTCCATTATTTTATCCACTGTACTTTAAGTCCAGTGACCTCCAGTTTCATGGCTGGTCTTGAAGAATTCAAACCATATTGGGGCTGGTACCTATTCTGCAGATAGCTCTTCTCACCATCTTGAACAGTCGGCAGCAGATTCATGTCCTCAGGCCCTGACGCTAGCACTTAACTCTACGTGCACTGCTAGCTTCCCAGCTGCCTGACCAGATCTCTCTCACACTATAACTGTCTCCTTCTTGCCTCCCCCCCAACCTAACTCCTCCCTCCATCCAGTAGGTGGGAACTGCCCTGCATGTGGGTTTCTTCTGCTCAGCACCTCCATGGCCTGGAGTTTGGATTGTGTTGGGTGCAAATTGGGGGTCTCAGCAAAGTTTTATCCTCTTACCTCTCTAGACATGGTACCATACATGTAAAATGCATGCTACGCTTTTAGTGGCAGCCTGACCGCAGTGGAGCCACATTCCCTCCTTGTTAAACTCAGCCCATCCATGGGCTGCAACGAAAGTCCAAAGGTGTTAGGCAAAACACACAATTTGTCTTTTTATAAATAATAGCTAAAATGATTTTCCTTTATGGAAGGCACATGACTTGAACGTTATAAAAATGTAAGACAGGTTTAAAACATTTTCATATAACTTTGGTTAACGACGCCTGTGTAGTGCATCATGTCACAGCATTTTTTGTGCAATGGTAGATTACCGCCCCAAACCACCTTTGTTGAGGTTTCGTCCCTTGGAATGGCTAAAGGGCACACAGATCATATTTACATAATCTTCAGCCACACCAGCGTTTTTTAAGTGCCAAAAGTTTTGTAAAAATGCAAGAGGTTCCTGAGTTCACCTTGTGGTCCTTGTCTGAAAATCAATGGGAAGAAGCACCTTAAGAGGTGCAACTATGTACATATGAGAGTCCTTGTCACAACACAGTCCTGTGACCATAATTGTCCATGTAAACTTATTTTTAAGACCTGGCTGGTCAACTAGAAAAGTTCAACACATTTTACTATTTTAAATAAGGCTGGGCCAACCAACTAGTGGAAACAGTTCACATTACTATCAATAGAATAACATAAAACAATTTGGCAAACTTCAACTAAATGCAGGCACAACGTTGCAATTTGTTCAGTACTAAGTCAGTTTTGACAGTTTATTCAGTCGCTGGACGTGCCGCTGACACTGTCAGTGGGTGATGACAGTGGGAATTAAAGGCATCCCACATACATGATGCAATGTGGCTTGGCAACAGTATTGGCAGGCATGGCCTGTGCAGGAGACACAGTTACCTTAATCGCTCTGCTTTTATAGCAACTCACACAGGTGCTGTAGGGAAGACCTGGTTCTGGTCTGCCAGAGTCACGTTGCATCTGTGATCTGTTGCAGGGACAGGCACCCACAGCTGAGGAGCTGTGGCGACTTGACTCACAAGTGCTAGTAGTTCTGACATTATCATGGTCTGGCGAGTGCCTTGTTAGCTCTAAGGGCTGTCCTGGAGCCAGTCTCTTAACATTACAGTCGAACCATCCTTTATTGGTCTAGAGCAGGGGTCTCAAACTCAGCTGGGTTGGTGGGCCGCACATAGAAAAACATTTATACCGGGGGGCCGCATCTCTTGTAGGACTAAGGGTACCTTTACACGCAGCTACTGGCGGGTGGATACAACCAGCTACTTGTGAGAAATGTATCTTGCATCGGCAATTCACCCCGTGGTAGCGGCGTGTGAAGACGGTTGTAGCCACCCAGCAGTAGCTGCACCTGTTTCCGAGCACTGCCCTGAAACAGGTGGCTACACAGCCGATTGTAGCGACCTGTATCGGCGTGTAAAGAAGGAACAGAAGGGTTGTTTCTACACCATGCTATGTACCTGGTATGTAGCTGGGGCATGACACAGGCTCCGGGTTACCGCGCCCCATCAGCGATCATTGGAGGAAGCTCCTGCATTACGATTGGTAGTCGCTGCATAGGGCGGCATATTTAAAGAGCTGACCAGTCACACTACACAATTGCTCGAGCGTCATGTATTAATCAGCCTCCTGCGATGCCTGGCCAATCATGATGTTATTGCTTTGTCCTATCAGCGTACGGACGTCCCGTAATTCACAATTGTGGCACGCCTATGTGTTGTCCCTGCTGCACCAGGTCCACCCATATTAGCTTGTTGTAGCAGTGTGTAAATGAGGTAAGGTGCTCGGCAGAAGGTAACTTGAGACACCCGGCGTTGTATCTAAAGATAGATGTAACCTACTGTAGCGCACCTTGTTGCGGCGTGTAAAGGTGGTGCGATTACCGTTTGCAACCGTTTGTGCGTGCTCGTGCACGTGAAGTAGCTGGTTGTATCCACCCACCAGTAGCGGCGTGTAAAAGTACCCTGAGTGATATTTTTAGTAATACCAGAATTTCTTGCTCAATGTAGTAAAGTATAAGTCCTGATCCCTTTCTTGTAGTAATGTCTCCATCCTGTAGTAAAGTCCTTTTCTACTGATGTCCCCCATCCTGATCCCTTTTTCTAGTGATGATCCCTATCCTGATACCTTTTTCTAGTGATGTCCACCATCCTGATCCCTTTTTCTAGTGATGTCCCCCATCTATCATGGTCCCCTTTTGTAGTGATGTCCCCACACTGATCTCCTTTTGTAGTGATGTCCCCCATCCTGATCCCCTTTTCTAGTGATGACCCCCTTCCTGATCTCCTTTTCTAGTGATGTCCCCCTTCCTGATCTCCTTTAGTAGTGATGTCCCCCATCTTGATCCCCTTTAGTGATGATGTCCCATCCCGATCCCCTTTTATAGTGATGTCCCCCATCCTGATCCCCTTTTATAGTGGTGTCCCCCATCCTGATCCCCTTTTATAGTGATGTCCCCCATCCTGATCTACTTTTAAAGTGATGCCCCCCCATCCTGATCTACTTTTATAGTGATGCCCCCCCATCCTGTTTTACCTTCTTACACACTCAAATACACACTCTATCACACACACACAAACCCACACACAAACCCCCCCCCCACACACACACATACTCTCAAACACACTCTCACACATCCTCATACACACTCTTACACTCACACTCATACACACACTGAAACTCGCACACACTTTCTTATACACACATCCTCACTCACACACTCAGTCTCACACACACACCTTGTCACACACACTCACACTTTTCTCACTTTAATGATGCATCGTTCCAGTGCAGGGGGCCGCCGCGGTCCCCACTGTACTGACTTCCGGCCTCCGCTGTGCTAAGACTTCCTCCATCCGCCGCTCAGACAAGCTCTGTTGCTTATCAAGATCAATGCAATCTACCAGCCAGAGGCCTGCAGGTGACGTCATATTCTGCCGTCAGCTGCGGGCCTCTCATTGGCTGGCAGCTTGCATTGATCTTGCTGAGTGGCAGAGCTTGTTAGTGCTGCGGACAGAAGTCATCACACAGCGGGGACTGCAGCGGCCCCCTGCACTGGAGCAATGCATCATTAAGTTGTCCAAGATGCCGCGGGCCGCATAGTGAAGCCCCAGGGGCCGCATGCGGCCCTCGGGCCGCGAGTTTGAGACCCCTGGTCTAGAGGGTAGTGTACTCTACAGTATCGCCTGTGTACAAGGTGCGTTGTTTCTTACTGCCATGCTTAGACAGCACGTCTATTCTGGATATGAAAATGTCTTGGTCAAAACCCTCCTTCTTGATAAAGCCACAGCCTCTCCTCCTGCTAAAGTCTATGATTGTGCCGACATTTCATGGAGTGTGGTTGTCAGTCATTTGTTGCTGGGCTCTCTCTTTTGACGCCTGGTCTCGAGGGTGGATGTTTCCCTTGATGCGCAGTGAGGCCCATAAGGAGGGCTGGCGCCCCACCGTCCACATATCCCATGTGTTGTGGTCGGCCACATACAGTATGTTCTCATACTTCCCCTCCATCCATCCGATCGTGTAGGCAGCTCTGCAAACCACCATGGCCAGGGCCCATGCACGGGCCAGTGCAGTCTGTTCTTCCATCGTATGGCGGTCTGCAGGGCTAATATTCTAGCTAGGTGGTGCAGTTTGGCACACTATTCTGTGTAAGCTTCTATCGCTGCATCTCCACCTGCTGCAGTTCCTTCAGTGTTCTCCATGATGTATGCTCTCCTTGGGCACACAACTGCGATGGCGCCCTCCTTGCAGTCACGTTGCTTCTCATTCCTCTCTCTCTGCAGACTCTGGCCCTCACATTTTAGGAGATGGAGCTCGCTCTGTGCAAAGGCTTGCATAGCAGTGGGTGGTGTATCCTGGCTGAGGGACACACCATCTTAGATTACAGTCCATGGAGACGGCTGGCTATACTTTCCGGCTGTTCCCACGATGGAATGAGGTGACACTCCTCTAGCCCAGCACATGGTTCAGCAGTATGGTAGCTGCCATTACACAGTTTAATAGCAAACATCCTTTTGCTCATTAGCGGCACACGGGACCCTGTTTAAAGGGCTTCCGGATCCTGTTCACACTGACACCAGAAAACGATGCAGCAGTCATAGGGCCAGGGTATTTGACTCTCCAGGGCTTAACAGTTCAAGGAATGTCACAGTGGCCATCCCTCGAGGTAATGACCAAAAACTGTCTTTGAAAATGGGGTTATTTACAGGGGAAAAGTCTATCGTGAGACCAACTGGAGTTCTGGCTTGTAGGTGGCCAGGGGCTGCTGTGATGGAGACTCCCAAGAGATGATGCTATAACAGTCAGGTGGTAATCCCTCTCCAATTAGGGTTGGTATCCCTTGGTGGGTGAAGAAGAGTGTATGGATGGATGGGCAGGGTAACAAGGTGAGGAAGTTCAGGGTAGCTGAAGCTGTGACTCTACAGGTGGGTGTAGGGAGGCGCAGAAAGCATCAGACAACACCCTAGGGTTCTTGTGGTTCTTACTATTTACTTGCTGCTGAAGTAGATTACAACCCAGCCTTGGTACATAGTCCAACAAACTCACAGGTTGGCAAGCCCAAAGGTATTCAGGGACCACCTTGCCGAGACACAGGGAATATTGGCCTTCCTTACTGCTTTTCCTCTACCTGAAAATTGCTACCCCTGTTTCCTCCTAAGTGTCCTTTGGTTGCCAGTCCCAACAGGCATGTGATTGCGGTTCTGTGAGTGATAGTCTTGCTAGTCCTCTTAACTCTTTATAGTTCCTTAAGCCTGGGGAGGGTCCACTATGGTATCACTGTACTTGAAGCCCAGTGATCTTGAAGAATCCCAAAACAAATTGGGGCTGGCACCCGTTCTGCAGCTATCTCTCTCTGACCAGCATGAACAGTTGGCAGCAGATTCCTGTCCTCAGCCCTGGGGTAGCATTTAACTCATCCAGCTGCCCGACCTGATTTCTCTCTCACACTAAAGCTGTCTCCTTCTTGACTCCCACTGCTAACCTAATTCCTCCCTCCATCCAGTAGGTGGGGACTGCCCTGAATGTGGGTTTCTTCCATCCAGTACCCCCCTGGCCTGGAGTTTGGATTTTTTGGGTTGAAATTGTGGTTCTCAGCAAAGCTTTCCCCTCTTACCTGTAGGCATGATACCATGCATGTAAAATGCATGCCACACCATTAGTGGCAGCCTGACCACAGGGGCGCCACAATTGCCTTTTTAGAAAGTCTTAGGACTGCAGGTCTAGTTTGTTGTACAAAAATAATTCTCTTTAGTCATCATTCCTGTGTCCAGCATTGAGTCTTTGTTATTGCTCCGTTGCTGGTATTGAGGGAAGACGCTGACAGTGAGCTGATTGGCTTTGCCAGTGTTGCAGGTGTCAAGGAGACCTCAAGTGAAAAGATCAGTTTGTTGTTGCCTTTGATGAGGGGCAAAGTACACAAAGAGTCAGTCATATCAAACAAATGTTCTTTACTCAAACAGTCTCGTGGAGCACTGGCACAATCTTTAAATGTTACAGTCTAGGAATTATTTACATTTATTTTCTCTTTGATGGAGACTGCTCCCCAAATTTCAGTACCTCCAGGCTTGTGCCTGCTATATGCGGAATTCTAGCCTCTGGCTGCTTGCTCCTTGAACCCTCAATAGCTCCAACCCCTATGGGGGCCTGCTTGCATAAATGATAGGGGCTGCTTTTTAGGACAGCATTCCCACACTACCAGGACAATATCAATCCATTCTTCAAGGTCCACGCCAATGTTAGATACTTCAACCGCAAGGATCAGTGGTAAATGCAGAATTAGAACATTGTCCCATGTTACTGTGAATCCTTTCTCCTTTCCTGGGAAGTCTCCTGTCAAAATTATAGACTTAGCCCCGCCAACCAAGAGCAATAACTCTCATTATTAACCCCTTCCCGACTTATGACGCTGTCCAACGTCATGGGCTGGTAACGGGTGTGGGATGTGAGCTCCGGCGCGGAGCTCACATCAAACAGCCGACATCTCAGCTGATGCGATCGGCTGAGATGTCGGGCTAACAGCTCCGATCAGATCTGGGATCCGATCAGCGCTGTTAACCCCTTGGATCCTGCTGTCAATCACTGCCAGCGGGATCCAAGGCAGCCGCTGTTCCCCGCCTGCTCCGGAGATCCCACGATAGTAGCGTTGGATCTCCGGCGCTCACGTGACAGCCCGGGGTCCTGGCTAGACCCCGGATGCTGTCAGAGCGCAGTTTCCTGTTGTGGTTGGCAGGCGCTCATCTATATCTCCCAGAAGCGATCGGACTGTGCAGCAAGGTGCCTCTTAAAGAGGCAGTGTAAAAATAAGAATCAATGAAAAAATAAAGTTTTTAAAAACCTGTAAAAAAAAAATATATATATAAAAGTTCAAATCACCTCCCTTTTTCCCCAATCACAATAAAAGTATATAAAAAAAAAATACACATGTTTGGTATTGCCGCGTTCAGAATCGCCCGATCTATCATCCTATTAAATCCGTTAATGAGAGCTGTAAACTCCGTAACGGAAAAAATGGTCCAAACGTCAAAATTCAGTTTTTTTGGTCGCCGCAACATTGCTATAAAATGCAATAACAGGCGATCAAAACTACGGATACTCCCAAAAATGGTATCATTAGAAACGTTAGCTCAAGACGCAAAAAATAAGCTGTCACACAGCCCCAGATCCCGAAAAATGAGAACGCTACGGGTCGCAGAACATTGCACAAAAAGTCAGGTTTTGTTATTTTTTTCAAACTTCTGAATTTTTTTTCACCACCTAGATACCAATAAAAGTATACATGTTGTGTGCCTACGAACTTGTACCGACCCGAGACATCACCCCGTCATGTCGGTTTTACCATATAGGGAACATGACGACTAAAATACCCAAAAAACAAATGCGTCATTGCACTTTTGTTTTGCAATTTCACTGCATTTAGAATTTTTTTGCAATTTCCCTGTACACTGTATGGTAAAATAAATTATTTCATCTGAAAGTACAACTCGTCCCGCAAAAAACAAGCCGTGATATGTCTATATTGACGGAAAAATAAAAAAGCTATGGCTTTTGGAAGCAGGGGAGCAAAAAACGAAAATGAAAAATGAAAAATTCCCGGGTCATGAAGGGGTTAAAGGGACACTGTCAGGTCATTTTTCAATATGAAATTAATACTACCCTTGAATAGTGCCTGGGCAGACCTTTAAAAACATGTCAAATCATTATTGTACCATTTGTAGTTTCCATGTTATCAGCATTGTCAGACACTGCAGGTAGCTCCTGGATTAGTCCTCTCCATTATAAGCAAACAGGAAAAGTCTGGCTGTGTATGGTGTTACACACTACGATGTCTTCGACATGTTCATGGTCACCAAACACGTGACTTTTGAACGATATCGTGAACAAGATTGAAGCGTGTGACGTGGCCTTGAGACACAATACCATCAATGGGTTTCATTGAAAAAGAAAAAAAAACCTGACACTTAAAACCAATTTGTATAATAATTTGGAACACGGTGTAGACATGGTTGATATAATAAGCATCTGATCTAATGTTTAACCTAGTATTTGATTTAATGGGTCGAGTGTTTTGAAGCAAGGTGTATAAATACAAGCAACTGTAACCTTAAAGGAAAAAGACTGCAAATAGTTACATTACAGTAACAGGAAGACTACCGTATATACTCGTTATAAGCCGAGTTTTCAGCACAAAAAATGTGCTGAAAAGTCCCCCCCTCGGCTTATACACGAGTCATATACATCGGTATAAGGTGCCCCCCCCCCATCAGTGGTATACAGGGCCCCCCTTGCTGCCGCACACCTGTAAAGTAATAGATCATTATACTTATCCCTGTCGCTGTCGCCACTCTGACACCGCGCTCCTCCTGGGTCTTCATGCTTTTTCCTCCGGCGCACAGGCAATGACGTCATTGCCTGCGCCCGCCGGTCGCAAGCAGGAAGAAGCATGAAGACCCGGAGGAGCGCGGTGTCAGAGTGGCGACAGGAGGTATAAGTATAATGATCTATTACTTTACAGGTGTGCGGCAGCAAGGGGGGCCCTGTATACCACTGATGGGGGGGAGCGCCTGAATACCACTGATAGGGGGAGGCTGCTGTATACCACTGGGGCTGCTGTATATACTGCTGGGGCCTGTATATACCACTGGGGAGGCTGCTGTAATACTGCTGGGGCCTGTATATACCACTGGGGAGGCTGCTGTATGCCACTGGGGCTGCTGTATATACTGCTGGGGCCTGTATATACACTGGGGAGGCTGCTGTAATACTGCTGGGGCCTGTATATACCACTGGGGAGGCTGCTGTATACTACCACTGGGGAGGCTGCTGTATACTACCACTGGGGAGGCCTGTATACCACTAGGGGGGTCTGTATACCACACTGCTGGGGACTGTATACCTGTGCTGGGGTGCCACCCTAGGCTTATACACGCGTCAATAGGTTTTCCCAGGTTTTGGGGGCAAAAGTAGGGGGTCGGCCTTATACACGTAGTTATACACGGTATACTATATATTTTTGTACTGTGTTGGTCTGTAGATAGAAATAATAATATTAATTGAGAGTCCTCAGTTGATATCCTAAAAAATGTTTATACCGTGTTAGCCAGTAGATACAAGAATATGTATATTAGATCTGAGAGTTGTTATGGTGATACCTCTTTTTTTTATATCCCTAATTGACTAAATTAATGAACAGATGACAAATAACAATTTTTCCAGATTACTTCAGATGTTAAACCGTGCCTGATAAAGAGACCTCAATAATCGGAAAACTGCTATTTGTTTTATACTGAGGACTCTTAATTTTTAAAATTGAATAATTAATAATACAAAATAATTTTAGAAATGAGCAATGTAAATACCACAGTCACCACTAGATGGCAGCCTGGAGCTGCATTTCACTGATTACAGAACTAAAGAACAGGGTGACAATGAAGCGCACTACAGAAAAACACTGCAATTATGACATTTAAATTTATAGCTATACTTAATTAAAGATAACCCTGTAATTGCATAAGAAGCATTTTATGGGCCCACTGGGCAAAATTTGGATTTGGTCCCACCACCAGTATGTTGTTTATATGACCAACATTAAAGGAGTCTATTATTAAAGCCTACAACCTGCAGTGATCTCATTATCATTTATTGCAGTGTTGTGGTGAACAAAAAAGCATAATTTTGGCGTCTGGACTTTTCTTTCTGTTATGCAGTTTACAGATCTGATTGATTTTTTATTTTGATGTATCGGGTATTTCTGAACGTGGCGATGCCAAATGAGAGTATTTTTTTTTCTTTATAGTTTTATTTTCAATGGGGCAAAAGGGGGGGATTTGAGGTTTTATGTTTTTTTCATATTTTTAATAACGCTTTTCATTATTTCACTTTGCCCACTAGAGGGCATCAGTGCTCCACTGCCTGACTCCTTCCCCTATGTTCTGATGGGCTAACCCTATCTAAATACAGGGGAAGTGATCACTCCCTGCTGGTGATGTCACTGGGTCATCACCAGCAGGAAGTGATTCTATACAGCTTCCAGGGTCATTACAGGACCTCGGCCTGTCCATGTAACAGTGGAGGTCCTGGTGGGGAACAGCGCGATCCCCACCACAGGGCTTTGGATCGCACTGTTAGTTACTGACAGCGCAATACAAAGGGTTGACACTGCTGATCAGATCACTGATCTGATCGGTGGTGTTAGCTACACATTGACTCCTATTATACTTGGTAATCAAGTCACGCCCATACGAGCATGCAAGTGCTCATTACACATAGGGTAAAAAGCACTAGTGCATGATAGTGATCGCTCATCACTAATATTGAGTCAACTCAGGAACAATTTTTCGTGGTTAATCTCTTTTTATTAAATATTTAGAAAACATTACAAATTATGCATATATTTGCAAGCCAGAAATTACATGTTAAGAAATCACAGTAATAATATTATATGCATAGGTGATGAAAATGAACAACCAAAAAAAAAAAAAAAGAAAATTATTTTGCACCCTCTTCCATAATAGGGTCATCCAGTCCCCTATTTATATTCCAGAACCCGAAAAATAAAATGGTCCTTCTCGGGACATTCATTGGATTATCTCGTAGTGCATTATCTCTATCTTTGATTGATCCCATAATAGTGGGCCCTCGCAGAACTCGCCCAAAAATTGGGACATCAAAGACAATTAGATTATCAGTCAATTGACTAGTTATTTTAGGAGGTATCAAATGTTGTATTTATCGAACCAGGAAATACCAACTTATTAATATTAAAATTATCTCTTTATTTGTATCAAAGATTAAAACGTGATGAACAAACCAGAAGGAATTAGACAAACATTTACACATTTATATACATTCCTGGGGTTCAGCATATAATTTCTCAAGCCATAACACAGAAGGTCATAAACTTTTTGCCCAACAGGATTACAATTCAGTCGTCCTTAGGGTATACCTTTATAAATATAGATGTTTACACTCTAATGTCTCATGCACCGGACGAGGGAGAGACGGCTCAATGAGAGGGAAAAGCAGAAAGATTTTTTCTCTTTTCCAAACCCCTATATAGATTTCAGACAGGGTTCTGAAACATCATTTACTAATGACCTTCCATTAGGTTACTGATCTCCCAGTATAGATATAGATTAAACCTCCAACGCTTGACGCGTTTCGCCTTCTCAGATATCAGAAGGCTCATCAGAAGACTTTGGGGTTACAGAATTAATGTTCCGTCTAAAAACAAAGAATTGGCAAAACATTAGTTTACACATAGATAAAAATCTTGAAAATAACTGCAAAAAACTAGGTGGTACATAGTCATATACAAAAGACATATATATATGTGCAGGGCTACTTAAAGATATTACATACAGAGCATATACAAAAATTGTATAATTGATCTAGTTGGATATATATGCATGTTCTCAACAGTAACTATCTAGTTATTTGATGGTAAATAGAATAAAGAAACATACCTTATAACCATACATGCCAAATAAACAAGTTCTTCAATGGGCAAGGATACCCAAAAAGGTCAATAAGCAATAAATAGAATGACCCCGTAATTTTTCTGATAGAATCAAAAAACAGAAAAGTGTATATTTTACCACACGAAAATGGTGCATATCATGTATGTAATCTAGATGAAAGACTACCGTACACATAGTAGCGTGCTTACCCAAGGTATCTGTTGTATGGTCATGGATAAGGCATCCAAAGGAGAGGACATACTAGGGCATAGATGAACTGTATGGGGACAGAGGTATACCAAACAATAAGGATCAAGAAAAAAAGGGATTTCTTTAAATGACTGCACTGACCCGTCCTGACATCCGCCGCAATCCTTGTGTGTGTGTCTGTGTGGTCCTACTTCCAGGTTTCGCGGCCCGCGCATGCGCACTCCGAGGGCTTGCGTTCCACGCGAGCGGTCGTGGAACGCATACGCCTCGCGTCATCACGTTGTGACGCGCGGCCGCTACCCGACGTGCCTGCGCATGCGCCCTGGGGATGTTCATGGAGCTCCGTGGTTCTAGTAACCATGGAGCCCAAATAAACATCTACTGTGGACGCCCCCCAAGAATGACTGCATGAGGAACAGGTGATTGCGATCCTGCATCACCTGTTACCACTAATCACCAATGAATAGCTAGTCTAGGCCCTATAAAAGAGAGGTATATTCATTCCTCTCTAGGCATTCAGAGACACAGGATGACTACATAGTGGGTAAGTCATTGATATTGACAACCTCTTCCATTCTGACCCTGACTATGGGCAAATACCCCTATTTGGACCATTTTTATCACATAGGATGAAGTAAACTTTTGTGCTATATTAAGGCAAGGTTCTTGAACCTGTTTTTAAGGCCCATTTACATGTATTGTTACTTTTACTGATAACAAATGAATATTCTTTATATACATGGGCATACTGGGCACTGTTAGACCTATTGAAAGGTTGACTGAAGGGACTTCTATTCTGAGCCCATTTTGATCTTAGGGTCTTTTTTGTGGCCCTGTAATGGATAGATTTATTTGGTGACATATGGAAAATTGATAACTAGATCCCAGATATTTAATATCTTTTCTTGGTTTCTCATATTTGATGTTCTATCATTGGATAGTGTTGAGGATCCATCCCAGTCTATGTTCATTGATATATACCGCACCGGATGATGTGATATTGATCTTGGTTTAACATGACACCTCTATCAAAAGTGATTTTCATTATAACCTCTGTCCATTACTTGTAAAACCCCTTTTTTTCTTGATCCTTATTGTTTGGTATACCTCTGTCCCCATACAGTTCATCTATGCCCTAGTATGTCCTCTCCTTTGGATGCCTTATCCATGACCATACAACAGATACCTTGGGTAAGCACGCTACTATGTGTACGGTAGTCTTTCATCTAGATTACATACATGATATGCACCATTTTCGTGTGGTAAAATATACACTTTTCTGTTTTTTGATTCTATCAGAAAAATTACGGGGTCATTCTATTTATTGCTTATTGACCTTTTTGGGTATCCTTGCCCATTGAAGAACTTGTTTATTTGGCATGTATGGTTATAAGGTATGTTTCTTTATTCTATTTACCATCAAATAACTAGATAGTTACAATTCTTTGTTTTTAGACGGAACATTAATTCTGTAACCCCAAAGTCTTCTGATGAGCCTTCTGATATCTGAGAAGGCGAAACGCGTCAAGCGTTGGAGGTTTAATCTATATCTATACTGGGAGATCAGTAACCTAATGGAAGGTCATTAGTAAATGATGTTTCAGAACCCTGTCTGAAATCTATATAGGGGTTTGGAAAAGAGAAAAAATCTTTCTGCTTTTCCCTCTCATTGAGCCGTCTCTCCCTCGTCCGGTGCATGAGACATTAGAGTGTAAACATCTATATTTATAAAGGTATACCCTAAGGACGACTGAATTGTAATCCTGTTGGGCAAAAAGTTTATGACCTTCTGTGTTATGGCTTGAGAAATTATATGCTGAACCCCAGGAATGTATATAAATGTGTAAATGTTTGTCTAATTCCTTCTGGTTTGTTCATCACGTTTTAACATCAAAGACAAACCAATCGTCCATGGAATTTCTCCAGTCTATGTATATTTTACCCTAATCCAGTATTACTGGAGACTCGATAGAGGGTGGTCTAAAATACAAATTTTCAAAACCAAAAATTAAAGAACATTACAGAGGTAGGTGAGTGGTAGGAAAAGAGAGAGGTAGAAAGATAAAAGATAAAAAGTAGGAGTAAAGAAATATAGAGGGCAAATCTAGAATCACTGGGGTCAGGTGAAGGAGAGGATTAGACCAGAGAGGGATAGGGAAAAAGGATTACCTCGACCCTATGTCAGCCATAAGTCATGTCTCTGGAACGGCTTTGGAAAAAATACTCCTGAAATCGACCGAATCTTGAAAGAGAATCCATTCAATCCAAATCACTGAAAATTTATCACGAGAACCCGATGCATCAGCCGCTAGCTCCTCCATCCGGAAAATATCCATCATTTCCTTGAACCAGTCAAGCAAGGATGGAATCTGAGAAGTTTTCCAAAATCTTGGAATTAAGGCTCGAGCTGCTGAGACACAAAAACGGAGGATATCCCTCTTATGAAGCCCAATAGGCCCCGGGAAGATAGATAACAGAGCCACTTCAGGACAGCACTCAACCTGTTTACCTGTTATCTGAGTATAAGTCCTGAATACCTTAGACCAGAACTGCTGGATTTCCCTGCAGCTCCACCAAATATGGATCATTGTCCCTGGTGATTCCCCGCAACGCCAACACCTGTCTGTAGTGTCAGGGAACATGCGCTGTAGAGCAACCGGACATAAGTACCATCTGGTGAGCAGCTTGTAACTCCTTTCTTGTGCGATACAGGCATTAGCTAATTTGTGAGTAAATAAAAAGCATTTCTGCCACTCACTATCTGAGATAGTCCTGTCCAACTCCTTCTCCCAGACCCGTTGGAAGTATAGGGTGACCTGCTCTTTCATTGACCCTAAAATAGATATTTTACGTTTCGGGGGGGAATCTTGCTGGAACAATCTCTCCAATATATTGGGTGTCAATCTCACCCTGCACATGCGGTCAGCCGGGAATAAGAACGATTTATACTGGAGAAGCTCAAACCATCTGATTGGCCTAGTAGGATCTATAGATTGCAATTCCGCCATCGAGGGTAAGTTACCGTCAGATAGGGTCTGTCCCATTCGGGTATCGTTCAAACTCTGTCAACATAGGAATCTTTACTTTCCGAACCCAGGTGTAAAAGCTGGACTAGAAAAAAGGGGAGTGAGAGGGCTGAGTCTGTCATCTAAATGGAGCTCCTTTGTCACCGAGTGCCACACCGTCAAAGTGATCCTGGTCATGTCAGGTAGGGGAGCTATTTCCTTTAAGTTCCCTGGGAGAATCCAGAGCAGGTGTTTCAGTGGGATCCCCAGGCCTTCCTGCTCCACCTCTACCCATCTCTTGGATGATGCACAATAGTGCCAATCTAGTGCTCTGATGAGAGAGGAAGCCAAAAAGTATGTCTTTATGTTAGGTAGCCCGACCCCTCCCTTGGATTTAGGTAAGGATAAGATATTGATCCGCAGTCTAGATCTCTTCCCGCCCCAGATAAATTTCATAGCAAGAGATTGTAATTTAGCGAAAAACGTCCTATCTGGTAGAACAGGAACTGTTTGGAAAATATATAAGAGTCTGGGCAAGACATCCATTTTTATTACATTCATTCTCCCAAACCAGGATAGCTTTAATTGTCGATAGGATGTAAAAGCCGCCTCAACACTTGTCAATAAGATAATTAATTGATAATTAAGCCTAAACAGTTGCCTAAGATCCCTCGGAATAAGAACGTCCAGATATTTAATAGCCTCCGCCTTCCATTTGAACGGGAACTGTTTCGACAAATGAGCTACCAAGTCTCCAGGCAGGGAGATGTTAAGTGCCTCGGTCTTAGAGCAGTTGACTTTAAAGTTACTTAGCTGTCCGAATCGCTCAAACTCTTTTAAAATAGAGGGGATAGAGATCAGGGGCTGTGAGACATATAGCAGAAGATCATCAGCAAATAGTGCCGTTTTGTGATGACTCCGCCCCAGCTCAATCCCGCGAATGTCGCTATTAGCTCTAAGTGCTGTAGCCAAATGTTCCATTACAATAATGTATAGCAGAGGTGACAAAGGGCATCCCTGTCTAGTTCCGTTTGCTATCTTAAACGGGGAAGATAAGGCACCACCAATCTTTACCCAAGCAGACGGTGAGGAGTATAAAGACATGATTCCGTGCAGAAACCGGGGTCCCAGACCAAGTTGGATCAGCGCCTCCCTCATAAACCCCCAGTGGACTCTGTAAAAGGCCTTTTCAGCGTCCACAGAAATCAGGCCTAGTAGGGCTGAGCTAAGTTTAGCTTTAGCAATAAGGAGCAGGGTCCTAATAGTGTTATCCCTTGCCTCCCGGCCTCTGACAAAGCCCACCTGATCTAAATTAATCACGGAAGGGAGAAATGGGGCCAAGCGTTCCGCCAAAATTTTAGAGAAAAGCTTGACATCCACATCAGTAGCGAGATAGGCCTGTAGCTCGAGACTGAAGATGGGTCTTTCCCAGGTTTGGGGATGACGCTGATATGGGCCTCCAGGGATTGAGGCACGAAATCCAGACCCCTCAGAACAGCATTAAAGGCCGTAGACATCGCAGGTATCAGCTGGGGCTTGAGCATTTTGTAAAAATTAGGCAAAAATCCATCTGGACCCGGGCATTTCCCCGATGGGGTGGATTGGATAGCCTGTGATAATTCCTCCTCAAAAATATCTTCCTCCAATAATGCCACAGTCTCCTTAGCCAGTGAAGGAATTGCTGTTCTGTCTATATATCCCTTAATTTTGTCAGACAGTTCCGAGGGCGGGCTATTAGAAAAATGTCCCCGAATGTTGTATAGATCGAGGTAATATTGCCTAAATTCCTCTAATATTTTGGTTGGTAGAAATGTTCGTCCACCCGTTTTGGTGGAGATATTTGAAATAAACGTCGGATTCAAACGAGGATGGAGCAGTCTGGCCAAGGGGCGCCCACATTTATCCGAGTTAGAGTAGAAATAACTCCTAGATTTCTCGGAGTATCTACGATACTTTTGATCTAGCAAATCTTTAAGTTCTTTTTTTTTTAAAGTCAGATCAGATAAAGTCAGTCTGGATAGATTCTGCTTATGTGTGGTTTCCAATGTATGAATCTGGGTAAGGAGGTCTTCTACTGTTTTTGCGTTATTTTTTTTCAGACGGGCTCCATGCTTTATAAAAACCCCTCTCAGTACACATTTCAAAGTTTCCCACTTTGTGGGGGGAGGTGTGGGGTCCAAAGCATGATCCCTTTCAAAGGATTGTATAGTCTCTCTCACTTCGGTCATACACAGCTCATCTTTCAGTAGTTGTTCATTTAGCCTCCAAGTCCAAGGTCTGTTACTTGTGTCGGGGAGTGTTAGAGTCAAAAAGATGGGGGCATGGTCTGAGAGTAAGATGTCCCCTATAGTCGCCTCAGGGTTCCAAGATAATAAATTATGACTAATGAGAAATAGGTCTATTCTACTGTATGAGTTGTGTAGTGGGGAGAAATAAGTAAAATCTCTCCCCAGGGGGTTCAGAATCCTCCATATGTCCATGAGTCTCAGGGTGTGAAGGAACCTTTTCAGGGAAACAAGTTTTTTGTTTGGTATAGATCTCTTACCAGAAGATGAGTCGGCTGCCGGGTCCAGGGTGAAATTGAGGTCCCACCGATGATGGTTGATCCTTCTGCAAATTCCGTCAACCGTCGTAAGTACAGGCTACATGCTTTTGTTTGAAACCTATTAGGTAGGTACCAATTTGCAAAAGTTAGTAAAGATCCAGAAATTCTCATCTTAAGGAATACATAACGTCCCTGAGGGTCTATACAAGTGTCTAGAATCTCGTGAGTCAGTGACCTGTGCACTGCAATGGATACACCTTTTGTTCTTGCTTCAGGGTTGGTACTATGGTGCCATACTGAGAAGTATCTATTATGCAGAGACGGGACATGTCCTCATTTAAAATGAGTCTCTTGTAACATCAGAATCTGACACTTCTGTTTATGAGCAGAGTATAAGATCTGGGATCTCTTTTGGGGGGAATTGAATCCCCTTACATCGAGCGAACAGATTTTTAGAGATGACATGACCGACACAGGGGTCAGAGGGGGAGACACTGGAGAAAAAGAATGGGGAAAAGAACAGGAGGGGAGGGGAGAGAAAATAGAAGAGCCCAAAAGTAGGAGGGTTAAAAAGGAGTAGCTTAGATTAATAGAAAGAGTGAAAAAGAGAAAGAAAGAAAATTTCCCGGAATGATCTGGGATAGCGTTTTAGAGTGGTCTGCTCGACCAGTCTTCCCTTGACCAGGGGACTATATCCCGGAGGGGTGTAACCTGGTTATTTAGTAAATGTCCCCAGCACCCCGGGCCTCTCTTAGGTATTAATAGGAAAAAGAGAAAAAAGAAATGAAAATTGCAACGTAGTATATGTTATTCCCAAATAAGCTTAGCAAAGTCTTTTAAAGTCACCTAAGAACATATTCGGGTGTGTGTAAAGTGTCTGAGTCGGTGCCCAACCTACAAACTTTAATACCATAACAATAAATTGAATTAAAGAGTAACTAGTAAGTAAAACTCTTTTGTACATTAGCCTATAGCTAAGATGGTGAGCCACAGCTATAATTATCGCATTATCTGGAAAAGAAACTACCAGTAGGTAAAAACCAAAATATATAACAAGTAGGGCAAGAGAGGAGACCTTCAACCATTGCCAATCGATCCCCGTCTCCAACCTCTATTCCTCCCTCTCCGAGAAGTCCCCCTGCCCCTCCTTCTGTTTCCCCTTAACGGCTCCGGGAACGTTGGCATCCATTCTAAGCGTTCAACATGACCCGGCCACTCCTCTAGTGAGATTAAAGACCGAAGGGAGTCCCAAAGCTTCTGTGAACTCCGGCACTCCTCTAGGGTGTGTGACGTAGTGTAGCACTCCATCTCTCCGCACCTGAAGGCTAAACGGGAAGCCCCACGTGTAGGGTATATCCCGTTGTCGTAGGACCTCTAAGAGGGGGCGGAACGCCCTCCGTTTTTGCAGTGTGCACCTCGATAGGTCTGCCAAAAGTTGGAGAGAACAGTCCTAGTATCGAACCTTTCCCTTAGCACGGGCTTTGGTGAAAATAGTCTCTTTGATCTTGTATTTATGGATCCTGCACACCACATCACGGGGTCTATCTCCTTCCAAGGGTGGAGGGCCCAGAGACCTATGGGCCCTATCAAATTCTAAAACCGTATCTGTTGGCTCATCTCTAATTGCGTTGAATATGGCTTTAAGGGTATAGTCCAGATCTTTAGGACCGACACTCTCGGGGAGGCCTCTGATTCTAATATTGTTCCTCCTCTCTCGATTCTCCATGTCTTCCATGGAGTCTAACATTCTCTCAAACTGGGAGGTTTGGGAGTAGACCTTGTCCTCTAATCTTTTCAGTCTCTCATCTATGTTCTGGGAGGACGATTCAGTAGAGGCCACCCTCAGACTAAGTTTATTGACTTCCCCTTTAAGTTCCGAAACCTCGGCTTTAAAGGATGCCTCCATACGTGTGATGAAGCCCTCCATTTCTTCTCTGGTGGGGATGGTCTGTATACGCGACATGAGGTAATCCCATATCTCCTGACCCCCTGACGAAGTGGGTAATGATACATGGCCGGGGGGTAAGAGGTCTCTAGTATACAGAGCAGTCTGTGTTGGATCTTTGGCTGAGGTTCGAGCAGTCCCCCCCATACTCTCTTCCATGTCTCCTCTCTGCAATGGCTGCGATGGGGTTACACTCATCCCCCTGGATAGGTCTTTATAGGGATCTGGTGCACCCTTCTGGCTGCAACCCTCATTATTCATCCCAGTACCTGTGGCAGCCTGAGGGTGCCTCAGCTCCACAGCAGTAGTATCCCCCTTATTAAATATCAGGAGCCTGTCACTGTTACCCTGAGTAGATGTCTGTGTGCAGTATATCATCTCATGGGTGGCCACTGCATCCGGTCCTGATTTAACAGCCCTGCATTATCTGGGGCAGAAGAAGCATCTGGGCCTGGGTCTGAGTCCCTTAAATGTGCTGCAGGGAGCGTAGGAGGGGGCAGGGGAGTACATGTTACCGGTCTCTGGTTGTGGACACTTCCAGAGTGTTGCGCCTCGCTGTGCTGTGAGAAGGCAGCCATCTCCTCTTCGCACACCTCTGCTGTCTGGCGTGGTCTTTGATCCGCCACCTGCTGGGGATCTCCCGCCGCCATCTTCCCCGCGGCCATTACAGGATCCAGGGCTGCGCTTCGGAGGTAGTGCGATATTCTCGCTGCGGGGGGCACCGAAGGCTCCCTGATGGTCTGGGGTCTGGTGCTCTTCCTCTTAGGCGGCATAAGGGTGAGTTTGCTGATGTAGGCACCGGATGTTTCAGCCCGGTGGTGGTAAGGGGACAGGAGCTCTGAGTTTCAGCGCCTGTTCCCCGCCATAGCCGAGCCACGCCCCCCCTGGAACAATTTTTCAACCATACAAAAGAAAAAGTCAAGGCGGCTTTTCATACTTTTCTGTGGGACAACAATTCAAAGAAAATGCTAAATATATATGATCATATGATTATTTTGTCTGATTTTATCACATAGAAATGCTGTTATATGTAAAGACCTAAAGGTTTTAGTTTGGCCTCATTGACGCTAATCATTATTGTAAATATAATTAAGCAGCACAATATTGCAATTTTACTTAGTATTATTAAAATAGTCCTATATGGCACTGTATTACATAAAACCAAAGCATACAGAATTGTACCAGGACAATAATGCTCAATCAATTAAAATATATATATATATTGGCTGGAAGAAGGGTGTATGTGACCCAAAACATCACTAAACTGTGACGATGCTGTAAATAAAGAAAGCCCTTTGCACAGGAGGGACTGGAGTGCCGCACCCCTTTTTTGCATTATATATACAGTATATATATGTATAGAAGGAGAAAAAAACAGACAGCACTTCCTTTAACCTCTTAACGACAGCCGTACGTCTCTAGACGTCGGCTGTCATTACCCGGTGTTTGAAGTGAGCTCCGGCGTGGAGCTCACTTCAAACCTCCGACATCTCAGCTGATCTCACTAGCTGAGATGTCGGTCTAACAGCACCGATCAGTCCTGCCATCCGATCGGTGCTGTTAACCCCTTAGATCCCGCCTTCAATCTCTGGGAGCCGGAGCCGGCAGCGCGCGCTTACCGGGCTCCAGGGGAGATCTCGCGATAGTGTCGCGGGATCTCCCGTGCTGATGTCACAGGCCAGGGTCCTGGCTTGACCCTGGAACCTGTTATGGAGCATTTCCGGGTTGTGGTTGGCAGGGGCTGCCAACCACAACAGGTCCGCGATTCTGACACATACAGAGGAGCTGCAGCTCCTCTGTATGTGTCAGAAGCGATCGGACTGTGCAGCTGCATGCCTCTCACAGGGGCTGTGTAAAATTAAGAATCAATAACCAAATAAAGTTTTTACAAAGTTGAAAAAAAAGCAAAAAACATGAAAGTTCAAATCACCCCCCTTTTCTCCCATCCACAATAAAAGTATTAAAAAAAAACAAAAAAAAAAAACCACATATTTGGTATCACCGCGTTCAGAATCGCCCGATCTATCAATATAAATAATCAAATAATGAGATCCGTAAACTGCTTAGCGCAAAAAATTACGTTTTTTTGATCACTGCAACAATGCTAAAAAATGCAATAACGGGCGATCAAAACAGCGCATCCACCCAAGTATGGTATCATTAAAAACGTCAGCTCGAGACGCAAAAAATAAGCTGTCACCCAGCCCCAGATCCCGAAAAATGAGGACGCTACGGGTCGCAGAACATGGCGCAAAAAGTGCAATGTTTTTTTTTTTTCATGCTTTTGAATTTTTTTCCACCACCTAGATACCAATAAAGGTATACATGTTTGGTATCTACAAACTCGAACTGACCCGAGGCATCGCACCGTCACGTCGGTTTTACCATATAGTGAACACGGCGACTACAAAACCAAAAAAACAAACGTCTTATTGCACTTTTTTTGCAATTTCACTGCATTTAGAATTTTTTTGCAATTTCCCTGTACACTATATGATAAAACAAATTATTGCATCTGAAAGTACAACTCGTCCCGCAAAAAACAAGCCGTCATATGTCTGTGTAGACAGAAAAATAAAAACGTTATGGCTCTTGGAAGCCGAGGAGCGAAAAAACAAAAATGAAAAATGACAAATTTCTTCGTCACTAAGGGGTTAAACATTTCAGCACAGGTGCAATTCTATAGGACTGGTTATATACAAACAAAATTATAGCAACAAACTGTTGTCTCCACTAACATGCATACATTGATGATTTTAAATGATGGTAACAGTGTTTTTCTTGAGAAAAAAACTGAAAACTAAAAGGTTTTTTAAAAAAAACTCAGATGAAAAAATTTTGGGGGGAAAAACATATATCTTGTATTAAGGTTCTTTGCACATGTATTGGCCAATATATGCCTGCACACCAACTGCTTTTTCATAGGAATGGTCTTCTTGGACCTTTTGGGACACCATAGGTCTGCAATCTATGCACAAACTACAGTTTGATCCCCTTTTGGAAATCACTGAAAAAAACAACATTCATGTCAATGTAAGGCCCCTTTCACACTAGCATTTCTGTCCGGATCCAGCAGATCCGGACAGAAAACTGCATCTGCCGCATTTGCTGCCTAATGGCTGCACTTTCGGTACACTTGCGGCAAGCCTCAAGCATTCTCTATGGGACTTGCGGCAAGTGCGGTATTGCCGCGATCTGGCACTTGCGGCAGTTGCCGCGGTCAGCTGCGTTTTTTTTCGTGGCCGCAACTGACACAATTGCCGGATCGCGGCAATATCGCACTTGTCGTAAGTCCCATAGATAATGCGGCAGATGTGGTTTTCTGTCCGGATCTGCCGAATCCAGACAGAAACGCTAGTGTGAAAGGGGCCTAATCTTAGTTGCAGCACTTGAGAACAGCCGCCATATTCTGTGTACATCCACCGCAGGAGCTGCACACAGCTGATTGATAAAGGTGCAGGGAGTCAAACCTCCCGGTCTGATATTGATGACCCATTCTAAGGATAGGTCATCACAATTAAAATCCTAGATAATAATTTTAGTAGTTTGTCCCCTGTGTCATTTCAATATAAGTAATGGTTTTATTTATTCTAGACACATATGAAAAAATGTCAATGATCAGTGACCAGGCTAATTTGGAAGGAAAACATCTCTATCAGCTAACAGGCTGCATTCCCACAGCAGGTAAAGAATATACTAATTATTATTATTATCATTATTATTATTGTGTGATTTATTCCATGGGGCTTTACATATATATTAATACACTAACATACACTAATAAATATATTTCAGTGATCTTCAGTATTTATACTGTGTTTTATTCCCATTGGGACAGGTCAATGTCAACCAATTTGTAGCATAACCTCTTCCTTTTACAACTTCTGTTAGTGTTGGATCAGGAAGAAGAATCTGGTTGTCTGCTCACGCTGCCTTGTAACTTCCAAGTAAAGGAAAGGAACTGGAAAACCATTAATAGTAATCCGTGGATTCTGTTATTTAGGTAGACCTCGACGCGTTTCGTATGCTGCTGCACACTTCCTCAGGAGTAAGAATCCCATTACAGTCACACACTAAACACACACAACTTATAAAAAACTGTCCTGATATGAGGAAGTCAATTACATCATCTAATTGGTCTAGGTAATTAGCTAAAAACCAATTAAAAAACAATTAAAAGCAGTGAGTGAACCTCACATGTATCACATAATGAATCACATGAAATAGTAAAATTATCACACAATATATAGCAATCATATTAGCTAGCTACCAAAAAGTACAACTAACACATTTTAAGATCCCAAATGCACAAACGAAGGAAAAAAAAGGAAAAAAATATTATAAAAATAACTATACAAATGAAAAGGTATTGTTTAGCCACGTACCATATAGATCACACATACAATTCTCTCAGTAAGCCTCAAAAAATGTGCATTTCCCCTACCGTTCTACATTTAGTGCTGGGAGTTTTCTTTCCATAAGCAGACTGACTGCAATATGAAGGAATGCAGTTTTAATTGTAGGTTCGCATCACCACTGTTAATCATACCTTCCTTTTGGATTGATGATAACACTATTCTTCTTCTTATAGTATATTTGAATATTTGATCAATTATCTACATTGTGTATTGACTATGATGATAATATAATTCTATGGAGATCCACTCAGTGGGTCTAATTTTTTGAGGCTTACTGAGAGAATTGTATGTGTGATCTATATGCTATGTGGCTAAACCTCTGCTATGTGGCTGAACCTATGCTATGTGGCTAAACCTTTTCAGTTGTATAGTTATTTTTATAATATTTTTTATAATATTTTTTAGTCATTTTTCGTTTGTTTGTGCATTTGGGATCTTAAAATGTGATATTTATAATTTTTTGTAGCTAGTTAATATGATTGCTATATATCGTGTGATAATTTACTATTTTGTGTGATTCATTATGCGATATATGTGAGGTTCACTCACTGGTTTTAATTGTTTTTGAATTGGATTTTAGCTAATTACTTAGACCAATTAGATGACGTAATCGACTGCCTCGTATCGGGACAGTTGTGTGTTTAGTGTGTGACTGTAATGGGATTCTTACTCCTGAGGAAGTGTGCAGCAGCATACAAATTGCATCAAGGTCTACCTAAATAAAAAAAATCCACAGATTTCTATTAATGGTTTTCCAGTTCCTTTCATTTACTTGGAAATTGTAAGGCAGCGTGAACAGATACCCAGCTTCTTCTTCCTGATCCAACACTAACATTCTCTTGGGGAGTTCGCAGGAGCCGCCCCTATTTACCTTTGGCTTCTTAGTGTTTGTGTCACACACAACAGCACAAGGTGAGTGTTATAGACCTTGTACATGACCATACTATATCCCCAGATAAGATCCTATTGTGCGCTTGTCTTTTTTACCTAGTTCCCTTTCACAACTTCTGGAAGTTGAGGAGATCAATTGCTGGAGTTTGGGGGAGTAATGTCCCATTCTTGTTTGATGTAGGATTCTAGCTGCTCCTCAGTCCTGGGACATTTAGGACTTTTTGTTTCATAATGCACCAAATGTTTTCTGTTGGTGAACGGCCTGGACTGAAGGCGGCCGCTTCGTCACCTGTGTTCTTATTCAGTGAAGCCATACTGTTGTAATGGATGAAGTATGTGGTTTAGCACAGTCTTGCTAAAATAAGGCCAAATAGCAAAACAAATGCATCAAAAATGCATAGAAAATGGAACAGAAATGAGAAAGCACACATTTCATTTACCACGCTGCTGATAGATTATTTTGGTAATTAACTTATTTTTTCTGCAGAAAAAAAAAACAGTAAAAAATGATGGGTGTAAACCTATCCTTAGGGAGCATTTACATAGTGTTTGCAATGTACATCACAGTTACAGTAGGTTTCCCTGATATACGCCACCTATGGATGTCTCTGATTTATGCCAACCTTAGTTGTACAGAAAAATCTCTTATTGTGTTATATACTGATACTCCATTATGAGCTACCAGTTATAGAAATAATATGTCTTTATTCACATAGTAAAATTAATTTAGCATGTTTTGTTTTTTATCCTGTGTCTAGAATTACGACAAAAGCAAGAGATTATGATGAGAAATCAGATGATGTCGGTCAACCCTCAAGTTGTGGTTCCAGTCCAGCAAAGGATGCCAGTTATCCCAACGCAGTTTGACTCCAGACTGTTAGACAGGTGCCGGCATTCATACACTCAGTGTTAGGTTTGGGGTTGATCAATAGTAAATATGTTAAATACTTTATCAATAGTAAAACTGGTGTACAGATTTATAAAACTCCATTAGTACCCATTGAAAGCTGTGTCCATATTATTTTTCTTAACTGAGAAGTGATGTAATTTTTATTGTACAGTGCAAGTCATGAAATATGAAGAACACCCTGTGAAAATACAGTATACCGGTATATAAAGACCATGTAACTAGTATAGTATATGAAACAACCAAACCAACAACAGTTTTAGGCCTAAAGTTTAACTTTTATTAAACAATAGAAAAAGTAAGATAAAATATATTACAATAAAATATGCTCTGCCAGGTGTGAGTGGTGGGACAACAGCAAGATAAGAGAAAACAAGTGATCAATTATACACTTATTATAACAGAGCCCTCCTACTAAATAATACAACCAATATAAGATTCAATAAAATAAACCTATTACATGTAGATTATACAGTATGCTGTGTGTTTCTGTATTAATGTGGGCTCTAATCTGCAAGGATGATATCTTGAAATCACCTACATAGGGTTCTAGTGAATAGAAGTAAGTATATAAGCCTGGTTAAATCATCACTTATAGCTGACAACTGAAAAAACCCTATAGATAAAAGTCCACTGAGCTAATATATGGTTATGTGTTTAACAACCTTAAGTTAGTCTCATACTGATGTAAGGCTTTTTACTGTGGTGACTGCTAGTGTCGCTCCCACTGCCGCCTCAACACACGTTCCATGTCCACGTCCTCATAAGTACCAAACTATAAATGATTATTTGGTTGTTAAATTTTTTGAAAAGGCATAGTCTTATTGCTACATAATACATGACACTACTGAACTATTAATTCTGGCTCCATTCTATTCACAATCTATGAAGATATTTATTTCTAGATTTTATTTATTTTGATTTAATTTTTTATTTCACAAATACTTTTCAACAAATACACCCATTCTGCAAAAATGTTTTTTTTAATTTTTTTTTTATGTTAGAGGAGAATTAATGCCGTCGAGTGATTTGATCATTCCAAGTGACACAAGACAAATGCATTTGGCCTCACACTTTGGATCATCAGTTCCTGGTCATTCAAGTATCATGTCCAACAGAGCTTTCTCTACCCCAGGTAATACTACCTTGTTAACAGTTACCTCTGCTAATTATATGTATATATAATGTATATGTTATAAATAAATATAATATATACAGGTGCATCTCCATGAATGAGAATATCATCACAAAGTTAATTTATTTCAGTAATTCAATACATAAAGTGAAACGCATATATTATATAGAATCATTACAAACAGAGTGATCACAGAAAATTAAATTAGGGAGGATGAAGGGTTAGAAACCGCACTGCCGTATTCTACGAGACATCAAAGGGAATATAATATTGATTCATCAGTCAACGCGTTTCAGAGCTCCCTAAAACAACCTGAAACATGGCAATATGATATTGATTTGTCCTGAGGAAGGGGCCAGCGAGCCCTGAAATGCATTGACTAATAAATCAATATTATATTCACTCTTTGATGTCTTGTGGAGTGCGGTTTTTAACCCTTCATGCTCCCTACTCTATTTGCACCACGCTGGGGACTGCAGCAGCTGTGATATGCTTTTATAGTGGTTGTGACTCTCACAACCACACAAGGTGAAGCCTCTGATACATGTTTAGGTAAGATTTTAGCTCTCAGACCCTTCATCCTCGCTAATTAAATTTTCTGAGATAATGACCCTTCGGTTTTCATTAGCTGTAAGTCACAATCATCAACATTCACAGAAATAAACACTTGAAATAGATCACTCTGTTTGTAATGACTCTATATAATATACATGTTTCACTTTATGTATTGAATTACTGAAATATATTAACTTTTTCATTGAGATGCACCTGTATGTGTGTGTGTATATATATATATATATATATATATAATATATATATATGAAAAAGCAAAAACAAACACAGCAGAAGGAGCAACTACATAAGGTTGGGTGCAGAGTCCTTAGCAATGTTCAGTTGCTTATATATCTACCAAAAAATGGACAGCACTCGTCAATGCCATATACTTTACGAGTTTATTGGCCCATATCGACTGAACGTTTCGGTTCCAGCAGAACCTTCTTCTCTTCTTCAGCTCTCCTAGCATCTGCAAACTCTACCTAATTCCTCCCCCAGCACCAGTATTTATAGGGGATCTCACCTAAGGTCAGCGAGTACAGCTCCCCCTACTGTGCTGGGGTGGAAGGTGTTGTTTGTAAGTGGTACCCCCTGTCAGAATCCAGCTGTGCACTAGGGAAGCTTGTGGTTACCTGTGGAAGCAGGACGCCATATAGAGAATGTTCTGATGCTTGAAACATCCTTCAGCATGACCGGTTTGGCAGTAAGTAATGGTGTTAGGAGGCATTTCTTGGAGGGCCCCACAGCCCACCATGTGCTAGCCAGAGGTACCCTGACCGGGATAATATCCTCAGGCACATTTTGAGAACATATGCAGGTGCAGTGGCCCCTGGGTTAATTCTGAGGAGTGACAATGTTAGGCCTCATGTGGCTGAAGTGTGATAGCAGTTCCTGCATGATGAAGGCATTGATACTATGGACTCGTTCCATCCACCAACACCACATTGCACCACAGTCTGTCCAGGTTTTGACTGATGCTTTAATCCAGGTCTAGGAGGAGATCCCTTAAGAGAACATCCTCCGCGTTATCATGAGCATTCCCAGGCATTGTAGTGAGGTCATACAGGCACGTGGAGGCCACACACACTACTGAGCCTCATTTCCTTGTCTTAAGGCATTTCCACTGAAGTTGGACCATCCTGTAATTTGATTTTCCACTTTGTGTTGAGTATCATTCCAAATCCAGACCTACATGGGATATTAATTTTGATTTACATTGATCATTTTTATGTTTTAGTTTTCTCAACGCATTCCACTAAGTAATGAATAAATATTTGTAACTTGAATGTTTTGGTATGTATTTAGTGTTCCCTTTATTTTTTTGAGCAGTGTACATATCTAACCCCAATACCAAAATAGTTGGCAGTCTGTATAATAAGAAAAGCAAAAAAGAATGCAATCATTTAGAAATTTCTTATATAGCCATATTTTCTCATATCAGAAACCGAACATAGAACACAAATCCGAGGCTGAAAATTAGATATTTCTTGTTTTGAACAAAATAATTAAATTAGAAATGAATGGCATGAATGCATCTCAAAAAATGTTGGGACACGTCAATTTCTACTAATATGTTGTATCACCTCTTCCTCTTACTATTTCTGGGAAGTGAGGAGATCAATTGTCGGAGTTTTACGAAGGAATGTTGTCCCATTCTTGTCTGATGTAGGATTCTTGCTGCTTCACAGTCCTGGGTCTTCTATGATTTTTTTGATTTATAATTCACCAAATACTTTCTACTGATGAACGGTCTGGACTGCAGGCAGCTAGTTGGTCACCTGTATCTTTCTTCTGTGAAGCTATACTGTTGTAATGGATGAAGTATGTGGTTTTTTTATTATAAGAGCAAATATTTCCTCTGAGCACCCTGTAGTCTTAAAGGGTGAGCCAAGCCTTACATTGATAGGAGTATGTGGTTTAGCATGGTCTTTGCTAAAATCTCCTAGGCCTTCCCTGAAATACACATTGTTTGGATGATTACATAAGTTTTTCTAATGCGTCTACACTGGCAAGCAAAAGTAACTCATTTTGTAGGATACTCACATATAGCACAGCATTAGCAACATCAATTCTGGTCAAGTATCCAATGCCTTTAGTTGTGACACAACCCCATATCGTCAGGCTTCCTCCACTAAACTTGACAGTTCCTTCATTTTCTTGATCTATTAGCCCCTTTTACTTTTGTTTCTTCCACACCCATTTGCACCAATCAGAGACTTTCATCTCATCGCTCCAAATAATATGTTTCTAGTCTTTTACTGTCTACTTTTTTCAGTGTTTTGCAAATTGAACTGACACTTCTTATGACGATATTGAAATCAAGGCTTTTCCAACTTTTTTTGAGTCACTGTCCCAGACTTGTGTAATGTGCATCACATGGTGCTTGCATGAACGTCTTTAATCTCACTACTATAAAGCATACGAGACACCTCCACTGCTTCTTTGTCGTGCCAAAACCTTTAGACCTTGTTATGAGCTGACTTGTTGACTCCGATATTTTGTCTGGAAGTCCACATCTTAAGTTTTGAATGGATGGACAGACTTCATTCTATATTCATCCAACTGTCATGGCACTCACATAACGCAATTTGTCAATTTTCTTGGCCGAAAGATCGCTATCGATGAGCTGGATGATTCTGTTTCTCTTTTCTTGCGAAATCATCTTTATGGCTGCCCATTGATTTGAACCAGTGACCTTTTGTCAAGCCCCAGGCCCTGGGGTACTCGGGTATCATACTCGGAGGGTTCGCAGGGATGTCACGGGTAGCTGTGCCTCAGCCCGTGGCCTGGGTGACACTTCAAAGAGGGGTTATGTACAGGGAAAAAGAGTTATTGTCATGTGACGCCACCTGTAGTGCCTGATGAGTGATCACCAGCGCCGCCACAGTCCTCCTGAGGGCAATGGTATCGCGGCAAGGATGGCAAAGCTCCCTACAGGTGGAGCTGGTCCTCCGGGCAGCATTCCTGTAAGCAAACAGGTTGAATTCTGTAGCACAAAGACACAGAGGCAGAGTTACTCTCCCGGGTACTTTACTGTAAACAGTCATCAGCATACAAGTCCACAATCCAGCAATAGTTGTTAGAGAAACAGGTAGCTCTACGGGTGGCTGCAAGTGGATACCAGGTGGTATTGTGGTACCCATGGTATGCCTTAGTTGATGAACCCGTGTCCTTTCTTCCCCCCTAGGATGAGTCTATACCCAATTACTCCTTGAAGGTAGACTTGCGGCTCCCCTCCCTCGAAGCGAAGAAGCAGGCAGACCGCTCCCTCTGGCAGGGTGCTGTAGCCAGTGAACAGACCGCAGCAGCCGGTTGACGACTTCAGAAGTGGTACTCTGGCCGTATCCTCGGGTCCGGCGTTCCCGAGGTGGACTGGGAATTCCCTGGAGTATGGTTGCTCCACGCTGGGGTTCCCCCTTTCTCACTCAGGCCCAGACTCACGTGTCAGGCACCCTCTCTCAGGATCCCCTCAGGATCCTCTTTCATCTTCCCTCAGGATCAGAATGGATCTGACCTGTTAGACCTTCCGCCTCGCTCCACACTCCTCCTTGACTCCTCTCCAACTCCCTTCTCCTCACTCTTCCAAGAGGTGCTAGATCCCTCCTGGGTAACCTTCCACAACTGGTCTAGTGTGGGAGGGCAGAAATGGGTCCCACCCACCAGCCCAGCATCCACCTGCAGTTGGGGAAAATTACACCACTTTTACGAGTGCAATACCCCACTGTGACGCCTGACCATGTGGGGCGCCACATACCCCTCTGATGAAACATACTCGTCCTCGAGTATAGGCACCTGTTAACCAGGGAGTGAAGAGCATTTTTATATTTTCAGTAACAACATCAACAGGTAAACTATATACATTTAAGCATACTTCAGTTTCTTTCTATCTCTAGGAGGCACATTTTCTTACAACGTTACACATTTGCAGCAGTTATTATAGACCTCATGGTCCTTGGGTCACCCACTGGCCAAGTTATTACTCTCCGGTTGTTACTATCTGCATAAAACCGAATAAACTTTTGAGTCCAACTTAGCCCAATGGGGACCGCTTCTAACTGTGCGGGTCCGGCGGTAACACATTGTCCAGCGCAGTCCAGTGTGAGTTATCACCGCTGGACCGCTGTATGTCACACATCATCAACAAAGGGGCAAAGTTCCAAATAAAAGTCTATGGGTCTTCCATGGTTCAACACTCAAGGGGCACTGTTCATTTTTCAGGGCATTATTCAAGACACAATAGGGACAAGTAAGGAAAAAGGGGCTATTTGCAGTCATAGTCTCTGCAATGGGAGTCTATTGTTGGCGTGCTATGCAGATTGCAAACCAACCTAAGGTGCCTGGATGCCTTTCAAATAACACCTGCTCTCCTCAGTACAGATCACAGTCCGGTGTCCACGCCGCAGGTATGATTCAATGTCTCGTCTAGCAAAAAAGATGTCTTCTTGTAGTCTGGGTTCACGTATGAATCCCCATCCTTCTTCTTGGTAGGAAGAAACAACAGTTCCTTGGCGGCGTAACTCCAATGGAAGCGGGGCTGTGCTCTTGCTTCATCATGAAGTCGCCGGGTAGCCTGTTCTTTCTGGAACAATTCTTCTCTTATTTTCTGTCTTGCTTGTTGGTCTCGCTGGTTCAGGGATGACTGGTATTCTGGTGGTGGTGAGTTGCCAGTTGGGACAAGTCTGGTGCTTGGTATCATTGTTTCTCTTCAGTTAACCATGGTTATCTCTAAAGAAATACGTGCAGCCATCATTGCACTGCACAAAAATGGCCTAACAGGGAAGAGTATCGCAGCTACAAAGATTGCACCTCAGTCAACAATCTATCGCATCATCAAGAACTTCAAGGAGATAGCTTCCATTGTTGTCAAAAAGGCTCCAGGGCGCCCAAGAAAGAGCAGCAAGTGCCAGGACCGTATCTTAAAACTGTTTCAGCTGCGGGATCGGACTACCAGCAGTGCCGAGCTTGCTCAGGAATGGCAGCAGGCTGGTGTGAGTGCTTCTGCACGCACTGTGAGGCGGAGACTCTTTGAGCAAACCCTGGTTTCAAGGAGGGCAGCAAAGAAGCCACTTCTCTCCAGAAAAAACATCAGGGACCGACTGATATTCTGCAAAAGGTACAGGGAGTGGACTGCTGAGGACTGGGGTAAAGTCATTTTCTCTGATGAATCCCCTTTTCGATTGTTTGGGACATCTGGAAAACAGCTTATTCGGAGAAGAAGAGGTGAGCGCTACCACCAGTCTTGTCTCATACCAACTGTAAAGCATCCTGAAACCATTCATGTGTGGGGTTGCTTCTCAGCCAAGGGAATCGGCTCACTCACAGTCTTGCCTAAAAACACAGCCATGAATAAAGAATGGTACCAGAATGTCCCCCAAGAGCAACTTCTCCCAACCGTCCAAGAGCAGTTTGGGGCCCAACAATGCCTTTTCCAGCATGATGGAGCACCTTGCCATAAAGCAGAGGTGATAACTAAATGGCTCAGGGAACAAAACATAGAGATCTTGGGTCCATAGCCTGGAAACTCCCCAGATCTTAATCCCATTGAGAACTTGTGGTCAATCATCAAGAGACAAGCAAAAACCAACAAATTCTGCCAAAAAGCAAGCATTGATTATGCAAGAATGGACTGCTATCAGTCAGGATTTGGTCCAGAAGTTGATTGAGAGCATGCCAGGGAGAATTGCAGAGGTCCTGAAGAAGAAGGGTCAACACTGCAAATATTGACTTGCTGCATTAACTCATTCTAACTGTCAATATAACCTTTTGGTACTCATAATGTGATTGCAATTATATTTCTGTATGTGATATAAACATCAGACAAACACAAATAAAAACCAGAGGGCAGCAGATCATGTGAAAATATAATTTTGATGTCATTCTCAAAACCTTTGGCCATGACTGTATATATAATGTTCATCATTTATAGTGCTTATCATAATGTGTAAGTTGCCTAAGGTTGCTTTCACACTGCTATATTTTAAAATCTGTGTGGATCTTTGAATTTCAAGGACCACACGGACAGGCATGGATCTGTGCCAACGGATGCCAACTGATGCCAATGGACCGTTTTTTTAACAGATCCGTCATCAGTTAGAAGATAGGGGTGGGAGGAGCTGTACCTTGCTTCTGAGCATGCTCAGTACAGCAAAACGGATCTGTTTCACAGATCCGTTTTTTTCACCGATCCGTATGGATCCGTCCTCCATAGAGCTCCATGTTATTTGATGCAGACAGATACAGATCCGTGTCTGTCCGTTCGTGTCAGTGTTTTTCAAAGCAGCTCAAAATCGGAACAGTCTCTGATTCTGGGTGCATGAAAAAAACTGACATAAATGGATCGGTGACAAAAGTGACACACACGAATGGCCATAAAGGACTAATCCGTGCCCATAGGCTAACAAAGAAGGCCAAAACCGATCCATGGCTATCCGTTTTAAAACGGTTAGACACGGATCAGAAATTTAGCAGTGTGAAAGCAGCCTAAGTCATAGGTACTAATGCAACCCCATACCATTAGAAAATGGTGAACTGTGCGGTGATGACAAGCTGGGTGGTCCTTCTCCTCTTGGGTCTCCAGGAGTGCCATAAAACATTTGAGTTTTGATTTATCTAACCACAGAACAGTTTTTCTACCCATCCTTCATCCTTCTATTTTAAATTAGTGTTGGCCCAAAGACGAGGGCAACGTTTCTGAATTGTGCTGACACATGGCTTCTTCGTTAAAAACTTGCTTTGTGGATTGCATGGCGAACTGTATTCAAAGACAATGATTTCTGGAATAATTCCTGAGCTCATGCAATGATTTGCACAACCAAATCATTATTGTCTTTAATGTAGTGCCACCTCAGGACCCATAGATCACAAGTACAGTGCCTACAAGTAGTATTCAACTCCCTGCAGATTTAGCTGGTTGACACATGCGGCATTAACTTGGCATTGTGACATTTGGACTGTAGATCAGCCTGGAAGTGGGAAATGCACTGCAGCCAAAAAGATTTTTTTAGTTTTTTTTTTTTTTTTTTAAAGCGTTAAAAGTTAATTCAGAGGGTCATTTATTATTCAACCCCTCAAACCACCAGCATTCTGTTTGGTCCCCCTAAAGTATTAAGAAGTAGTTCAGGCACAAAGAACAATGAGCTTCACATGTGTGGATTAATTATCTCTTTTGCCAGCCTTTTCTGACTATTTAAGACCCTCCCCAAACTTGTGAACAGCACTCATACATGGTCAACATGGGAAAGACAAAGGAGCATTCCAAGGCCATCAGAGACAAGATCGTGGAGGGTCACAAGGCTGGCAAGGGGTACAAAACCCTTTCCAAGGAGTTGGGCCTACCTGTCTCCACTGTTGGGAGCATCATCCGGAAGTGGAAGGCTTATGGAACTACTGTTAGCCTTCCACGGCCTGGACAGCCTTTGAAAGTTTCCTCCCGTGCCGAGGCCAGGCTTGTCCGAAGAGTCAAGGCTAACCCAAGGACAACAAGGAAGGAGCTCCGGGAAGATCTCATGGCAGTGGGGACATTGGTTTCAGTCAATACCATAAGTAACGTACTCCACCGCAATGGTCTCCATTCCAGACGAGCCCATAAGGTACCTTTACTTTCAAAGCGTCATGTCAAGGCTCGTCTACAGTTTGCTCATGATCACTTGGAGGACTCTGAGACAGACTGGTTCAAGGTTATATGGTCTGATGAGACCAAGATCGAGATCTTTGGTGCCAACCACACACGTGACGTTTGGAGACTGGATGGCACTGCATACGACCCCAAGAATACCATCCCTACAGTCAAGCATGGTGGTGGCAGCATCATGCTGTGGGGCTGTTTCTCAGCCAAGGGCCTGGCCATCTGGTCCGCATCCATGGGAAGATGGATAGCACGGCCTACCTGGAGATTTTGGCCAAGAACCTCCGCTCCTCCATCAAGGATCTTAACATGGGTCGTAATTTCATCTTCCAACAAGACAACGACCAAAGCACACAGCCAAGAAAACCAAGGCCTGGTTCAAGAGGGAAAAAATCAAGGTGATGGAGTGGCCTAGTCAGTCTCCTGACCTTAACCCAATTGAAAACTTGTGGAAGGAGCTCAAGATTAAAGTCCACATGAGATACCCAAAGAACCTAGATAACTTGGAGAAGATCTGCATGGAGGAGTGGGCCAAGATAACTCCAGAGACATGTGATCAGGTCTTATAAAAGACGATTATTAGCTGTAATTGCAAACAAGGGTTATTCCACAAAATAATTGACCCACACTTTTATGTTTAAAATTTATTAAAATTCAACTGAGCAACATAACTTTTTGGTTTGTAAGATTTATGCTTCTGTTAATAAATCCTACTCTCGTTTGCAGTTTGAAGGCTCTAACTTATTGGCATCTTATCAAACCACCTAAATCTGCAGGGGGTTGAATACTAATTGTAGGCACTGTATCCAATACTAACCATTGGCCTTGACCCTCGTGCATATGGATTTCTCCACAATCTCGGAAACGTTTGATGATAATATGTACTGTAGACAGTGGGCTATTCAAAGACTTGCAGTTTTACATTTGTCTAAAATGTTTCCACTATTTTTTACAGTTGTTTACATCTTGCTGAACCTCTGATTAACTCTGTTCCTGATAGACTCTGTCTCTCTACATGCTCTTTTTATACAGTCATATGACTTAGTTGATTGTGGAGCCTTTAAAGCGAACCTGTCACCCCCCCGCGCGTTCATTTTACACACTGAGGGGAGGCAGCAGCAGGCGCGCACAATGACTGACAAGAGGGGGCGGGCCGGAGGAGCGTGAAACCCCGCTCCCGGTCTTCGGTCTTCAGAAGAGTGAGCATTTACCTAACTTAATATTTCATACTATAAAGGGCATCAAAAACCTATAGCCACCTTCTCAGAATGCAGCCTTAGTGCTGCAGAAGGTGGCTATTATAGCTTTTGATGCCCGGGGGGGTGACAGGTTCGCTTTAACTTGCATTAGTCCCATTTACTTTATATCTTTGTTTCCGAAGGACTGTGGTAGTTGAAAATTGACCATCCAGCTGTTTTTCATTAGTAAAACTTATTTTTCCAGCCTTTTGTTTACCCTGTCCAAATTTTTGAGATGTCATGCTGTCCTCAATGTCTAAGCAAGTTAATTTTTTAAATTTCAATAGAAAAATGACCAACTTTCACCTTCTGATCTGTTTTCTATGTTCTGTTGTGAGTAAAATGTGGCTAGAATAGATTTCCAAATAATTGCATTCTTGTTTTCTTGACATTTACACACCGTGACAACTTTTTATGGAATGGAGATTGTATATAGATTCATTGCCGAAAGTGTTGTTTGTCACCATTGAAATTGTTCCAGAAAATGAAGTATTTTTTACAGAAAATTATTGCAATTGCACTTGTTTTGTTATACACATGATGATATCCTTTGTATATATTGGAACAAAACAAAAAAATATAGAAAAAAGGCAAATTGAACATAACTTCACACAAAACCCCAAAAATAGCCCAGAAAAAATTGTTTGTTTACACTCTCAACACTGAGCAGTAAATTGCAACCCCTAATCCTTGGGTAATCTTCAGGTTTCATTACAGAAAACAAGCTTTTACCAAATAGCAAAACAAGTACTTAAAGGCAACACTGCAGTTATATAACCCTTAAAAAGGACTTTGGATTGGTAAAGATGAACTACTGTGGGTTGGTATTTGCACCCTGAAATAAAAAGAGAACACAAGGAAGTGCTTTTCAGTCACCACGTGCCAGAGGCAGCAAATCAACCCAAAAACATCTTTGATCCTCCACCATATTTGACTGCAGGTACTGAGTTCTCTTCTTTGTAGACCTCATTCAATTTTCGGTAAACAGTAGAATGATGTGCTTTACTAAAAAGCTTTATCTTGGTCTCATGCTTTCCCAGAAGGATTTCGGCTTACTCACTTACATTTTCGCAAATGGCAGTCTAGCTTTTTCATTTCTCTGTGTCAACAATGGGTCTTCTGCCATAGCATTTCATTTCACTGAAATGTTGATGGATAGTTTGTGCTGACACTGATGCACCCTGAGCCTGTAGGATAGCTTTAATTTCTTTGGAACTTGATTGGTGCTGCTTATCCATCATCTAGAACCTTTCACAGAAAGATTTTGCCTTATGCACATTTTGAAAGACTGCAATCTAGCTTTTTTATGTCTCTTTATCAGCAGTGGGATCCTCCTGGGTGTCTTTTAATGAATAATTCACGCTGACACTGATGCACCCTGAGCCTGCAGGACAGCTTCAATTTGATTAGAAATTGATTGAGGCTGCTTATCTACTATAAAGACTATCCTGTGTTGTACCTTTTCATTATTTGTGTTCTACCATCCATGTTCAGGCAGATTAGCTACAGTGCTTTGGGTTTCAAACTTCATAATTATTTTGTGCTCCGTGGACAAAGGAACATCAAGATCTGTGGAGATGGATTTATATCCTTGAGATTATTGATATTTTTCAGCAAATTTCTTAAGTCATCAGACAATTTTCTTCTCTGCTTCTGTTCTCCATGCTTGGTGTGGCACATACAGACACATTATGCAAAGATTGACTCAACTTCTCTTTTTATATGCCTTCAAATGTGATTTTCATATTGCCCACACCTGTTACTTGTCACAGGTGAGTTTGAACAAGCATCACATTCCTGAAAGAAAGTTGTTCACCCACAATTTTGGAATGGTGCCAACAATTTTGCCTGGCCCATTTTGGGGTTTTGTGTTAAATCACTGTATGTCCAAATTGCCTTTTTCCATATTGTTCCAATACACACAAAGGAAATAAACATGTGTGTATAAGAAAACGTGAAATTACAATCATTTTCTGGGGGAAATACTTTCTTTTCTGTAACAATTTCAAGGGTGCCAATACTTTCGTCCATGACTGTATATACACGCTAATATAATGTGTGCAGTTTTTAAAGGTAAAACAAAATAATCCTGATCTGGTAAAACATATGAATGTATCCCTTACACTGCCTAATTTGTTCCTAGGTTACGGCAACTTCCTACATACAGAGCCATTGGATTTTGTGGCCAGGAGACAGGAACTCTTACAGAAACAAAATATGAACAGGTAGTTTCAGCTAATGAAAAATATCATAATGATGTAACAGAAAAGCGACAAATAGAATAAATAGTTGAAGTGTGCCAATTGTTATAACTTCTCTAAACGCAACTTAAGTTATATACAATACCTTTCTGTATAGTGTGCTCATAAAGCTCAAATTCATTAAAAACATATCCTACTTACTAAAAAAAGTAAGGGACCACTACAGATATGTACCATATTTATTTAGGGTTGCCATGCTGATTTCTTGCAGGTAGTATTCATTTTAAGTTGGCCACAACACACAGTTGTCTTTTTAAAGCACCATTCCAGCAATTATTTTTCAGCACTGGAGTGGCGCTTTACATGTCATATGCTCAACTTCCAGTGACTTCACCTTTTAATTCGATCCTGTGACTTAACTTCTGACTGGCTGTAAGTCAGAGGTTACGTCACAAGCTCCCAGCACATCTCTATGAAAGCCAGACCGAGGCATGAACAAGGCTGTTGTAAAGAAAACACTGGACCTGCCAGCAGATCACAAATCACCGGAGACCGACCGGAGTGGCGGCGATTAGAAGATGAAACCGCCTGTAGGTGAGTGGAATACAGGAGGCTGGGGACTTATATTTAAAGCAGTGCTCCATCGGACCAATTCGAAAAAACGCTGGAGTGGTGCTTTTAAAGTGAGTCCGATTGGTCATGAAAAACAAAAAAAAACGGCAAACAGAGCAATATTATAGCTATTTGTAGGACAACTTTGCTAGCGGGGTTGTTTTATATCATCAACATCTGTCTATATGAACTATTACTTTATGTGGACTTCATAAATAAAGACTTTCTGCTTGGCTTTTTCAAAAGAGTGGAGATTCTCTATCAACCAGAATACAGATCCATTTTCAATTACCGTATATACTCGCGTATAAGCCTAGTTTTTCAGCCCAAAAATTGGGCTGAAAAGTCCCCCCTTGGCTTATACGCGAGTCATATCGGCGAGTACACAGGCCGCCCGCCCGCCACCTCCATCAGTATACAGGCCCCCCCCCATCAGTATCCAGGGCCCCCCCCTTGCTGCCGCAAACCTGTAAAGTAAGATCATTATACTTATCCCTTTGGCCCCCGCCGCTGCTCTGCACCCCGCTCCTCCGGCTTCATCCGGCTTCTTCCGGCTTCCTCCTCCGGTGGGCGCAGGCAATGACGTCATTGTCTGTGCACCAGAGGAGGAAGCCGGAATAAGCCGAAAGAGGCATGAAGACACGGAGGAGCGCGGTGCAGAGCAGCGGCGGGGCCACAGGGATAAGTATAATGATCTTACTTTACAGGTTTGCGGCAGCAAGGGGGGGCCCTGGATACTGATTGGGGGGGCGCCTGTATACTGATGGGGGTGGCGGGCGGGCGACCTGTATACCTCTGGGGCTGCTTCTATATATACGTCTGGGGCTGCTGCTGTATATACCACTGGGACTGCTGCTGTATATACCACTGGGGCTGCTGCTGTAACACTGCTGGGCCTGTATATACCACTGGGGAGGCTGCTGTATACCACACTGCTGGGGGCTGTATACCTGTGCTGGGGTCCACCCTCGGCTTATACACGAGTCAATAGGTTTTCCCAGGTTTTGGGGGCAAAAGTAGGGGGGTCGGCTTACACACGGGTCGGCTTATACACGAGTATATACGGTATTATTTTTATCCTGGAAAATCTGATCCATACATATATTACATGGATTCATTTAAATGGATGCATGTAACACCTCACTTTAACTGTTGCATAGGAAAATAACATCACCAGTAAAAATAATTTTTGACAATTTATCTTTAATTCTCAATTTACTTTCCTGCATAGGATGGATATGGAAATCAATGCAATGTATCATCAAAGAGAGATGGACAAGTCTCACAGAAAAGGTTTAGTTGACATGGATACACCATTTCTCTACCATGGGATGTCACCCAACCCAGTAGCCTTCAGAGGTCGGCAGATGTGTCCAGAAGGCCAGCTTCAGTCAGATTTGTTTGTACATCGTAACGCCCTAGACTTCCTTCATGGTAGCACAATTTTAAAGACTAGTCCATATGCTCCTATAAGTAGCTTGCAGAGGGAAAGAGCTCGCAGACCAGGTAGAAGAGCTGGCAATCCAAAGGTTACGGAAAGCAATATAGAAGTACAAAAGATCCCAGCAGAAAGTAAACCTCAGTCTTCACCTTCTGCTAATGAAGAAGAGAAAGAGGAAAAAAAAGAAGAGGATACAGAGGCATTTCACAGATGTGACCCAGGAAAAGTGAATCCTGAATCTGCCACAGACAAGACTGCAGGTGGGAAAGCCAAGAAAGCCAGGAGAAGACAAGTAATCCTATTCCTTCCATGTCCAGTAGAAGCAGGACAGGAGCCGACAAAGAACTTACCAATCCAGGGCCAACATTTGAAGACAGATACCTCTACCAGTCACCAGTTCATCTGTCAACAAGTCCATTCAGCTTTCCAGTAACGATGAATCCTTCACTTCTCCCAGGTATACATTATTTACTCTTGCTGAATGTTGCATTCATTGCATTCTTACAGTAGTGAAAAAGGTAAAGATAACATGACAGTGCCTGAAATAGACATGGCATTTATAAGTTGCAATATAAATTATTCTTTGTGCAATTGAATCTTTAAAGTATAACTGTTTTAATTTTTATTTCATAATTCAGCAGTCCATACGAAAATAAACAACTCTGTAATATATCTGATCACACAATTTTACCGCTTTCTCTGCCAGAATTGATCCGTCATTATCAAAATTCTCTGGGGTAAAATCTGTATTCAGTGAAGACTTTCCCATTACCGAGATAGGAGATGGCTGCTGTTACTGATGAGGTTCTATGTAGATAACAGGGGGAGGAGCTAGAGGGAGAGCTCCACCTCTCCTTCCTCTGCCTTTAGCTTCTCCCTCCTCCCATCATCATAGAATCTCTGTGATATATATGGGTGTGTTAAAGGGGTTTTCCCATGAACAAAAGTTATCTTAAAGTTAATTTTAATCTAAAGATCTTGGAATAATAATTTCCACAATTGGATGTGTTTAAAAAAAATGTTCCTATGCTGAGATAATCTTATATACAGTTGTGGCCAAAAGTATTGACACCCCTGCAATTCTGTCAGATAATACTCAGTTTCTTCCTGAAAATGATTGCAATCACAAATCCTTTGGTATTATTATCTTCATTTAATTTGTCTTCAATGAAAAAACACAAAAATAATTGTCCTAAAGCCAAATTGGATATAATTCCACACCAAACATAAAAAACAGGGTTTGGACAAAAGTATTGGCACTGTTAGAAAAATCATGTGATGTTTCCCTAATTTGTGTAATTAACAGCACCTGTAACTTACCTGTGGCACCTAACAGGTGTTGGCAATAACTAAATCACACTTGCAGCCAGTTGACATGGATTAAAGTTGACTCAACCACTGTCCTGCGTCCTTGTGTGTACCACATTGAGCATGAAGAAAAGAAAGAAGACCAAAGAACTGTCCGAGGACTTGAGAAACCAAATTGTGAGGAAGCATGAGCAATCTCAAGGCTACAAGTCCATCTCCAAAGACCTGAATATTCCTGTGTCTACCGTGCGCAGTGTCATCAAGAAGTTTAAAGCCCATGGCACTGTGGCTAACCTCCCTAGAAGTGGACGGAAAAGAAAAATTGACAAGAGATTTCAACGCAAGATTGAGCGGATGGTGGATAAAGAACCTTGACTAACATCCAAACAAGTTCAAGCTGCCCTGCAGTCCGAGGGTACAACAATGTCAACCCATACTATCCGTCGGCGTCTGAATGAAAAGGGACTGTATGGTAGGAGACCCAGGAAGACACCATTTCTTCCCTTGAGATATAAAAAAGCCAGGCTGGAGTTTGCCAAAACTTACCTGAGAAAGCCTAAAACGTTTTGGAACAATGTTCTCTGGTCAGATGAGACAAAAGTAGAACTTTTTGGGCAAAGGCATCTACATAGGGTTTACAGGAGAAAAAAGAGGCATTCAAAGAAAAGAACACGGTCCCTACAGTTAAACATGGTGGAGGTTCCCTGATGTTTTGGGGTTGCTTTGCTGCCTCTGGCACTGGACTGCTTGACCGCGTGCATGGCATTATGAAGTCTGAAGACTACCAACAAATTTTGCAGCATAATGTAGGGCCCAGTGTGAGAAAGCTGGGTCTCCCTCAGAGGTCATGGGTCTTCCAGGAGGACAATGACTCAAAATACACTTCAAAAAGCACTAGAAAATGGTTTGAGAGAAAGCACTGGAGACTTCTAAGGTGGCCAGCAATGAGTCCAGAACTGAATCCCATAGAACACCTGTGGAGAGATCTAAAAATGGCAGTTTGGAGAAGGCACCCTTCAAATATCAGGGACCTGGAGCAGTTTGCCAAAGAAGAATGGTCTAAAATTCCAGCAGAGCATTGTAAGAAAATCATTGATGGTTACCGGAAGCGGTTGATCACAGTTATTTTGGACAAAGGTTGTGCAACCAAGTATTAGGCTGAGGGTGCTAATACTTTTGTCTGGCCCATTTTTGGAGTTTTGTGTGAAATGATCAATGTTTTGCTTTTTGCTTCATTCTCTTTTGTGTTTTTTCATTGAAGACAAATTAAATGAAGATAATAATACCAAAGAATTTGCGATTGCAATCATTTTCAGGAAGAAACTGAGTATTATCTGACAGAATTGCAGGGGTGTCAATACTTTTGGCCACAACTGTATGTGTCCGTATAAATGAACAAAGTAAGGTTTCCGAGCACTAGCCACTATACGGGCGTTACTTGTTAAACCAGGTCACCGGCTGTGGTGCATAGTGTAGCGTTGCTCATTCCTGACTAATGCAGCCAATATAATAAAAGTTGTAGAACAAGGATGGCACTCACCAGAACAGCGGATTCTTGTGCAAAGTTCTTTTATTCCATTAACCGGAATGCGGGGTTACAGCAGTGCAGGGAGGGAAAGAATGCAGGATGGACTACTGGCGCTCCATTTCACGTGTTAAAGCTTCAACGGATCCGTTGAACAGGTCTGGGCAGGAGAGGATGCATAAGAGAATACACGGGCACAGGATTATGGCTGATTCTTATTGTGAGGTAAAACATTTCCCTTTCTGTTTTTAAAAAACATTTTACCTTAAAGAAAGAATTATTTATGATCCCTTGCAGTAATGTCTTTATACTCTTATACTTCCTCCCCTGTGCAGGAGATGGGGTATGATCAGACCATGTCCCTGTATGGTCAGACACAGCTATTACACAGTACATAGCAGGGACACATATATAAGATTATCCCAGCACAGGAGATGGGGTATGATCAGACCATATCCCTGTACGGCCAGACACAGCCATTACACAGTACATAGCAGGGACATATGTATAAGATTATTTCAGCACAGGAGATGTTGTATGATCAGTCCATGTCCCTGTACAGTCAGACACGGCCATTACACAGTACATAGCAGTGACACATATATAAGATTATCTCAGCACAGGAGATGTGGTATGATCAGACCATGTCCCTGTATGGTCAGACACATTCACCGCTGATTGGCTGAGCTGCCGCCGGCTTTGGTTAGGGATTTGAATCCAGCGCCACTCATTGGTTGAGCAGCGCGGGATTCAAATTCCCCGCCAAGCCTCACGCCGCTTCGCTGTTTGGTCGCCGTCGACCATGGCGACCAATCAGTGAAGCGGGATTAAAACACGCGGTCGGTGGCGAACAATCAGCGCTGTTGGCGCGTGATTGTCAGAGCGGCCGCCGGCCTTGGTGGGGGATTTGAATCCCACGCCGCTGATTGGTTGAGCGGACGAGATTCAAAACCCCCGCCAAAGCCGGCGGCACCGCTGATTGGCTGAGCTGCCGCCAACCTTGGCGGGGGATTTGTATCCCGTGCCGTTCACTGGCTGAGCAGCGCGGGATTCATATCCCCCACCAAGCCGCATGCCGCTTCACTGATTGGTCGCCGCCGACCGCGGCGATCAATCAGCGAAGCGGGATTTAAATCACGCACCAACAGTGCTGATTGGTCGCCGCGGTCAGCGGTAGCCAATCAGCGCTGTTGGCACGTGATTTAAATCTCGCTTCTCTGATTGGTTGTCGCTGAGTGCGGCGACAAATCAGCGAAGCGGCGCGTGGCTTCGTGGGGGTTTTGAATCCCACCACCGTATCGTAATACCCATAACTTGGGTGTTCCAATATGGCAGTCGGGGTACTTCCGCTGCAATTATTCATAATAAAAGTGGCTACTGATATTTGGTTGTCAGAAGACACATGTTCTCCTACAGATGCCACCACCGCTCATGAATTTATGCCATACTGTATACACTGTATGTCATAAATGCTATAGGTGGAAATATTTGCAGATCAATGTGGACCCACAATTGGCAGATAATGAAACATTTAGCCCTGATTGGAAACTTTTATCCCTGTTACAAATTAAAGCGTTAGGTCAGATGTTGATCAGAGTGCCATTCATTCTCAATGTGGCTACCTGAAAAAGGCAAGTGCAACACTCTGCAGACCTACAGTTAGGGCCAGAAATATTTGGACAGTGACACAAGTTTTGTTATTTTAGCTGTTTACAAAAACATGTTGAGAAATACAATTACCGTATATACTCGTGTATAAGCCGACTTTTTCAGCCCAAAAATTGGGCTGAAAAGTCCCCCCTCGGCTTATACGCGAGTAAATACATGTGTGTGACGGGGACGGGGGCTCTGACTGGGGGCAGGAGGAGGCAGGAGGGGGCTACAGTGACACCGCGCGGTCACGTGGGCCCGGCTCATTAATATGCACGCATCCCCCTGTCCATCCCCGGCAAGGGGATGCAGTGCATATTGCCCCACACAGCCCCTGGCGGCCCCCGGCAGTGGTATACAGCCCCCCCCGCCTAGTACCGGGCCCCCATGCTGCGGATACAGTAGTTCATACATTACCATCTCTCCCTGCAGCGCGCGGCTCCTCCAGTCCCAGCCGGCATCTTCCTGTAGTGTCATGTGACTGGCGCGTCACATGACACTACAGCAACAAGCCGGGCGGGAGATGGAGGAGCCGCGCGCTGCAGGAGATGGTAATGTATGAACTACTGTATGCTGTGCCGCAGCATGGGGGCCCGGTACTAGGCGGGGGGGCTGTATACCACTGCCGGGGGCGCTGTATAAACCCCCGGGGGCCTGCTGTATAAACCCCCGGGGGCCTGCTGTATAAACCCCCGGGGGCCTGCTGTATAAACCCCCGGGGGCCTGCTGTATAAACCCCCGGGGGCCTGCTGATACCCCCGGGGGCCTGCTGATACCCCCGGGGGCCTGCTGATACCCCTGGGGCCTGCTGAATACCCCTGGGGGCCTGCTGTATACCCCTGGGGGCCTGCTGATACCCCTGGGGGCCTGCTGTATACCCATGGGGGCCTGCTGTATACCCCTGGGGGCCTGTTGATACCCCCTGGGGGCCTGTTGATACCCCTGGGGCCTGCTGATACCCCTGGGGCCTGCTGAATACCCCTGGGGGCCTGCTTATACCCCTGGGGGCCTGCTGTATACCCCTGGGGGCCTGCTGATACCCATGGGGCCTGCTGTATACCCATGGGGGTCTGCTGTATACCCCTGGGGCCTGCTGAATACCCCTGGGGGCCTGCTTATACGCCTGGGGGCCTGCTGATACCCCCGGGGGCCTGCTGATACCCCCGGGGGCCTGCTGTATACCCCTGGGGGCCTGCTGATACCCCTGGGGGCCTGCTGATACCCCTGGGGGCCTGCTGATACCCCTGGGGGCCTGCTGATACCCCTGGGGGCCTGTTGATACCCCTGGGGGCCTGCTGATACCCCTGGGGCCTGCTGAATACCCCTGGGGGCCTGCTTATACCCCTGGGGGCCTGCTTATATGCCTGGGGCCTGCTGTATACCACTGGGGGGGGCCTGTATACCTTACTGCTGGGGGTTGTATACCTGTGCTGGAGTCCACCCTCGGCTTATACGCGAGTCAATAAGTTTTCCCAGTTTTTGGGGGCAAAAGTAGGGGGGTCGGCTTATACACGGGTCGGCTTATACACGAGTATATACGGTATATATATAATATGGGCTGAAAGTGCACACTCCCAGCTGCAATATGAGAGTTTCCACATCCAAATCGGAGAAAGGGTTTAGGAATCATAGCTCTGTAATGCATAGCCTCCTCTTTTTCAAGGGACCAAAAGTAGTTGGACAATGGACTCTAAGGGCTGCAATTAACTCTGAAGGCGTCTCCCTCGTTAACCTGTAATCAATTAAGTAGTTAAAAGGTCAGGAGTGGATTCCAGGTGTGTGGTTTTGCATTTGGAAGCTGTTGCTGTGACCAGACAACATGCGGTCAAAGGAACTCTCAATTGAGGTGAAGCAGAACATCCTGAGGCTGAAAAAAAAGAAAAAATCCATCAGAGAGATAGCAGACATGCTTGGAGTAGCAAAATCAACAGTTGGGTACATTCTGAGAAAAAAGGAATTGACTGGTGAGCTTGGGAAATCTAAAAGGCCTGGGCGTCCACGGATGACAACAGTGGTGGATGATCGCCGCATACTTTATTTGGTGAAGAAGAACCCGTTCACAACATCAACTGAAGTCCAGAACACTCTCAGTGAAGTAGGTGTATCTGTCTCTAAGTCAACAGTAAAGAGAAGACTCCATGACAGTAAATACAAAGGGTTCACATCTAGATGCAAACCATTCATCAATTCCAAAAATAGACAGGCCAGAGTTAAATTTGCTGAAAAACACCTCAAGAAGCCAGCTCAGTTCTGGAAAAGTATTCTATGGACAGATGAGACAAAGATCAACCTGTACCAGAATGATGGGAAGAAAAAAGTTTGGAGAAGAAAGGGAACGGCACATGATCCAAGGCACACCACATCCTCTGTAAAACATGGTGGAGGCAGCGTGATGGCATGGTCATGCATGACATTCAATGGCACTGAGTCACTTGTGTTTATTGATGACATAACAGCAGACAAGAGTAGCTGGATGAATTCTCGAGTGTACCGGGATATACTTTCAGCCCAGATTCAGCCAAATGCTGCAAAGTTGATTGGACGGCGCTTCATAGTACAGATGGACAATGACCCCAAGTATACAGCCAAAGCTACCCAGGAGTTCATGAGTGCAAAAAAGTGGAACATTCTGCAATGGCCAAGTCAATCACCAGATCTTATCCCAATTGAGCATGCATTTCACTTGCTCAAATCCAGACTTAAGACGGAAAGACCCACAAACAAGCAAGACCTGAAGGCTGCGGCTGTAAAGGCCTGGCAAAGCATTAAGAAGGAGGAAACCCAGCGTTTGGTGAGGTCCATGGGTTCCAGACTTAAGGCAGTGATTGCCTCCAAAGGATTCGCAACAAAATATTGAATATAAAAATATTTTGTTTGGGTTATGTTTATTTGTCCAATTACTTTTGACCTCCTAAAATGTGGAGTGTTTGTAAAGAAACGTGTACAATTCCTACATTTTCTATCAGATATTTTTTTCAACCCTTCAAATTAAACGTTACAATCTGCACTTGAATTCTGTTGTAGAGGTTTCATTTCAAATCCAATGTGGTGGCATGCAGAGCCCAACTCGCGAAAATTGTGTCACTGTCCAAATATTTCTGGCCCTAACTGTATAGGTAATGAGCGGTGGTTCTGCATGTACATTGCCATTGTAATTGTGCCCCATTCTGTCGATCAATGTGGGTTCCAGGTATTCAACCTCCATTTTTAAACAAGTTATCACCTCTCGTTATGTAGGTGATAACTTGCTTTTACCAAACAACTCCTTTTAAAGCAAAAGCACTTACATATAATTTACATAAAATGTAAGACAAACAATGAACAAAAACTATGAACATTACTGCTAGCAATCACAAATATTTATGTATATACATTGAGTACACCCTCTTTGAAAAATGTTATTTTAGGATCGTTTCACAGTGCCTTTTTTAATCTGGGGGATGCAGTTTAATCATGCATCCCCCGGATTCCCTCGTTACCCTCCGGAATTGACAAACTGTATGTCTCTGCACTGGTATTATCACTGATACGTCTCATGGATCAGAGACACTACCGGTGTGGGAGCATCCAGTTGTGTACCTATATACATTGGATCCAGTTGTAAGTGATGACCCCTAGGAGGTGTGTCATTTAGAACTGCGTTCTGGGCATGCTCAGACTAAAAACCCAGATCCAGCATCCGGATCCAGTGGATCCGCTGGATCTGGGTTACATACCTTTTCATTCAACCCACATTGCCCCTGCTCCGGGTGTTCCTGTTTTTTTCACGGAGACCAAATTCACAACAATATGCATTTTTGGTCTCAGTGCAAAAACCGGTGACACCCAGATCAGGGGGAAATGGGAAAAACTGGATGCACTCACAAATGCCTGCTGCCCCATTAAAAGTCAATGGGGCCTAAAACTGATGCGGGTGCATCCAGTTTCAGCTGGAGTCACACTGATGCCAAAAAACAGCAGTGTGAAGCCAACCTTAAAGGGATCCTGTCACCCCCAAAACACCTGTAAACCTATTAAAACCTGTCCCTAGAGCATATTAACACTATCCCTACACTCTTTTTACCTCCTAAATGCAGTAAGTGACATTGAATAAAAACGTTTTATAAGTACCTGATTAGTGCTGATAATGAGTGACTATCTATTCATAGTCACTCATCAAGACTGCCCCTCTGCTTCATATCACGCCTATTCAGGCGTGATCGTCAGCCTAGATTCAAATTGCCGCCTCCCTGCCGTGCACTGTCTCGTCCGAGGCTGCAGTGTGGCTGGTGACGCGATCCGCGTCATTCCCGGCGCCTGGTGACGTATTTAGACCGGCGCCGCGCTGTTAGCTTCAAAATGCGCACTGCGCATGCCCAATGCGCATGCGCAGTGCGCATTTTGAAGCTAACAGCGCGGCGCCGGTCTAAATACGTCACCAGGCGCCGGGAATGACGCGGATCGCGTCACCAGCCACACTGCAGCCTCGGACGAGACAGGGCACGGCAGGGAGGCGGCAATTTGAATCTAGGCTGACGATCACGCCTGAATAGGCGTGATATGAAGCAGAGGGGCAGTCTTGATGAGTGACTATGAATAGATAGTCACTCATTATCAGCACTAATCAGGTACTTATAAAACGTTTTTATCCAATGTCACTTACTGCATTTAGGAGGTAAAAAGAGTGTAGGGAAAGTGTTAATATGCTCTAGGGACAGGTTTTAATAGGTTTACAGGTGTTTTGGGGGTGACAGGATCCCTTTAATCAATATCTCACTGAACACAAGAACAAATTCCAAAGTTTTAACTAGACAGTTTCATAGAACATATTTTAATCAATGATATGAAATTAAGGTTAACTTTCCACTGTTGCATTTCTGAAGGAAAACAGGGTGAAAATTATTCAATGACCAACTATGATCTGAACCCAATCAAAATACCTATGGGGGATTCTGAAGAGACAAGTTGTTATCACTCATCATTCAGTATCCAGGCTCTAATCAAGCTCTTTCTTGAAGAACAGAAAAAGATAGATGATACAATATGTCACAAACTTGTTCAGTCCAAGCCTAGAAGACTTAATATGGAGGCCATAGTCCTATTCACTTTTGTACCAACTTAGTTGAGTAAACTAAAGGATTTTAAATGAAAGTTATATTATTAATTTATTTTCATGTTTTGGGTTACAAAAATAGTCAACATGTAAATTCAGAGGGATATTGATTAAAATCTTACTGTTCACAGAGGGTGTACTCATTTATGATGAACACGTTATTTACATGAACCATTTAAGTTGTTTGTAATGCATATGATGACCAGCTTTACCATGTTTTACTATTTTGGTATTGGTTTTATATTATATGTAATGATTATTTTTATATTTTCACATAGATGGTAGATATTACAATTTTTTTGTAAATGATTATGTTTAATGTATTTTGAAAGGAGCTCACAGCCTTTTCCTGAATAGAGAAGAGATTCCCACACTTCAGGACATCCGTAAATGGTCTTCTCAGGATGTCTATAACTTTGTGTCGAGTCTGCCAGGTTGTTCTACCTATGCACAGGTGAATATTTTTATATGTGTCCTTTTCTGTTGCCAGGGCAGCTATTAGAAAATCAAGGGCCCCACGAAGCTCCATAATCGTGGCCCTTTGTGACCAGTCTATCATCACCTCTATCATCTCTATAAGGGAGCATTCACACATCTATATTTTATGGATCATGATATTGCTGCAGCTCCCAGCCAGACACATATCAGTCTAGGAAGCATGCTATATATGAGGCTATTGGGTCAATTCAGGAGACCTTCATATGGGATTAGCCTTGTGAGTGTAACATTGACTGTAAAACATGGTTGTGCACCCCTATTCTGATAGTGAAGGAGCTCTATCACTAGTCTTCTCCCCCTCACACATGGGTTTTTCTCTGACACAGACGTCATTGTTTCCAATTGTAAAGGAAACTGCCAGCAGCATATCTTGATGATTTCCATGCCAAGGTGCATTCAGTATGGCAGAACATTCCTCAGACAATTATTAATAATCTCACTGATAACAGTCAAGGTGGTGTAAGTGTTGGAATTTCTGATTCTGAAACTCAATAATGAATAAATCAAGATGGTTTGGAAATTCTGTTCTCATTTTTCCATTTAAAACATATGAATACACACTCATACACGTATATACTGCATTATTAATGCACAAATAAATAGATGGATTATCATCATGTACCTGAAGGCGGCAGGGTCTGTAGAAAAATAGCAGCCATAGGAGGTAAGTGCAAGATTCAGTCTAGGAGTAAGCAGTACCCTCTCGCTGTTTAGGACTGAGCACTATTCTATGCACACATCACCATTACGGACCTGCTCATTTGCTGGCAGAGCTAGTGACATCTAATGCTGCTTTCTTGAGAGTTTTGCCAACAGCTTTTCCACAGTTTCATGAAACCTGAAAGGATTTAGTGAGAAGGCATTTTATTCTACTGGTAAAGTGTAGGGGATCCATATTTTATCAGAATCCTGGGCAAGGGTGTAGCTTAAAGTTTTGGGCTCCAATGCAAAAACTCCAATGGGATCTTCAATTATTGAAAATCTTTAATAGTATTGGACTTTTTGTATAGGCAAAATCGACTTTTGGGGCCGCGTAGGATCCAGGGCCCGGATGTGATTGCAATCCCAGCACTTATTGTAGTTATGCCCTTGATGCCGGGGGCTCCATAGAGCAGTACTAGCTGTGCTGCAATCAGGGCCGGCTCCAGGTTTTTGTGGGCCCCGGGCGAAACTGTCTCAGTGGGCCCCTTTAACACATACATGATTCATGAATATAATATAAAAGCTGCAGGCTGTGTATATGTAATATAGAGGCTCCTGGGTGGGCTGTATACAGGGCCGGCATCAGCACCCGGCATACCCGGGCAAGTGCCGGGGCCCTGAACAGCTGGGGGGGCCCACTGGCCATCAGGGACAGGCAGCCCTGACAACCAGGGGCCCATTATGGACAGACAGCCCTGTTAACAAGGGGCACATCAGGCAGACTCTGCAAGGAGCTGAGTGCTCCCCTGAGCTCCCAGTGCACATGGCTAATTTGCATGTGATGCAGATTAGCCATGTGCAGACTATGGGGAGCAGTGGAGCTTCCTCCTTTGCCTACTGTCTGTAGCAGAGTGATGAGTCATCCCCCTGCGACCTCATTACACTGCTGCAGGAAGGAGGAAGGAGGAGGAAGCTCCACAGTCCCGGGAGCTGCTGCTATAAGGATGTGGTGGGGAAGAATCTGAGAAGGACACAGCCCCGGGGGAGCGGATGGAAGGTGAGTATGATCAGTTTTTTGTTTTTTTTTACTGTGAGCAGCAGGATGGGGGATTATATCTACCATGGAGGCTGTGCTGACTGTATATAGAGGCTGTGCTGACTGTACATAGAGGCTGTGCTGACTGTATATAGAAGCTGTGCTAACTGTATATACAGTCTGTGCTGACTGTATATAGAGGCTGTTCTGACTGTATATAGAGGCTGTGCTGACTGTATATAGAGGCTGTGCTGACTGTATATAGAGGCTGTGCTGGAGTATATAGAGGCTGTGCTGACTGTATATAGAGGCTGTGCTGACTGTATATAGAGGCTATGCTTGGGTATACAGAGGCTGTGCTGGGGTATCTAAAGGCTGTGCTGGTTATACAGAGGCTGTGCTGGCGGTATACGGATGCTGTGCTGGCTGTATATGGACGCTATGCTGGGGTATACGGACGATGCTGCTGAGGTATATGGAGACTGCTGTTGTGCTGTATACATAATATGGAAGCTGTGTTGAGCTATATATACTATTTGGAGGCTGTGCTGGGCTGCCACAGCTTCCAACTAATATATACAGTCCGGCACAGACTCCAAATAGTATATATAGCTCAGCACAGCTTCCATATTATATATACAGCCCAGCACAGCTTCCAATTAGTATATATAGCCCAGCACAGCCTCCAAATAATATATACAGCCCACAGCCTCTATATTATATATACAGCCCGGCAGTCTCTATATTATATATACAACCCTGAACAGCCTCTATATTATATATTAAAATCCCCTCCCAAGATTACATTCTGTTCTGTGTCTTGTATTATTTGGCTTTGTAGTTTTGTCAAAAAATATTTTTGACCTGCATTGGGAGCATAGATGTTGTGTATGCTTAAAAGGCCGCTTGAGCACTCTATGACCAAATGAATGCATCTCCCCTAATTGTCATACTTGCTAGACAATACTTTGTGCATGAGTGATTTGTGCACTAGATTATCACTCCCGCCTTCCTACCCACTGCCGCAGACCCTAAACTGCCCCCACCCAGAGTCTATGCATTCTGAAAAGTTCCTCTTGCCTTAGAAGTGTCTCCTGAAGCAAAACAATGTCCCCCTTCAATTTTTTGAGATGTCTGAGTATCATTGATCTTTTACTCGGGGATCTTAGGCCCTTAATGATCCATGTTAACAATTTAACCATGATCTGTTAATTCAGGTATTTCAGCATCGCTATGCAAGTGTATCTTCTTAACCCTCGTCTCTCAATGCAGCACATTACCCCCAACATAACAAAAAAGGAATCAATAACATAATGAAATGAATCAATAACAATGAAATCCACCATAACTTTACAAAACCCTGACAATTTGCTCTCCCACCCCCCTCCCAAAACACATTCCCCAAAGCATCAACTTCTGTTTTTCCAATGAAGCCTAAAGTCACAATCCAAGCCCCCACCACACAGCCTATATAATGGCTCATACCAAGGCAGGTGAAAACCATGTGGTCAGAATTAGATTAGGGGATATATGATTGTCTCCTTAATTTCCCCTCAGCTGCACTCCACCATCCGGTCCAGAATGAGGCGTACATTAAAAGACAAAAAAAAGGGGGCAAGGGGAGGAAGAGGGAGAAAGGGGAGGGACAAGGAAGGAGACAGAAGGGGGAGAAGTGGGAAAGCAGGGAGAGAAAGAAGGAGAAAAAAAGGAAAAAACAGCTTCAGCGTGAGGGTGTCAATGATCTTCAGCAGGTCCCTCCTTTTCACCCATTAATCAGTCAGTCATGGTCTAATTATATATAAAGCTTAACCTGGCACTCTACTTAAAAAAGCAAGAGAGGGTTGATCCTTTTGGTGTTTTTTTATTTGTGGAGTTTGTGAAAATGATTGATGAACTTTCACAAACTCCACAAATAAAAAAACACCAAAAGGATCAACCCTCTCTTGCTTTTTTAAGTAGAGTGCCAGGTTAAGCTTTATATATAGTTATTCCTCCTTCCCTGGGCACCTACACTTGCGGTTTGAGCCAGACTTGTCCTATATATCAGTCATGGTCTAATGTCAACCAGTTTCTCGATCGTGAATGTCAATGATTGACTCCTTCTCTCTTGTCCGGCCTGTAATCGTGTCTGGTCCAAGGGGATCTCGCCTCCAGTATTGTTCTCCTTGATGTTCTCACAATCTAAGCGCTCTGATCATCTCGGGTCCACCCTCTGGCTCTTCGGTGTTGCACTCCGCCTTGTCCGTACATCCCGCTGGTTCAACGGGCTACCTTGGATACTCATAGTGAAGTGTTGCATTGCCTCCTTAGCGTCCTTGAAATATCTGAAAGAGCCACCTTTATCGGTCACCTTAAGCGTGGTGGGATACAATAGTTGGAAATGAGTGTTCCGTTTATGGAGAAGGCTGCATATCTCATTAAAAATCTTCTTCTTACAGCATACATCAGCAGAATAGTCACTGAAAAGTATTATTTTATAAACGATCAATAAAAGCAGCTGTCGTCGTCTCCTGAATGCTTGTAATAGACGGTCCTTGTCTTTATAGTCCAAATACATGGTGATTACTTGGAGTGACTTGGGGTTATGATCTTCACCCTGGAAGTTTGACTCTCCCTGTTTTGTATTCTGTGACTGTAGTGAACCCACTCTGTGGGCTCTTTCCACTCTGCAGGCATTTTAAGGCCCAAGGCTTGGGGAACTCTAACTCACATATATCATTAAACTGATTATGGGTAACAGTTTCTGGGAGGCAAACCAACCTCAAATTATTTCTTCGTCACCTGTTTTCAAGGTCATCTAATTTATCTCTCATCCATCCTGACTCCTTAGTGTCTGCCGTATGCTGTTGTTCTAAAGCTAGAATTTTGTCCTCAGCCTCTGAGAGGCGAGTTTCTGCCTCAATCTGCTCCCATGTTATGCAGTAATCTCCTGCAATTCTGCCAGTGTGAATTGAACAGTATCCCTTAGGGTGCCTTCACACTTGCGTTCGGTACGCAGCGTACCGAGCGCAGCCAAACACTTGCGCACATGCGTTCCTATGTTTAACATGGGAACGCATGTGCCTGCATTTTGGCTGCGTTCGGTTGCGTTTGCGTACAGATGCACATAATTTATGCGCCCTCCTCCGCACTCAGAACGCAGCATGTTGCATTTTTTGTGCATTTACAGACGCTTGTTTTGTCCGCAAGCGCACAAAAAATGCATGGATCTCAATGGATCCACAGTGTCCTCCGCATGACAGCGCAGGAGAATGCTGCGGATCTCATTGAAATCTCTCCCGGTGGCCGCCGCTGATCACCGGTGGCCACCGGGAGATCAGCTACAGCTGCCGCTGCTCTCCCCTCGGTGTCAGCGGGGAGAAACAGCTGATCTGACAGCTGTTTAAATCTCCCACGCTGACACCGAATAGGTGATGTCGGCACGGGAGATTTGAAGCAGCGATCAGCTGTTTCTTATCTGCTGCACTGATATCACCCTATTCGGTGTCTGTGCGGGAGATTTAAACAGCTGTCAGATCAGCTGTATCTTCAAATCTCCAGCACTGACACCCGCAGGAGATCAGCTGTGGCCGGGAGGAGGAGATCTCTACTGCTGATCTCCTCATCCCGGCCGCCCCCGAGACAGCTGATTAGCTGCCCGGGCACCATACTAATGTGAACGCATGCGGAGATTCTCCACTGCGTTCACATCAGTATGGGCTGCGTTTGCACTGCTATGCGTCTGCATGCCATACGCATGCAGACACAAACGCAAGTGTGAAGGCAGCCTTAGTGTTTGTTGGGCTGTACACTGGAGCTAGTCTATAAGGGTGTGTGCTGTACCTTGTTGCTGCTAGAAGGCTACAGGGGGATTATCGTGCTATGTCCCCCTTAAAAATTATACGATTATATTATTATGGGAGCCCAGCGCAAACTTATACCCTTTTGCCAATGGTCTATTTTTCTCAAAGTAATTAGTCAATTCACTATACTTGGTTAACCGTCAACCGGATGTTTATTAAAATGTTATTTCTTCTATAGATAAAAATATTATTAAATTTTTTTTATAATTATAAAAATAAAAATAGACTTGTAAAAATTGTAGAAGTTCTTCTGTACGGTGGATTCCTCTTCTTTGTATAGATGTATATGTTTCTCTATGGTTTGTTCCTTGGTTTATATTCTTATGTTGGATTTTATTTCATAGTGGATTGAAATTCTTCTATCCTTATGAGGTGTTCTACAAGGATATATTATATTAGTCTTTTATTCCTGTTTAAAGACTCATTTCTAAGTATAACCTATGTGCTCTCCTTACCTCTAGGTCAGTGTTTCCCAACTCCAGTCCTCAAGGCACACCAACAGGTCATGTTTTCAGGATTTCCTTATCATTAGACAGATGATGGAATTATCCCCTGTGCAAGTGATTAAACTAACACCTGTGCAACCCTAAGGAAATCCTGAAAACATGACCTATTGGTGTGCCTTGAGGACTGGAGTTGGGAAACACTGCTCTAGATGATTTCCTTTTCTGTTGTTTTCTTGCATCTGTCCTTATTTCTTTGTAACCTATAGCTATTAGAGATATTTGATTAATCACTACATATGGCTTAATCTCCACCACCTTTTACAAGTCCAATAGTTTTGCATATAATAATACATGTAATGTTCTGTAAGGGCTCGGACACACTCATCCAAGTTTTTTCTCTCTTAGTGTTTTAGCTCCTCTGCCAGATATGCTTTCACTTCCCTAGCTGGGGCTGAATAGGGCGAAATTACTTCACTCCCCTCACGCTCATCCCCGCCCGCCCCTTTATTTCTCTAAGGGGATCTCTGAGGGATCTCCTCTTCCACTCCTCTCCTCACTGCTGCTGATCCTGCCGGGCCCTTTCTCTCCTCCTCCCACCCATTGCCATCTTGCCAGGGGTATTAGTGTCATCCTCGCCTGAAACGTCCTCTCTCTCACGGCCTGTGCTGCATAACCACCGCTCCATCCACGGTGAGTAAGGTCCTGGGAGCTGTCACCGCTCCTCCATTGCTGCTATTTTGACTTATGTTAGCTTTTTATGCAGGATTGCGGTTATGGGTACACAGAGCCTCACTTTCCCGCCATAGCTACATCGGTGCCAGAACCGGAAATTTTGAGACATTGCTTTTGAATTGTTGTCCAACACAGAAATGAAAAAAAAAACTAATGAAAATGATCTGGACAAAAAGTATGGTGCCTTTAAATCAATCATTTTGTTGCACAATCATTTGAGGCAATCACTACAAACAAATGAATTCTGTAATTCTCAATGAGACTTCTGTACCTATCCACAGGTCTTTTTTGCCCACTCTTTGTGAAAAAAATCACCGAAATAGGACATAAAACTTTAAAAAAAAATCACCAAAATTTAGCCATGTCAAATATCCATTGCAGCTAGCAGGAGGCTGCCAGCTCCACTGGGAGGCAACACAGGTGTCTGAATACTGGTGCTCAATCCCCTGCAACCCAAGCATGGGGGCGGTTGTGGCACCTGCGATCAGCAATGCTGACAGGGAGGAGACTGGTAGTATTTATAGACAGAAGGTTACCAGCAGGGCATCAGTCACACAGGTTTATGTGAGGCACAGTGTCAGAGCTCAACCTCTCAGTCACGATCAGCTGTTAAGGGCCTGTCACACGCGTCAATGTCATCAGTGAGATGATCGCTGACGACATTGACGGCTGATCGCTGGTGAGCTGTCACACAGGCAGACTCACCAGCGATCAATTGACCAGAAACATCGTGGAAACGATTTAAATATCGTTTCCACGATGTCTTGCTCCCGCTGCCAGCCTGCTGGAAGCGGGAGCAGGCTGGTCTCCAAGGTAAACTGCGGGTATCTAGGCAGCGCGCGCTGCCTAGATACCCGACGTGTACCTTAGTTACCAGCCTCCTCCGCTCATCGGCTGGTATCTAAGGTACACAGCGGGTAACTAGGGACCCTAGTTACCCGCTGTGTACCTTAGATATCAGCCAGTGAGCGGAGGAGGCTGGTAACTAAGGTACACGTCGGGTATCTAGGCAGCGCGCGCTGCCTAGATACCCGCAGTTTACCTTAGTTACCAGCTCCCAGCGCTTGTGAGAGGCGCTGGGAGCTGGAATATCGCTACTCCCAGTGTCCACCGGGCGACAATCGCCAGGTTTTAGAGCAGGTTCTAAAACCTGGCGATCATCAACCAGCGATTTATCGCTGGTTGATTCAGTATGTCACACGCGTCAATATCGCTGCAACGTCACGTGCAGCCGATATCGTGCAGGCGATATTGACGCGTGTGACACCCCCTTTAGACAGGGCAGGTAGCTCTGCACCAAATACATCCATCACAAGTGACAGACACCCCCAGAGGGCTCAGCCTCAACTGCAAAGACATAAAAAGGTGCAACAAAACACTATAGATGAAGATGTGAGGTGTTAGTAGATATTTTGGCCAAAATAACGTAAGCTCGTAACTCACCATCAAGGGCCCCCACGCTTACGAGTCCTAACCATATGTCTCACTCTTTGTGAGCAAACTGCTCCAGCTATCTCCGATGTGAAGGTGCCTTCTCCAGACTACATATTTTAGCTCCTTCCACAGATGTTCAATGGGATTCAGATCATGACTCATAGAAGGCCACTTCAGAATAGTCCAATGTTTTGGGCCATTATCATCTTAGTGACTAATCTTAGTGACACTGAGCAGCACACTTGTCTCCAGAATGCATTGATAGTCTTGAGATGTAATTGTACTTTGCACAGATTGTAGCAGATGCAGCAAAAAAAAAAAAAAACATAACTGAGCCTCCTCCATGTTTCACAGTAGGTATAATGCTATTTTTTTGTATGCTTCATTTTTATATCTGACAACATAGAGCTGATGTAACTTGCCAAAAAGCTCCAGTTATTGTCATCGGTCCAAAGAACATTTTCCCAAAAGATTTGTGGCTAGTCAATAAGTATTTGGCAAATTCCAGTCTCACTTTTTTAAGATTTGCTTTCAACAGTGGTTTCTTCCTTGGTTATCTGCCACTTAGTCCACTTAGGCCAAGTCAGCAACAAATGGTGCCATCTGATACTTATGTACCTTGACCTTGGAGTTCACCTCTAGTCTCTGTGGAAGTTGTTCTATGTTCTTTAGACTGCTTTCACATCGCAATTTGTGGCCATCCATGGCTGTCCGTTGTAAATCGGACAGCCACGGATCCGATTTGGTCACCATGTATTCCTATGAGCACGGATTAAGATAAAAAAGGAGGGGGAACAAGAGGCGCAATAATGCCCTATCAATGTGGCACTGAGTATGTAAGCGGTGAAAATAGGGATTCACTCACCTGGGGCAGTTGTGTAACCCACAACTGGCTTGAAGGCGTTAAATGAAGATTGTTACCAGATAGCCGCTGCAGGACTTCCACCGTCCACACAAGTGTGGAGATACATCAGATGATAGGGAAAAAATGGTGTGTCACAGTCCGCGCTGCTACGATCATCCACTCCAAAGAAAACACGTGAAGATGGAACTTCCACGAAATACTTTATTTCCTCCTGCCTCCTACGCGTTTCGGTGCCCTCCTGGCACCTTCCTCAGGGATTCCTGAGGAAGGTGCCAGGAGGGCACCGAAACGCGTAGGAGGCAGGAGGAAATAAAGTATTTCGTGGAAGTTCCATCTTCACGTGTTTTCTTTGGAGTGGATGATCGTAGCAGCGCGGACTGTGACACACCATTTTTTCCCTATCATCTTATGAGCACGGATTGGTGCTCTATTGCCATCCGATTTGTGACGGTCGTGTCTTATTTTTTGCTATACCCAGAATCAGAGAGTGCTCCGATTTTGGGCACACCAAATCCAACACAATCGAAACCGGTGCGGTCCGCAGCAATTAACATGGGGGCCTATGGATCGCGGGTCATTTCCTGGACCTGATTTTAGTGTGCTGTGCATGCTCAGTACACTAAAACTGCTCTTTACCATGATGTATATACATGCATTGCAGAAGTGAAGCAAGGGATAAAAATAAAAAAAAAGGTCATCACCTCTCCGGCATGTGTCCCACGATGTGCGCCATCTATCTCCGTGTGTCAGCTGACCGGGCAACCCGATCAGCTGATCGTTCACATGACCGCATCAGCTGAGCGGTTTAAATAGCCCGCCCGCCAATGGGATTTGGTGGGCGGGCTATTTAAACCGCTCAGCTGATGCGGTCATGTGACCGATCAGCTGATCGGGTTGCCCCGCCCGGTCAGCTGACACACGGAGATAGATGGCGCACATCGCGGGACACACGCCAGTGAGGATCTTTTTTTTATTTTTAACCCTGGCTTAACTTTCACAATATATGCATATATATTGCAAAAGTGAAAGTTCCCGGCTTGCCTGCACTTTGCAGGCTCGGGCTCCTTTCTGTGTCCGGATCCGTGAAAATCACGTACCCGGACACAGAAATGGCATCTGAGGCACACATCCGATCCTGTCCTTTCATGTCCGTGGGGTCCTGCAAAAACACGATCCCCACGGACAGGAAAAAATCACGATGTGAAAGCAGCCTTAGTTACCATTTGTTTTATCCATCTCTTAAATTTATCGTTACTTTTTTTCTTGTGGACAAATCCAAGTAGATTTTATACAATTCCATAGACCTGCAACTTTTGAATAATATGTGCAACTGTAGTAACATCAAGCCGTTTGGGGATGGTCTTTTAGCTTTTACATTTAAAATATTTGTATAAAATTGTCTTTCTAATCACTGGAAGAAACTCTCTCTCTAGCTTTCTTTGGTCTATGTTCTGTTTCGTACACACCATGATCCCAAACAGTGCAGTGACTATTTTTCCCCCTTTAAAGAAAATTTGTCAGTGCAATTTTGCAATGTAAAGTAAAGACACGACTGTAAGGCTGATTTCACATCACGTATTTCTTGGATCCGTGGCTGTCTGTTGTAAAACAGATAGCCACGGATCCGATTTGGCCCCCATGTTATCCTATGGGCCACAGATCACGTCAGATTTGCCCTTAATGTGTAGGATTCGATTCTGTTCGATTTTTAGCTGTACCCAAAAACAGAGACTGCTCCGATTTTGGGTACAGCTGATCAAATCGGACAGATCCGCGCCAAAATAGCACAAGTCGAGGAAATAGCTGATCGTTCCTCGGACCCAATTTTAGTGTACTGAGCATGCTCAGTACACTAAAATTGCTCCTAACCATCTAATTTCACTTCTGCAATGTATATACATACATTGCAGAAGTGAAATTAAGTAAAAGCAAGGGTTAAAAATAAAAAAATCTCTATTCTCACCTGTCCGGCGATCCACCGATGCTTCTATCTCGCTCCCAGTAAAGGACCTGCCATGATGTCACAACCCGATCAGCTAATCGGGTCACATGACCGGTTACCGCGGACACAGAAAAGATCACCTCCTGTGGTGTCCATTCCTGTCCGTGGGGTCCTACAAAAAGTAGGATCCCATGGACAGGAAAAAATATGTGATGTGAAACCAGCCTAACAGGGCTGTAATACTAATTACACTGATACCTTTGGTGAAGAAATCCACTTTGTGATTCTTTTTTAATCACCAGTTGATGTTTCTGATTTTGGTGCACAGTGCACAGGATTTCTCCTTTCTGTCTGTGTTTCCCCTGCTCCTCCGCCTGCCTCCAGACATTGATTGATCTGTCTCCTGTGTTTCAAATCTCAGCAGTGATCTGTCATTCACAGACCGGAGGCAAGTGAAGGGGCTGGGGAATCACAGACGGGGAGAAGAAGACATTAGTAGCAAACTTCAAATGCTGTTTACAGATAAAACACAAAGCAGATTTCTTCACCATTGGTATAAATATAATCAGTATTACAGCACCATTGCAGCTATTTCTTTACTTTACATTACAAAATCCTGCTGACTGGTTCCCTTTAAATAGGCAGATTAATTAGATTGCGGACACCGTTGATAGTAATTACAGGACACACCTTAGTTTAACATGCCAGTATGGTCAAATTTGTTTAATGGCCACTTTACACGTCCCGATATCGGCGTCCAACTCCGATAAAAAGTCACGCGGTTCGTGCATTGGCCCCGATATCGTTCGTGCGTTGTATGGTGTAAGTGTCCAATACGATGCACGAATGATGCCAAAACGATATCGGGGATCAAATGCTCTCCAACGGCCCGATACTGGATGGACGTTGTGGCCGGATCGTGCTGTGTGAAAGCCCAACAACGATGTGGAGTACAACTTCCCCTATTCTCTCCCATGTTAAATGGTCGATCCTGGGTCGGCCGTACAAGGGGTCGTACACATCGCAGTTGCGTTGCCTGCCGATATCACGCTGTGTAACATCTCCTATGCGATCTTGGAATTCTGCCCAGAAAAAGCGCGCTTCCGCGTCGTTGGATCCAATATCGGACCGATGTTGGAACGTGTAAAGTGGTCATAAGTCTTTTCTTGGGGTACAATCATTCTTATGCAGGCCATTTTCATTAGATTTTTCTTTCTTTTTTTTTTTCAGTTTAACCCTATTTCAAAAACAATGTCTGATTTTCATTACTTGATCTTTGGTACATTTAAATTGAAAATTAGGGGCCTTTCACATCAGCTTTTTGCTGATCTGCGGCAGAACCGGCAGATTTACCGCATCTGCTGCCTAACGGCCCAGCCGGCAAACCCCATGTGTTATCTATGGGGCTTGTGGTCCGGTGCGGCAAGTACGGTTACACTGGATTGGCCGGATCTGGCACTTGCGGCCACGACAAAAAAAAGTTGCAAGCAGCATTTTTTTTTCGCGGCCGCAAGTGCCGGATCTGCCGCATCTGGCAGAACCGCAGTTGCCACACCGGACCTTAAGCCCCATAGACAATGCATGGGGCTTGCTGGATCCGGGCCGCAAGTTGGCCATTAGGCGGCTAATCCGGCAGATGCGGCTCCACCTGCCGGATCGGCTGCAAACATCAGCAAAACGTGATGTGAAAGGGGCCTTACTTATGTTACTTACAAGTAATTTCTGAAACCAATGTGGATTTTTTCGGAAGGTGCTTTCACATTGCATTCTACTACACGTTCAGTGGTTCCATCGGGGCTTACGGCCGAACCCCCCACAAAATGGTCTTTGGACGTATGCGCTGATAGGGCCATTGACTTTAATGGTGAGTCAACAGTGTGCTCTGTCATGCACAATTTTGTGGGAGTATTCGTTTTCTGCAGTCTGACACCTGAACGTAGTAGACTTACTTTAATAGAAGGGAGCCAATAATTTTGTTCATGTACAGTATGTACAGAAATCTATGAGTGCACATTGTCACATTAAATTATCTAAAAGCACATCACATATTAAAAACCGAAGTGTCGATTTCAGTGTTGTTTTAAGGAGCAGTCTAAACATAGAATTGTCCAACTACTTAACATTCACTGTGCAGAATTACCAGGCTGAATTCAGGAGTGAGCATTTCTGTCTGTGAGCAGAGGGAAACATTGCTGATTCACAGTCTAGTGGCGTATCAGCGTTAATATATCCAAGAGACTCCACTGACCATAGAGCGCTATAACGGATGAATGCTGCCTAACAGGCAGCTCTTAGGTACTCCCTGGGTATTTGACCACAACACTTGTCTACATTTATTTTTACACAGCAATTATAAAGTTGCATTTAATAAAGAGGCTTTTTGATCCAGTTATCACAAACAATATGCAATAAAACACCTTCCCATAATATTTTGGTAGTGATGTGGCAACTATTGAGAGATGAGGAAGAGAAATCAATTTGTTCATGGATTTCACACCCAAAATTGTAGCATGTGGATGAAATAAGGTTAAAACTCATCCACTTTGCTGGTACTGTAAAATGCTGTAGATTTTACATACAGAAAATATACACCAGTATGGAAGACAGTGCTAAAGGGGTTGTCCCACAAACAAAGTTAATTTTAATCAATAGATCTTGTAATAATAATACTTTTGACAACTGCATGTGTTTAAAAAAATGTTCATGTGCTGAGATAATCCTCCTGTATGTCATGGCCGAATATGTTGGCACCCTTTAAATTGTGACAGAATATGAAGTATTTCTCCCAGAAAATTATTGCAATTACACATGTTTATTCCCTTTGTATGTATGGAATATCACAAAAAACAGACAAAGAAAGGAAAATTTGACATAGTTTCACACAAAATCCCCTCTATCATATTTGACTATAGGTACTTTTCTTTATAGGTCTCATTCTGTTTTCGGAAAACAGTAGAATGATGTGCTTTACCAAAAAGCTTTATCTTGGTCTCATCTGTCCACAAGACGTTTCACCAGAAGGATTTTTGCTTACATACTGTGATGCAGCACCTTGCTGTATTGCAAATAGAAGGTATATGCCTCAGAGGCGGGTTGTGCTCTGAGATATAAACCCACAAAGGTCACTATAGGACTTGAGATGCCATAAGGATTAATGCATTGCAAGTGATAGGTTAGCAGAAAGACATATATGTGTCTATTTCACGCTCCTACACAGCACTTCCACAGGTTCTGTCTGAACCAGTGGAAGCGCTGTGTAAGAGCATGAAACAGCCATCACTTTAAAGACCCCCACCCTCCCGACTAAAGCCCCCCTGATGTAAAGCCTGGAAATCTTTGGTAAATAAAGCTGTGCTGTATCTGGTCCGGTGAGTGTTGCTTCTCTTCAATCCATATACTGCATGTGACTTTAAACTGGAAGTGTGCACCCGGGCATAACCTGTGTGGGTTCACTCTCGGTGCTTGGAGTGGCCACTGTCCTGGAACACACCTGGTGAGATATGCATGGAAACAGCCAGCATCCTGGAAGGTACGCAACAAGAAGACCACAGATGTAGGAAGTGTCAGTCTTCCTGGATGACTAACAGGAGTCAGCGAATGGAGCCAGCAATAGTTCCTGTAAGTTAACCTTGAGCAAAAGGGATGTATTTAGGAAGCTACAGTCCTGCTGCGGGTCTAGAACTGACAGGATTTGGTGATACTAAATAGGCAGTTTCCTGGATGGTGGGCTGAGATGTCAGTGAGTGAAGATTGTGATACCTGCACTGGGACACTGTAACAGAAAATGTATATATGCCAGGTGGGCATATCCACCATTGGAACAGACTAAATGTTATGAATGTTCCACTGATGGTAATCGACTGTACCATGTATTGAGGTTTATGATGTGTAATAAACCGAATGGACTTTGTTCACTGTAAAATCATGCCTGTCTGCCTCAATCCTGCTACCATTTGAGTATCCACTGTACCATCAGTGATCAAATCATTACATTAAGTTCTGCAGAAGCGGAGCAGTGCAAAGGAAAAGTTGCTATGGCCTCTGTTTGAACTGTGTGAATTGTAGTTAATAATGTGGTTAGGTATGTCATGTGTTTAATCCCACAGGTTTGAACAAAGGGGAAGGATATGTCTTGCAGCGGCTTGTTGCACGGCAAATAGCAGGTATATGTCGGAGAGGCAGGTTTGGGCTCTGCCATATAAACCCACAAAGGTCACTATGGGACTTATGGTGCCATAAGGATTAATGCATTGCAAGCATTATAGTACAAATTGGCAAACAACAGTCTAGCTTTTTATGTCTCTGTCAGCAACGGAGGTCATTCTGAGTTTTCTTCCACAGCATTTCATTTCACACAAATGTTGATGGATAGTTTGTGCTGACACTGATGCATCCTGAGCCTGCAGAAGAGCTTGAAATCCTTGGGAACTTGATTGGGGCTGCTTATCCACCAGCCGAACTATTCTGCATTGCAACCTTTCACCAATTTTTCTCTACCTTCCACGTCCATGGATATTACCAACAGTGTCATGGGTTGTAAACTTCTTTATTATGTTCCGTGGAAAAAAGAACATCAATATCTTTGCAGATGGACTTATAACGTTGAAATTGTTGATGTTTTTCAAGAATTTTGGTTTTCAGGTTGTCAGACAGTTCTCGTCTCTTTCTGTTCTCCATGCTTAATGTGACACACACAATGCAAAGACTGAGTCAACTTCTCCCTTTTTTATCTAGTTTCAGGTGATTTTTTTTTTATATTGCCCATATCTGTTACTTGCCACTGGTTTGAGTTTGAATGAGCATGAATACTAGATTTTTCCTGGAGCCAGACTCAAGTTATTCAGATCCTCCTTTATTCAGTGTAAATTTTGTAAAAACATCACACAATCCCACATGGGGGAGTAGAAAACACCAGACGTGTTTCGGGGGAACTCCCTTAATCGTTGGTGAATATAAAAATGACAAACACATAATATATATATATATATATATATATATATATATATATACACACAAACTAAAAACCTCACACTTGTATCACATTAGATTAGATTCATTAACCCTTGCCTGCCTTAAAAGCACACATTAATCCCAATTCATTATTCAGTGAATACCCAGGAAACCAACGAGAAAAGCTTATTCATATCATGTGCATAGGTACAGAATAAATTTATACAAATTTTCATGTTATAAAAATTAATATTAGTTAAAATATGAATTTATTTTTGTATCTAATAAAAATACAACATATCAGTTCTAAAATTTAATCCATGGGGATGGCGTGCCTCTAATGCCAGTATCCAATAAATTTCATGATTGCATAATGCCCTCTCCCAATGTCAATATTCTCTTGATACCTTTTACTTTTAGAGTTGAGAGATTCCCCCCATGAATATCTTTGAAATGCCTGGATAAACCAGACATGCTGATACAGTGTATATTTGAACAAAGTTTTTACTGCTGAAATGTGCTTAGCCCAGGGGCGTAACTAGAACTGGCAGGGCCCCATAGCAAACTTTTGAACGGGGCCCCCTCTAAGACACGCCCCCCTCCAAGACACGCCCCCTCCAAGACACGCCCCCCTCCAAGACACGCCCCTTCAAGACACATCCCCTTACAGGCCCCAGCAGTATATACAGCAGCCCCAGTGGTATACCGCAGCCTCTCCAGTGGTATATACAAGCCCCAGCAGTATTACAGCAGCCCCAGTGGTATACAGCAGCCTCCTCAGTGGTATATACAGGCCCCAGCAGTATTACAGCAGCCTCCGCAGTGGTGGTATATACAGGCCCCAGTGGTGGTATACAGGGCCCCTGGTGGTGGTATACAGGGCCCCTGGTGGTGGTATGTACAGGCCCCTGGTGGTGGTATATACAGGCCCCTGGTGGTGGTATATACAGGCCCCTGGTGGTGGTATATACAGGCCCCTGGTGGTGGTATATACAGGCCCCTGGTGGTGGTATATACAGGCCCCTGGTGGTGGTATACAAGCCCCTGGTGGTGGTATATACAGGCCCCTGGTGGTGGTATATACAGAGCCCCTGGTGGTGGTATATACAGAGCCCCTGGTGGTAGTATACAGAGCCCCTGGTGGTGGTATATACAGGCCCCTGGTGGTGGTATATACAGGCCCCTGGTGGTGGTATACAGGCCCCTGGTGGTGGTATACAGGCCCCTGGTGGTGGTATATACAGGCCCCGGGTGGTGGTATATACAGAGCCCCTGGTGGGTATATACAGGCCCCTGGTGGTAGTATACAGAGCCCCTGGTGGGTATATACAGGCCCCTGGTGGTAGTATACAGAGCCCCTGGTGGTAGTATACAGAGCCCCTGGTGGGTATATACAGTACAGGCCCCTGGTGGTAGTATACAGAGCCCCTGGTGGGTATATACAGAGCCCCTGGTGGTAGTATACAGAGCCCCTGGTGGGTATATACAGGCCCCTGGTGGTAGTATACAGAGCCCCTGGTGGTGGTATACAGGCCCCTGGTGGTGGTATATACAGGCCCCTGGTGGTAGTATACAGAGCCCCTGGTGGTGGTATACAGGCCCCTGGTGGGTATATACAGAACCCCTGGTGGGTATATACAGGCCCCTGGTGGTAGTATACAGAGCCCCTGGTGGTGGTATACAGGCCCCTGGTGGGTATATACAGGCCCCCCCCTCTCAGTGTCCCTGGCAGCAGCACACACACAGGGACAGGGTTAGGGTATATACAGGCCCCCCCCCCTCACAGTGTCCCTGGCAGCAGCACACACACAGGGACAGGGTTAGGGTATATACAGGCCCCCCCCTCACAGTGTCCCAGCCAGCACCACACACACAGGGACAGGGTATATACAGGCCCGGGGCCCCCCCATGCTGCCGGCTGCTCACTAACACACTAGTGTCATTCAATAAATATTATATTGTTATTAACGGTGCGGTGCCTCTCACCTCCGGCCTCAGTAGCTCCTGCCTCCTGCTGCTCCTTCCAACCCTGCTTGTTCTCTGGCTGCTCTGTGTGCTAAGTGACCGCCGGTCACTCGGTCACTAAGTTAGGAGGAGGAGTCGGACAAGTGAGGGAACAGGAAGGACTCCGAGCGAGGTCACAGGGCGGCCAGGGGGCGGGGATCTGCAAAAGAACAAACACACAGTGCGTCAGGCAGGAGGCAGCAGCAGGCTACAGCGGCGGCAGCCCCTTGATCTCTCTGTGCGGCGCATGGGTGTACCCAGGATCAAAACTAGGGGGGGCAAGGGATGGTCGTTCAGGTTGCGCCCGCTTCTCGTACCATCACTGCACAGCAGCACATGGCCGCTAAGGGTCTTGTGTGTTTCACTGAGCCTCCTGCTATCCACTGCTGCCCCCCTGAACTTCCTCTTACCACAACGGTGATGCCGTGCATTGCACAGTAAAACGAATAAAAAGCAGGAAGCCCCACCTACTCCTAGTGTGGACTAGGCAGCACTTCCTGCTTTTATGCGTTCCACTGTGCAACGCTCGGCGTCACCGCCTCCTCCTGCACCTTCAGTTTTGGGAAGCTGCGGTGGAACCAGGAGAGGCAAGTACAGATTTTTTTTAAGGAGTACATGTTGGCCAGAGGAGTATGGGGGCAAAAAGGGGTTGGCTCACCGTGGCTGCATTATACTGTATGGAGAATTATGAGGCTGTACTGTGCTATATGGAAGGCTGTACTATGCTAAACACAGGACTGTGAGGGTGCATTATACTGTATGGAGGGCTATATGGAGAACTATGGGGGTGCATTATACTATATGGAGGACTATTGATGGTGCATTATACTGTATAGAGGACTATGGATGAATTATACTATATGGAGAATTATGGGGGTGAATTATACTATATGGAGAACTATAGGAGTGCATTATACTGTATGGAGGTGCATTAAATGTATGGAGGCATACGAGGCTACATTATACTATATAGAGGATAGTGGGGTTGCATTATGATAATTGGATGACTATGGGGGTACCTTATGAATGGGGGACTATGGGATGCATTATAATACATAGAGGACTATGGGAATACATTGTAATGTATGGAGGAATGTGGGGAAGCATTATAATAATTGGAGGACTATGGTGGCAGAGGAGGAGGACCATATAAACCATGATGGGGGACATATATACCACGATAAAGGCCATATTCCAGGAGGAGGACCATAAACAGCAGGATAAGGGACATTAACACATAATGAAGGGGGAGAGGGGTCAATTTGTGAGTCTTTATAGGATTTAGAATGTTACACGGGGCCCATACATCTGACCAACGTGAACGCGGAAGGTGGGGGGCCTAAATTGTGCACATGTGCCCATTAGACTTGTTACGCCACTGGGGAGCCCTATGGGGGGCTGTATATGACATGGGAGCCCTATGGGGGGCTGTATATGACATGGGAGCCCTATGGGGGGCTGTATATGAGATGGAAGTTCCATCTCTCATATACAGCCCCCCCAATGTCCCATAGGGCTCCCATCTCATATACAGCCCCCCATAGAGTCCCATATCATATACAGCCCCCTTATAGGGTCCCATATCATATATAACACCGCCATAGGACACCCAAATCATATTCAGCTCCCTCATAGGGCTCCTGTATCATGTACATAGGGCTCCCATCATGAGAGCCCTATGGGGGGGTTGTATATGAAACGGGAGCCCTATGTGGTCGGCTGTATACGATATGGCAGCGTTATGGGTGGCTGTATATGATATGAGTCCCATCTCATATACAGCCTCCCATACCCCATACAGTCCTCATATCATATGCAACAAACAGCCCCCCATAGGGCTCCTATATCATAGGCTGCATATAATATGGGAGCCCTATGGGGGGCTGTATATGATATGGGAGTCCCATATCATATACAGCCCCCCTAATGCCCATAGGGCTCCCATATCACATAGCCCCATAGGGCTCCCATGTCATATACAGCCCCCCCATAGGGCTCCAATAATGGGAGCCCTTTAGGGGTCATACATATGAATGATATAGGAGCCCTATAGGGATGCTGTATATATGATATGGGAGCCTATGGGGGGCAGGGCTGTATATGAGATGGGAGTACATGTCATCTCATATACAGCACGCAGCCCCCACATAAGGCTCCCATACACAACCCTTTGGGCTCTCCCATCACCCCAACCCCCCACATCACTTTTTTTTAGATACATCTATTTTTTAACAGTGTTAGTTACTGTTGTCCAACTTACTTGTCCTCTTGTACTTTTGTAGCTCACCTCGAGCTCCTGCCTCACTCCTCACCACAGCAGTGTCCCCAGACGGATGCCACTTCAGTTTGCACCGCAGCCGCAGGGCCAGGGACTCAGCCTCAGCACTTCTCAGTGGTCACGTCTGAGTCGCCCTGCAGGCCTCCCAGACAGTGCCTGCCGAGCTGATCTGCAGTCGGCAGACACTGTCTGAGGCTGAGGGTGCCCGGAGAGATGATGATCCAGGTCTGCGCCCCTACTTGCTCGCTGCTGCAGCTGCCGACCTGCCGCCCCATGTCACACGCTGTCTGTCATGACAGTGACATTGACTGAGGAGTCGGACGGAGCCTGAAGTAAACAACTAACCGGCGCTGCTAGAGTGAGGTGACAGGTGGAGGGGGAGGCTGAGCGGAGGTGCGGTGGCCGCCTCAGCTCAGCAGCCTCAGCCGCCGAGTGTGACTGACAGTGCACTGCACACATATAATAACGCGGTACTAATACTAGGTGCGCACAGTGCCGAGCTCACCCCTTCCTCATGAGGGGGGGGCAGCCTCTTGGGGGGGGATGAGAGGGGGCAGCCTCTTGGGGGGGGCAGCTGCCCCACGCTGGGTACGCCCATGGTGCGGCGCCTGCTTTGAATCGGCATCCACCTCGCCAGGGGGGGCCCTTCGGGCGCGGCCGCCCCCGGCCGGGCCCCCACCCCCACACCTGACGGCCACACAATGACCAGACAGAGGTTAGGTATATATCGCAGCCAGGCGCAGCTACCGGCATAGCAGCGGCTGGCGCTGGGTCCGGGCCCCCCACAAGCGCCGGGCGGCCCGGGCCCCAAAGCGACTGCTACGGCTGCTATGCCGGTAGTTACGCCACTGGCTTAGCCATTCTCTAAAGTGCAAGTCATACATCCAATGTAATACTTATTGCATTCCTCACACATTGCCATATAGACAACATGTGTGGAATTGCAGTTCACATATGATTTTATAGAAAATTTCCTGTTAGTTACATTATTATGAAAAACCGCACTAGATTCCACATACTGACACAAGTTACGCCTGTTACCGCCGCATCTGAACGAACCCTTATAATTAAGCCAAGTTGGAATCTATTGAGGCTCACTGGTATATGTGCTTGGGGATACGATGCTAGCTTTATCAGACAATTGTTTTTGCAATTGTCCTCCATCCCCTGGAAAGAATTTCATAGAGATGATCATCTTGGTATAAAATCAGTATGTTTTTATCTAATAATTTCCTAATCTCTCCAAAGTCGGAGCTATAAGATGCAACAAACATAGGTAAATTGTGATATGGATTTATGTTTTTCCTCGTCAAATTTTCACCACTTGCAATCAATCGCAATAAAATCACTATTTTCCAGCAGTGATTTTCTGCTTCTTTTATTAACAATTTTTTTAGCTCTATCGAGCATCCATGGTTTATATCCTCTAGAGGATAATCTTTTTTCCATAACTTTTACCTCAGTCTGATAGTCTGCCAACCTGGAACAATTTCTTTTGGCTCTCACAAATTCTCATAATGGAAGATTTTTAGTAACATTCAATAGAGTTGACATGTGGAGAGACTATATTCTTCCATTCTTCATGATAAGGCAATTGAAGTAGTCTCCCACATTCTGTCAAATACTGAGGTTTTTGATGAAGTTGAAAAAGAATTTCTTCTGATGTGTCTGGAGCATCTTCTTGAGAGGAATTTCTTTAAATTTGACGGCAAATTTTTCATTCAGATATGCGGCTGCCCTATGGGGGCGAAATTTTCAAATCTTTATATGTGTCGATGGAAAGAGGAATTTATTTTTGATCCGGACGTTTCCCATGTGGAGCAGATTGGATGGTATGGGAGATACATCGACGATATGGTCCTGATTTTGACTGTATTGTCAGATGTATCTCCCGTGGCCCCTCAAGCCCTCTTGGATAGGTTTCAACAAAATAACTACAATCTATCATTCACTTTAGAGGTGCATGATGATAATGCACCGTTTTTGGATCTAATGTTGATGGGTGACAAAAAAACTGGACAGGTGAAATGTAAGTTGTATAGAAAGCCCATTAGCGGAAATTCAGTCCTCAGCAGATAGCTGTCACCCTGGACATGTTACTAAAAATCCTCCGTTATGAGAATTTGTCAGAGCCAAAAGAAATTGTTCCAGGGTGGCGGACTATCAGACTGAGGTACAAGTTATGGAAAAAGATTATCCTTTAGAGCAGTGTTTCTCAACTCCAGTCCTCAGAACCCACCAACAGGTCATGTTTTCAGGATTTCCTTAGTATTGCACACGTGTTAGAATTATCCCCTTTGCAGGTGATTAAACTAACACCTATGCAATACTAAAGAAATCCTGAAAACATGGCAAACAGGGAAGAGTATCGCAGCTACAAAGATTGCACCTCAGTCAACAATCTATCGCATCATCAAGAACTTCAAGGAGAGAGCTTCCATTGTTGTCAAAAAGGCTCCAGGGCGCCCAAGAAAGACCAGCAAGCGCCAGGACCGCATCTTAAAACTGTTTCAGCTGCCGGATCGGACTACCAGCAGTGCCGACCTTGCTCAGGAATAGCAGCAGGCTGGTGTGATTGCTTCTGCACGCACTGTGAGGCGGAGACTCTTTGAACAAGGCCTGGTTTCAAGGAGGGCAGCAAAGAAGCCACTTCTCTCCAGAAAAAACATCAGGGACCGACTGATATTCAACAAAAGTTACAGGGAGAGGAATGCTGAGGACTGGGGTAAAGTCATTTTCTCTGATGAATCCCCTTTTCGATTGTTTGGGACATCTGGAAAACAGCTTATTCAGAGAAGAAGAGGTGAGCGCTACCATCAGTCTTGTCTCATGCCAACTGTGAAGCATTCTGAAACCATTCATGTGTGGGGTTGCTTCTCAGCCAAGGGAATCGGCTCACTCACAGTCTTGCCTAAAAACACAGCCATGAATAAAGAATGGTACCAGAATGTCCTCCAAGAGCAACTTCTCCCAACCGTCCAAGAGCAGTCTGGCGCCCAACAATGCCTTTTCCAGCATGATGAAGCACCTTGCCAAAAAGCAAAGGTGATAACTAAATGGCTCAGGGAACAAAACATAGAGATTTTGAGTCCATGGCCTGGAAACTCCCCAGATCTTAATCCCATTGAGAACTTGTGGTCAATCCTCAAGAGACAGGTGGACAAACAAAAACCAACAAATTCTGCCAAAATGCAAGCATTGATTATGCAAGAATGGACTGCTATCAGTCAGGATTTGGTCCAATAGTTGATTGAGAGCATGCCAGGGAGAATTGCAGAGGTCCTGAAGAAGAAGGGTCAACACTGCAAATATTGACTTGCTGCATTAACTCATTCTAACTGTCAATATAACCTTTTGGTACTCATAATATGATTGCAATTATATTTCTGTATGTGATATAAACATCAGACAAACACAAATAAAAACCAGAGGGCAGCACATCATGTGAAAATATCATTTGGGTGTCGTTCTCAAAACTTTTGGCCATGACTGTATAAAATTCTTTCCAGGGGATGGAGGACAATTGCAAAGAAATTCACTTACACGTAAAAGACACAAAGGAGAAACAGAATTGCACAGACCCACTGCCAGGAATTATAACAACCATGAAACTATGATAAAGGAGATTATAAAGTTTCATCAATGCGCCAACATAGTCAATCAGCGGCAGTATATACTGGGATCACATGTATAGGAATAACATGGCTATATCTCTAGTGCCTGGTGAAATACTCACTGGGTAAAAGAGGCATACACTTATCCTTGGATCAGTAAATTGCCGCTAAAAAGCCCTAGGCTAGTGCATATATAAAGTACATAATAACTTTCTCCAGCAATTTGACAGCTCACCAGGTATAATGTGGCAGATGGAGACTGCTGTGAAATAAACCCGACGATCCTTTCGCGGGCAGGAATGCCTCTTCCTCAATGAAGCGGGCACTTATGCCCGCAAAAAGATTTTCTGCCCGCGAAACGATCGTCGGTTTATTCCACAGCAGTCTCCATCTGCCACATTACACCTGGTAAGTTTGTCAAATTGATGGAGAAAGTTATTATGTACTTTATATATGCACTAGCCTAGGGCTTTTTAGCAGCAATTTACTGATCCAAGGATAAGTGTATGCTTCTTTTACCCAGTGAGTATTTTACCAGGCACTAGAGATACAGGTATATTATTCCTATATATGTGATCCCAGTATATACTGCCGCTAATTGACTATGTTGGTGCATTGATGAAACTTTATAATCTCCTTTATCATATTTCATGGTTGTTATGATACCTGGCAGTGGGTCTGTGCAATTCTGTTTCTCCTTTGTGTCTTTTACGTGTAAGTGAATTTTTTTTTTTTTAAAAGGTGTTAATAAGAGCATGAAAAATGCATCATGTACATGAACCTAATACTTAACGCCTCTCTTATTTTGGACACGAATGAACCGTAAGTAACCAATACATAAGTGCCGGACTCTCCCACCATCCCTTGGCCACCAGTGACTTTGTCCTGTTTATGTTGTTTCTTTGTATGTTATTTTTATTTATTTCTTCTTTAATAACAATATATTCAACATAAGAGCATGACAAAAATCCTACGTCTCCTTGTAGTTTAGTATAATTGAATTTTGCTGTCTTTTCCCTCCTGGTTGTGATACCATTATGGGTAATATATATACTGTGTGATCAGTGGATTTGTTAATATGATTTGTAAATCTGCAGCATGCCAATTCTTTGCGCACATTTTTCACAGATGTCACATATTGCGATGGAAAGGTTGAAATTTGCACCAAATCCACAATAATAGATAAATTACAAATACGCTATGGAGAAATACACACAGAATAGGCAAAGTGGAAATTTAGCCTGAAAGTATAAAATGCAAGACAGAATAACTAAGAACAATGAAAATGACTATTGTGTAAGAGACTGTACAGGAGTTAAATGAGTTTTTTTTTAAAGATAAAGGATGCAAAGAATGTTTGAAGACCGTAGTTAGAAATTCTAAAAATCAGCACACTGTAGTAGTGTTGTCCAGGACGTCCACTTGCTGATAGACGCTATAATGAAGGCACATTAATAAGAGCATCTTGGCTTCATGTATGCAGTCTGCTGTCTGTACAGAATTTATTATTATTATTGTTAATTATAAATAATCAGTTGTCTTTTAACTCTGTCAGTCACTTCGCCATTCTAGCTATAATAGTGCATGGAATCTAAAGTTCTGTTAACTACATATTAGTAAAACTTTCCATTCTAGGTTTTCAAAGACCATGATATTGATGGGCTAACTCTTCCTCTACTCACTGAGGATCATCTATTGGACACAATGGGATTAAAGCTTGGACCTGCACTTAAAATTCGTTCACAGGTACATAAATGCACAGTTGTCATATTTATTTGGTTATCTTAACTGTTTACCTGTTTACTGACAATGTTCTTACATATACAGAACCCTTACGGTACCGTCACACAGGGAGATATCGCCGGCGATGTTGCCGGCAACTGAGGGGCGTGGTCAGTTTGCGGCGACATCACCGGAGAGTTGCCTCGTGTGACAGGGCGATAATCAGGAGAAAAATCGCCTGAGTAACATCGCCAGGTTTCCCAACATTGTTGGGAAACCTGGCGATGTTGGTCAGGCGATCATGCCTGATCGCCCTGTGTAACGCGGCAACCTGCAATGTTGCGGGCGATTCTGCCTATCTCCAACATTGCGAGTGATCGCTCGCTGGGTTGCTGGGCAACCCAGCGAGCGATAGCCGCGGCAACTAGCCGGCGACATCGCCGGTAAGTTGCTCCGTCTGACAGCTCACCGGCGATGTTGTCAGGGATGCGCGCTCCCGTGATCGCCGGCAACATCGCCGGCGATGTCTCCCTGTGTGACGGTACCTTTAGTTAATATCAATATAGTTATTAGATTTAGTGTGATGGCGCAATGGTAAGTACAGTTGTGCTCAAAAGTTTACATACCCCGGCAGATTTTTTGCTTTCTTGGCTTTTTTCCATAGAATATGAGTGATAACACAAAAACTTTTTTCCATTCATGGTTAGTGATTGGGTGAAGACATTTATTGTCAAACTACTGTGTTTTCTCTTTTTAAATCATAATGACAACCAAAAATATCCAAATGACACATGGCAAATGATTTATGTTATAAATCTTTTCTCTTGTATGATAAAGAAAACCTCTTCAAAAGCAACTGATAAACTGACCTCTTCAGAAAAAGCCTACAACCTCTAACCCTATGTTTACTACACACCTGAGAATCTTTTGTTTCCTTCTGTCTCCTTCCCTCTTTCTTTATAAATTGTAACCTGTAACCTTCTGTAGTAGTCTATTACTCAGTAAGCTCAAGTGTGTTGAACTTAATGTTTTTATCTTTTCATATTACATAGCTAAAGCTGTCTATATTTCAATGAATAGAAATGAGAAAGTGCACAGCTCATGTGGCTCTGTGTTGCTTTGCATTGCTGGAGCTTTAGGGCTAAATCAGACCAAGGACAAGATCTGTTGGGAGTTTGTATGGTCTCCATATGTTGGCTTAGGTTTTCTCTCAGACTTCAAGTATCCTTGTAAAGTGCTTGCTATATAAGCAAAAGGAAAAGTAGTTAAAATGCATACCACTCCTAGAAACCGTATATACACTATCGTTCAAAAGTTTGGGGTCACCCAGACAATTTTGTGTTTTCCATGAAAACCCATACTTTTATTTATCAAATAAGTTGCAAAATGAATAGAAAATATAGTCCAGACATCGACAAGGTTAAAAATAATGATTTTTTTCTGATATAATAATTTTCTCCTTCAAACTTTGCTTTCGTCAAAGAATGCTCCCTTTGCTGCAATTACAGCATTGTAGACCTTTGGCGGGTACTATTTAATGAAGCTGCCAGATGAGGAGCTGTAAGGCGTCGATTTCTCAAACTAGAGACTTTAATGTACTTGTCTTGTTGCTCATTTGTGCATCGGGACCTCCCACTTCTCTCTCTACTCTGGTTAGAGCCTGTTTGTGCTCTCCTCTGAAGAGAGTAGTACACACCATTGTGAGAACTCTTCAGTTTCTTAGCAATCTCTCGCATAGAATAGCCTTAATTTCTAAGAATAAGAATAGACTGTCGAGTTTCACATGAAATTTCTCTTTTCTGGACATTTTGAGAGTGTCATAGAACAAACAAATGACAGATTCTCAACTACTGTAGCTCAAGGAACGGTCAATTATATAGCTTCTCTAATCAGCCAAACCATTTTCAGCTGTGCTAACATACTTGTGCAAGGGTTTTCTAAACATCCACTTCTTCCACAGCTAGCAAACACAATGTATCATTAAAACCCTGGAGTGGTGGTTGTTGGAAATGGACCTTTATACACCTATGTACTGTAGATATTGCATTTAAAAACCAGACATTTGCAGCTAAAATAATCATTTACCACATTAACAATGTATAGAGTGTACTTCTGATTCATTCAATGTTAGCTTCATTGAAAAACAATGTATTTTTGTTTAAAAAATAAGGAAATTTCTAAATGACCCCAAAATTTTGACCGGTAGAGTGTGTATATATATATATAATATATATATATATAATATATAATATATATATATATAAGTGATAGTGGTGTCGCGCACACCGAAGCGACTGCTTGGCAGCGGAAAACAGTGCAAACAACCGTGTTTTAAAGTGACACAAATGTGGCACCCCATGGGTTAATGTGCCACAATAACATCACATGGGTTCTCTCCCCACAACACACTGACAAACACTAGCACCTCTGGGCCAGGAGGGGGAGCACAACCTGCTCTCTTAAATACTTCTGCTCATGAGGGAGAGCTCAGTTCAGCACGGATCAGTGCTGTGAAGAGCACAGTTAGAGCAGAGTTAGCTCAGTGCAGGCCCAGCAAGGGTCGGAGGAACAGGAGAACTACAGACTGAGGAACACGTCTGGGAGCTGGAGTGATACCTTCACTTGCCCCAGAAAAGCGCACAGAACGGACACCGGATCTGGTACTGTGTCTGGCACCCACAGCACAGTGAATCCAGGAACAGTGGGATTTCTAGATGCCCATAGTACCAGTGCAAAGCAACATGGAGGGGTCAGCACAGCACAGAGGACTCAAGTTGCCTAGCCAAGTGGTACCAGCAGAACACAGAGAAAGAGTGAGAAGTCCCAGCAGCTCAGCTAGATGCAGCAGCCAGGACACACACACAGCGCAACACGAGGAAGCTGATGACCTGGACAGGGTGGGAAGAGAGCTTAGCCCCATTACAGACTCCGTGGACTATAACCTGCAACAACATCTGCAGTAAAGCTTTGGAAAACAGCAAAACTGTGAGTCTGTGTATTGATTGCAACCTTTGCCCTACATCCAGCGACAGAGAGCTCCCACCTGCAGAGCTACAAGCCTGCCAGCTCTGCACACAGATTAGAAGAAGCTGCAGCATCAGGAGAGAAGGAGAATTGCACCTTTTACTACAAAATGTGAGTGTGTGTTCTTTAATCCCGTCTCCACCATCCATATCCATTATAGACTATACCATCACTGCCCCAGGGAATACAGTTCTACACACTGGAACTACAGTATACCATCTATGCTGCCACTACATCATCCCCGGAGGTTCTGCAGCAGCGGCGGCCCCCTTACTGGCCACATATAGTGGGTGGCGTCACGATAGACTATTCTCCCCTGTAAATACACCCTTTTATTTGCCAGGGCCCGGGACACAGTCCGGACCAGGACCACCTGTGACTTCCCCGGTAGCAGACACGGTCTGGTACCGAGTACCCTCGTCCCCGTGGGCTCGACACAAAGTCCAGCAGTTTATTCATGTGCCTCATACACTGCATTTGGTACATAACCATGTCTCTTCAGACTGTCCCAATGGCTGGGATGACACACAGCACGCCCCAATTAGTCCATAATAGACATCAGTGACCTTAGTCCATAGGAGTGATCACTAACCTTAGTCCATGATGAGGAGATGCTGCCAGGTTCAGACCAGCTTCAAGCTCCCGAGTCCAGGTTGATCTAGGCTTCCCTTAGGTCTCCTCACCTATTGTGGGTTCTTGGAACATGTCCTTCTGGTCGCAAGGCTCCTCTACATCTCGTGGTGCAGGACCTCTTCTGACCTCACAGCCCATGTGACCAAGAGGGAGTCTGCTTATGTCTGATGTGTCATGCCTACAGGAGAATCCAGGTTAGACAGCCACTCCCCTGGCTTTCAACCTGCAGCTTAACACATGTAATGCCTTACCAGAGTTGTGGAACTACAAGTTCCAGCACCGACACCTGTATGGCAGTCAACCGCTGCACCACAATACATAAATATATATATATTGTATAGGCACTGGTTGAAGAGCAGCTGCATGGGATAAAATCAACTTGTATTCTCTCTGCGGCCACTTGCTTGAGGTCATTGGGGCAGCACAGGGAGCAATTACAGTCTTCACATTTTACACAGTCGGCATATTATAATTACTCTCCAGCATTTTGATTGATAGTTTGCATTCCTTTTAAGGGTGCTACCATCTTCACCAAAGATCTGTAGGGAGCTTAACCTAATCCACAGTATGTCTAAGTTTATCTTAATTATGTCCTAATTATCTCCAGAGATCTGAACTCAGATCATCCACATGTTTGCTCCATTTAAAGAAGAAAAAAAAGAAAACCATTTCAATGGCAAACTAGAAAAATGTTTCTTTGAATTCCCTCCATTTCCTTTCCTCAGAGGTCTGCATCTACACCCTGTGATAGTTTCCAGCTAATGTATTCTGGATTGGCTGGATTGGCTCTTCAAATATTCCTAGGCTTTGAAAACTACTCTCCCAAGTTTAAACACTACTCTCAAGGGGTAACTCGTCTTATGGCCTCTGTCTTAGAACAAAATTAATTCTTGAAACTGTCAGAGTTCTGCTGTTCAAGGCTTTAAGTAACTTAAGACTTGTTTCTACAATGCTGGTGTTCTACACCACATTGATGTTGGTTGGCTATTCCCCATAGAAGTGGATGGTTGCTACTGGTGTAAGAGCCGTTTATCACAAATTCTTCACAATGTTTAAATACTGCTTCTGGCTTGTTCTCCAAGAAATTTTCTTTGACAGAATAGAACTACTCCATTGATAGCCATAAACTCTAAGCAAATTATTAACTTTGGAAGAATGATGTCATCTATCTGGAGCAAAGCTTCTGAAGACCATTTGTTTGGAATATAATGAGTATTTTCAGTCTGCCTGTAGATAAAACCTTGTCAATCCAATTCTTCTCTTAGTTTGATGTCATTCTCACCTACTGTCTGGCTTGGAAAAATAGCATTGCTGATGCCTTACCAAGGTCATTGGATCGATGTCATATCTTGGTTGGTGCTCCGTGAGAATCTAAAGAGCTCCTCACACTTCTCTTCTGGCTATCACTCTCAAAGGAATGGGAAAATGGAGAGATACAACCCATGAAGTAATACTTACAAATATCCTGACTTGATGATTTAGATAGTGGTCCTAGGTTAAACTGAGCAGTGGATATTATTGGAAACGCTCTTAATACACATATTACTTATTGTGCAAAAGAAAATTTAGTGTAACTGAACTGTACATATATTGAACTGTGGGTTGAATCAGTCATCTTAATATTTATAAATGATAAGTGTCCGTCAAATTATTACTTTGTCAACATTGTATTGTAAATTAATTATTTATAGGCAAAATTTACGATCATTAGCTTGATCAGGCATTATATGTGAATTGATAGTACAAACTGTTATAATAATATTGTGAAAGAATAACCATATCTCAGTAGCTACTAGAAAACCAAATTAGTCTTCAGACTCTTAAAATTGTACATGCAATTACTAATTCTAATAACACGAGCACGAGATACTCCTACAGAGATTTTTTGTTAGCTAACCTAGGCTCTTGAATAGATACATTCTCAACTGGATATAATCTCTATCTATAGTCTAAAGTATATCCAAATTTTTAATTTCTAAATAAATTTATATATAGGATTAAATAGCATTGTTATTAGCCAACTAACTTTATACCCCATAACATATAACTAGACTAAGCGCAATTCCCCCAATTGACAAAAGCCTGTACCCCTCATATAGAGTCAGGTGAAAAATTAGCATATAAACTTTGATACAGATAAAATGCCACCAAAGTTTAGGAATAAAAACAATATTACCAGCCAAGAAGTGGAAAGTCAGATGGACCAGACTCCTCCTTCAGCTAAAAAAAAACAATCACGTAACAACTGGCGTGAAAAAAGATAATGAGGTTTCCTGGTCTTCAGAATGGTCTCCAACATTAAATGATACAATGATCCAAGACCCAAGTTAAAACACAGACAAGAGAAAAGAAATGGACACCAAAAGTAAATCTCATCTGGAGTCTCAACTACCTGATGACACAGACTCTGAGGAAAGTTCATCACAAGGCTTGAGTCCAGTAAAGCAAAAACCTAGAATGGACTCCTTAGAAGAGGGACAAATAATACATTTCAATATGGGACAGCAAATTGATAAGGAATGTTTTCATTACCTTTGCAACACTTACAACTAAAGACTCAAAGTTGACCTCGAGGAGATGAAGGTGTCTCTAGTGATGATTGCGTCAAGATCAGAAAGAATGGAGAGAGACTTGGAGGATTTGTCCAAGAACAGCAAAACATTGAAGACAGAGCAAGATAAACTTAAAGAAGAATTCAAATTCTTGAAAGTAAAATGGGCAGACAGAGAAGACCGTGATAGACAAAGTACCGTATATACTCGTGTATAAGCCGACCAGTGTATAAGCCGACCCCCCTACTTTTGCCCCCAAAACCTGGGAAAACCTATTGACTCGTGTATAAGCCGAGGGTGGACTCCAGCACAGGTATACAGCCCCCAGCAGTGTGGTATACAGGCAGGCCCCAGAGGTATATAATGCAGCAGCCCCAGAGGTATATAATGCAGCAGCCCCAGAGGTATATACAGGCAGGCCCCAGAGGTATATACAGGCAGGCCCCAGAGGTATATACAGGCAGGCCCCAGAGGTATATAATGCAGCAGCCCCCAGAGGTATATAATGCAGCAGCCCCCAGAGGTATATAATGCAAGAGCCCCCAGAGGTATATACAGGCAGGCCCCAGACCCCAGAGGTATATAATGCAGCAGCCCCCAGAGGTATATACAGGCAGGCCCCAGACCCCAGAGGTATATAATGTAGCAGCCCCCAGAGGTATATAATGCAGCAGCCCCCAGAGGTATATAATGCAGCAGCCCCCAGAGGTATACACAGGCAGGCCCCCAGTGGGTTATACAGCAGGCCCCCAGTGGCACTCGCCCCCCCACACTGTGCAGAGCCCCCCCTCCCGATGCATTATCTTACCATCCAGCCGCGTCTTCATCACCGCCGGTCCTCCCGTCCATCCTCGCGCGCTGCGTTCCCGGTCTCATGTGACCCGGCGGTCGCAGTCGGATGACGTCATCGCGCCGGGTCACGTGAGAGCCGAACACAGCGCGAGAGGATGGACGGGAGGACGGTGATGAAGACGAGGCTGGATGGTAACATAATGCATCGGGAGGGGGGGCTCTGCACAGTGTGGGGGGGCGAGTGCCATTGGGGCCTGCTGTATATGGGGGCCTGCTGTATACCCCACTGGGGGCCTGTAAACATCTGGGGGCTGTATGCACGGCTCCCCCTGCCGCTGTGATGGGCAGGCGGAGCCGTGCATATCTAATGAGCGGCCCCATGTGACGGGCCGCTCTGTCAGGAGCCTCCCCTCGCCTCCTCCAGCCTCCCCAGCACCCGGACACAGCCCCCACACAGCACATGTACCGTATAGACCCGTGTATAAGCCGAGGGGGGGACTTTTCAGCTCAATTTTTGGGCTAAAAAACTCGGCTTATACACGAGTATATACGGTAACTTAAAATTCAGGGGAATACCGGAAAAGATTAAAAATTCTGAATTATTCACCTATGTAAAGGCAATTGTTCAGAAGGCCTTACCATCCCTACCAGAGGTTGAATACTCCATAGAATGTGTCCATAAGCTTCCAAAATCATTTTTTTTATCAGAAGTACCAAGAGATATAATTGCAAGATTCACGTTCTACCAAACATGGGAGAAACTTAATGAATTCATGAGGAAGAATGGCACGCTACTACCACCACACGACAAACTCAACGTCTTCATAGACCTATCAAAGGAGATGTTGAGCAAAAGAAGGGCACTTAAGCCAAATAACAGTTGTTCTGCAGAAAAATAATATTATTTACAGCTGGGGCAACTTAGCAACAAATGGATTTTCACTCACAAACAAACAACCATTACGATTGAAACTGAAGAAGAGGGACTGAAAGTTTTTAAAGAGTTGAAGATTTCTTCAAATGGAAAAGCATCATAGTAATCCCAAATGAACGATCTACGTATCTCATTTCAATGGTCTTCAAGTTCACGGGAGGTCAAAAACATTAGCCCAATAGGAGAACTCCATCCGTACATTGTACATCTCCTGCTAATAAATAACCTGAGAAAGGATAGTGTACATAGTTAAAGTTTTGGTAGTTAACTTGGTTTGACATGACTATTGAGTAGAGATGAGCCACTACACTAGTTTTCGAATTCGATTCGATTTGTCAAATTGGGGTTGTGTTCGTCGAATGTTTGTTGAACACTGTCGAAGACCATTGAAAACAATGGCAGGCAAACACGTACAAACACATAGAAAATGGTAGGCCCCCTGGCACCGCTTCCCAGCTCACTTCTCCTGCTCCTCTGCCGGCATCTCCTGCTCCTCTGCCGACCGGGCATCCGGCGTCCAGGCATGCTGTGTCTCGGGTTCCCTTCCTGTCAGCTGACCGGCGGGCTCGCACATGAGCACATTTCTATGGTCGTATTCATGTCACCAATCAGCGGCTCACTAGGTGCACTCTTCCTCCATTACACTAGGGGCCGGCACGATCCAACCTGACACTCCCCTTGACCAATAGCTGCTCTTCCTATGGTATATCAGCCCACCTCCTCTGATGGGAGGTGCCTTATTATTGTGTTAGTTGAGCTTCTGCTTTGCTAGCTGTTGGTCAGGCCTTCCTTGTCTCTGTGTCCTGGAACTCTTGCTGTGCTCTTCCCCGTTAGCACCATTCCTGTTCTTCCAGCCTTGCACTCTGTTTCCTGGAACCCTTGCTATGCTCTTTCCCGGTAGCACTATTCCCGTTCTCCTAGCTTTGTACCCTGTTATCCCGGAATCCTTAGCTGTGCCTTAGTATAGGCTAACCTTACGAACCGCCCCCTGGTACTAGCTGTTGTGGTACTTAGACCCCCTGGACTTGCCCCTAAGAATCCCTGTATAGGGGTTGGGTAAACTATGATCAGCTCACCCAGGGGAGTTCGGAACCAGGGCCCAGTGGGTCCACTCTAGGGCGCCTTCCCCCGGAAACATGACAGTAAACACATAGAAAACACCTTCTTAGGAGTCCAAAAGGTGACAAACTACTCAGAAGACACAACAAGCACATGAAAAAGTGACAAGTACATATAAATATGCGAAAAGAAAAGAGCTGGATGAGTAAAAGGAGGAGGAAACACAGATATAGGCATGTCATGCACTTCTAAAATCATATAAAACACAGCAAGAGGACTCCAACAAGAGTCTCCATTTTTTCCAAAAATTTGGGCACAGACATCACTTAAGTGGCATCAATTGCCCCAGAGTTGCAAGCTTAAAATGGTTGGTGAGGTGACTTTCATGCAGCACATTCCAAAATCCACAAGCCTTTAATCTCCCCATGTTATCTGAAAGATTTGTCACCAAAATCTAAGTAGAGGCCAAAAAATCAATAGTTTGAGTACTTCATGCATTAACTGTCACATGGATATGAAGCAAAGTCGCAGTGGGAAGCTCATTGTGCTACAATGCGGCCTAGCGGGGTGGGCCAACCACCGTCTGCCCCATCAAGTGCATCCGCTGTCTCTTCATCCTCTGTGACTGTAGAGACAGCAGTCACACAGGCTTTTGAACGCAGACCTTCCACCTCTTTACCCTCAACAGCCAGTGTGATTGGCAGGTCGTCAGTTCTTTTGGTAGTGGAAACACCTGCTGGTGTTGAGTGCTGTCAGACATCGAGAGCAACATCTTTGGATGAAGTATAAATATTCAGAATCACCAAACACCTTATGTCAATCAATGATCTCATGGTTAAAGATACATCATCCCTTAAGGTGTATATTCATGGAAGTAAGTAACACTCCTCTCAATCATTTAATTAAGTGGTAACCACTCTGGAGTTTTTGTTAATAAAATATAACTTTTATTAATTATATAAAAGCAGACATGTAAACGTTAAATACGAAGTATATGGGAAACCCACAGATGGCTGCAGCCAGGTAGTCACTCAATGAGCAGCATGCATATATAGGTACAAATTCACATCATAACAGAATGCACAATGTATAAGGGCACATAAATGAACATGAAGGATAATACCAATCACTCACCCATAGTGCACACTCGTGATGAAGACCTAGGCAGCTACACGAGGAGCCCTGACCTGCAGCGCGCCCCTAACAGCTGTTTCGCCACTGCTTGGTCGCAGGGGCTCACTCGTGATGAAGACCTAGGCAGCTACACGAGGAGCCCTGACCTGCAGCGCGCCCCTAACAGCTGTTTCGCCACTGCTTGGTCGCAGGGGCTCGTGATGAAGACCTAGGCAGCTACACGAGGAGCACTGACCTGCAGCGCGCCCCTAACAGCTGTTTCGCCACTGCTTGGTCGCAGGTGCGACCAAGCAGTGGCGAAACAGCTGTTAGGGGCGCGCTGCAGGTCAGGGCTCCTCGTGTAGCTGCCTAGGTCTTCATCACGAGTGTGCACTATGGGTGAGTGATTGGTATTATCCTTCATGTTCATTTATGTGCCCTTATACATTGTGCATTCTGTTATGATGTGAATTTGTACCTATATATGCATGCTGCTCATTGAGTGACTACCTGGCTGCAGCCATCTGTGGGTTTCCCATATACTTCGTATTTAACGTTTACATGTCTGCTTTTATATAATTAATAAAAGTTATATTTTATTAACAAAAACTCCAGAGTGGTTACCACTTAATTAAATCTTTGGATGAAGGCAACATAATATGTCCGCCTGCACCTTCCTCACAGACCATCAGTTTGCCGGGGACACCCTACTCAACCCCATCTCAGCACAGCAGCCAGCCCTCAGTCCCTCAGATGTGGACAAGTAAAAGACCATTTCCTCCTAGCCATGATAAAGCTAAGAGGTTGAATTTCACCATCTGCAAGCTGTTGGTTACAGAAATGCTGCCTTTCCACCTGGTGGACACAGAGGATTTTCGAGACCTTTTATCCGTCGCAGTGCCCCAGTACCAGATGCCCAGTCGCCACTACTTCTCAAAGAAAGCTGTCCCTGTGCTACACCAGCATGTTGCACACAACATCACCGCTTCCGTGAGAAACTCTTTGTGTGACAGGGTGCATTTCACCACAGACACTTGGACGAGTAAGCATGGACAGGGGCGTTACATGTCGGTGACTGGGCACTGGGTAACTATGGTGACAGCAGGAGAAGGGGCTGCTGTACAAGTCTTGCCGTCCCCACGAGTTGTGCGTCAATCCTCTGTATGTAGAACTTCCTCCACTGCTTCTGCCTCCTCAACCTCATCTCGGTCCTCCACCTGCACCCAAAGCCTGTCTGGTAATGCCACCCGCGTTCTAACTGCGTAGAAGGAATCCTGCTCACCTCCTTACTATGCTGGCAACAGGGCTCAATGGCATCAGGCAGTGTTTACATTGAAATGTCTGGGAAATGTGAGTCACACAGCTGAGGAGTTGTGGTCAGCTGTGGAGACCGAGTTTCATCAATGTTTTTTTCCACTGAACCTGCAGCCAGGGAAGGCCGTGTGCGACAATGCTGCAATGCTGGGTGCGACCCTTCGCCGAAGCAATGTGACACATGTGCCTTGTATGGCTCACGTCTTGAACCTGGATGTCCAGTAATTTTTAGCTCACTATCCCGGCCTAGATGGGATTCTGCAGAGGGCACAGTCGCTTTGTGCTCACTTCCGCCGTTCGCATCCCGCAGCTCAATGACTTGCATCTCTACAGAAGTCGTTCGGCCTGCTAGTTCACCGGCTGAAATGCGATGTGCCGACACGATGGAATTCAACTCTGCACATGTTGCAGCAACTGTGGCAGCACCGATGAGCCATGGTGCAATACGTTATGACGTATAACCTGGGCAAACGAGATCCAGAGGTGGGGCAAATCAAGCTGCTGGAGTGGTCTCAGATCAAGGACCTATGCACCCTTCTGCACAGTTTTGAAATGGCGATGAAGATGTTTAGTGCTGATGGTGCCATTATCAGCATGATTATTCCGGTTATTTACATGCTGCAGCACACTTTAAACAGTATTCGGAGTCAGGTGGTGGGACAAGAGGAGGGGGAGGAAGTACAGGAGGAGTCGTATGCGGAAGGGATAACAAGATCTCCAATGTCCAGACGGTCGGCAGCACCAAGGCGGCAGGAATGGGAGGGTGGGGGAGAGGGATTAAAAAGGGTGCATGCTAGCAGCCAAACTGTTGAGGAAGGTGCAGGAGCCGAGGAACAAATGGAGGACGAACTGGCGATGGGCATGGAAGACACATCAGATGAAGGAGACCATGATCATATTTCTGTTGTGCAAGGTTGGGGGAAGAGGGCAAGAAGGAAGGATGATTCTTACCTCGCCACCACCAACACAACAAGGACTTGGGCCTCCTGGATGCGCAAGACACATGAGTGCCTTCTAGCTGCACTACCTGCAGCATGACCCTCAGATTGTCAGAATTCGAAGTAATGCCAACTACTGGGTTGCCACACTCTTAGATCCCCGGTACAAGAGTAAATTTGGCAAAATAATTCCTGCCATAGAAAGGGATTCATGCGTGCAGGAGTATCAGCAGAAGCTGTTATAGAATCTTAGATCTGCTTTTCCACAAAGCCCCAGTGGTGCACATAGTGAATCTCACAGTTCTAACTTGCCAACTGTGGGACTGTCGAGTCATCACTCAAACTGTAACAGTAACACCGTATCTGGTGGCAACAGCAATTTTGTGGAATTGTTTCACCAATTTTTTAGACCATCCTTTGCAAGGCCAGAGGAGACAAGAAGTCTGACACATAGTCAATGCCTAGAGAGGATGGTACAGGAGTATCTCCAAGTGAACATTGATGCCATGACTGGGGAACTGGACCCTTGCTCATTTTGGGCCTCCAATCTGGAAAAATGGTCTGAGCTCGCCACTCATGCCTTGTAGATCTTGTCATGCCCCACAGCCAGCATTCTCCCTGAACGTGTCTTCAGCGCTGCTGGTGGTGTGCTGACAGATAAGCGCACGTGGCTGTGTCCAGTGACAATGTAGTCAGACTAACGTCCATCAAGATGAACAAGTCATGGATCCACAAGGAATTTTCTACCCCTGTGTCATCCTGGGTTGACTCATCCTTTGCGATCTCAAAAAAGACCCATGCTAAGTAAGGCTTAGAGCCCATGCGACCTGAAGAAGAGCCACCACAACTTCTGCTCAGAAGCAGAGTTGTGGTTGAGGATGCAGTTGTTGACATACTTCCAGTACTCCGTCTCTGTCCTGGAAGGCGCAACCTAACTTCGTCATCACAAGCATCCTTCTCCACCTCCTCTGCTGACCCTCATTGAGTGGCTGACTGTGGGTTGACATTAAGTGGGATCTCCAACTTCATCATCACCCTGTGTGCTCTCACATCCGTCGTTCTCAAAGCCAACCTCTTCCTGCCCTGACCGAAAAGTCAAAAAGTCTTTCCAATCAGGTATCTCAGTCTCATCAGCATCTTCCTCATTGTCTCCACCAACAGGACTTACAGATTGGGAATGAGGGTCTACATTATGGTTGCTCAGAACCTTCTTCATCTGGGCCTGGATCCAACTCACAAAGCTACTGGGCATCAGTGCAGATCATTTCCTCATCTGGACTCACAGAAGCTTTGGAGCAGACCTCTGATTCCCAGGCTATAGTATGAGTGAACAACTCTGCATACTCAACCATCTGTCTTACCCCATACTCTGACGGGTGGCTGGAGACTTGGAAGCTGTGAGGAAGCAAGTGCAATTGGGTTGACGCCTCTGAGGACTGGTGTATTTGTGATGTTGAAGTTGAGGTGGAGGAGAGCCCACTTGATGAAGCACTTGCTATCCATTCAAGCGAATGCTCTTTTTGTGCCTCATCTACAATTGGTAGCAATCGTCATTTGACTCGTGTCCGTACGAAAGGGATCATATCAGATTGTCCACGGAAAGAAGTAGACATCTTACTTTGGCTGGAAGATGGTCTTTCTTCAGCAGATGTTACTGTTGCTTTACCACCTACCCCACAGACACAAACCTTTTTCCCTTTCTACCAGCAGCAGACCTTTTGCCACTCATTTTGTATGTGAACAAATTGGCAACTCTGTAGATGTTGGCAAAAAAAAATTTGGATGGAAATCGAGCAGAGCTGACTGGCCAAACAGTGCTACTAGGCCCAAACTATTACCTGGGCTAGGGGCAGTTAAAAATTAGTCTGAACTACACAGGCGGTGTAGTGTGTTTCACAAGTGGGTTACACACCACTGTTTAAATGACACTGCTACTAGGCCCAAACTATTACCTGGACTAGATGCAGTTAAAAATTAGACTGAACTAGACAGGCGGTGTAGTGTGTTTCACAAGTGGGCTACACACCACTGTCTAAATGACACTGCTACTAGGCCCAAACTATTACCTGGGCTAGGTGCAGTTAAAAATTAGTCTGAACTAGACAGGCGGTGTAGTGTGTTTCACAAGTGGGCTACACACCACTGTCTAAATTACACTACTACTAGGCCCAAACTATTACCTGGGCTAGGTGTAGTTAAAAATTAGTCTGAACTAGACAGGTGGTGTAGCTTGGTTCACAAGTGGGCTACACCACTGTCTAACAGACACTGCTACTAGCCCAAAAAAATTGCCTGGACTAGCTGCAGTAAAAAATTGGCTACTGTATAGACAGGCGGTGTAGCTTACTTAACAGCTGGGCTACACCGCTGACTACAGGACACTGCTACCAGCCCAAAAAATTGCCTGCAGTTAAGCATTGACTACTAAAGACAGGTGGTGTAGCTTTCTTCACAGCAGTGCTACACTACCTGCAATCACCTGAGCTAGATTTGGCCAGATGCTGTGAAAAACACTTGCACAGCCCTGGAACACACCTGCCTGGCAAAAACTAATAGGAACTGCTCTAAACTAGCCCTCAAAAGGGATGATATTTACAACTAATCCCTACTCCATTCGCACACTATCTATCTAACTAACACTTTTTGGTGCCCACAGCAGCAGTAGCGATGCCTGACTGACACACAACTGCAGCACTAAGGAAATGGTGGCGATGGGGAAAATGGCTGGGTCTTATAGGGCAAGGATATGTGACATACACAGCCAATGACACATTCCATTGCTTGTGTGCAAAAAATGCACTTTGTTGTGTGTGTGTGTCATTGGCTGACAGCCTGCACCGCCCCACTGTATATGCAGGTAGGAGAAAAAAAAAATGGAGATTGGCATTATTTCTGCAGCACTGATTTAAACCCCGCCACTCCCCCCGCCCACTATACACTGAAACTGGATATTAACATTCATTAACAGTATTATGGTTAGGGTTAAGCTTTTTGTGATCGAAGCGTTATCTTACATAACCTTCGTCGAATTCGTCGAATGACTCATACACCGCCCAAAACAGCTCGAATTTGAGATTGGCGAACATTTTGAATAGAACATCGCTCATCTCTACTATTGAGAAACAAACAAATATACTAGAAACACTGAGTACAATTCACCTTAAGTCCAATGAGATAATAGCAATGCAAAAAAGCAAAAGTATATCCAAATGACAACCAAATTTATGTAATTACAATGTACCGTATTTTTTGGATTATAAGACGCCCTTTTGTTTCCCCAAATTTTAGGGGAAAGTGGGGGGTGCGTTTTGTAATCCGAATATGCAGATTATATACTGCAGGGGAGGTGGGGGCAGCTCTGGAGCCTGTCCGGGTGCTGGGGCAGACTGGTGCAGGCTGCAGGAGGCAGCGGGAGGTCACGTCCCCCGCTCTTATAATATGCACTGCCACTGTCCATCATCGTGGTGCTGAAACTGCACCGAGGTGATGGACTGGGGGAGCGGCGCATATTATATGTGTCTGTGCCCCTCCTGTGATTGCACATGCCCCCCCATGCTGCTGGCCATAGTAAAATAAAAAATCTTTACTTACCTTCTCAAGCACTGTCCTCCCAGTGTCTCCCTGCTTGCCGCTGTGATCGGGCACGCAGAGGTGATGTCACTCTGCTGTGCCGATCACATGACCGGCATTACCGAGAACCAGGAAGTGGAGGAGCGCAGCAGCACGGAGGGAGACACCGGGAGGACAGCGCTGGAGAAGGTAAGTAAAGTATATTTTATTTTATAATTTATCAACACTGGAGCTAGTCTACAAAGGTTTGACCAAATTTTATTTGGTTGTTGTGGCAAGAAAGCTTTTGGGGGCTTACCGTGCTTTGACCCCCTGGGACTCTTAATTAACCATTAATTATAATAGCCCAGCGCATACATTAGCCTTTCATCCACTGGCAAACAATTTTACTATGGACAGCAGCATGGAGGGCCATAGCCAGCACAAGGGGACGTGTGCCATCACTGGGGAAGTGTGCCATCAATAGGGGATGTGTGCCATAAATAGAGGATGAGTGCCAGCACTCAGGAAGTGTGCCATCAATAGGGGACATGTGCCATCAATAGGGGACGTATGCTAGCATTGGGGGACGTGTGCCATCAATAGGGGACATGTGACATCAAAAGGGGATGTATGCCAGCACTGGGGACGTGTGCCATCAATAGGGGATGTGTGCCATCAATAGGGGACGTGTGCCATCAACAGGGAACGTGTGCCAGCACTGGGGACATGTGCCAGCACTGGGGGATGTGTGCCATCAATAGGGGACATGTGCCATCAATAGGGAATGTGTGCCAGCACTGGGGGTCGTGTGCCAGCACTGGGGGATATGTACCAGCACAGGGGGAAGTGTGCCATCAATAGGGGGGTTGTGTGCCATCAATAGGGGACGTGTGCCAGCACTGGGGGACGTGTAGCAGCACTTGTGGATGTGTGCCATCAAAGTGGGACGTGTGCCATCAATGGGGGACATGTGCCATCAATAGGGGACATGTGCCATCAATAGGGAACGTATGCCAGCACTGGGGGACGTGTGCCATCAATAGGGGACATGTGACATCAAAAGGGGATGTATGCCAGCACTGGGGGACGTGTGCCATCAATAGGGGATGTGTGCCATCAATAGGGAACGTGTGCCAGCACTGGGGACATGTGCCAGCACTGGGGACGTGTGCCATCAATAGGGACGTGTGCATCAATAGGGAACGTGTGCCAGCACTGGGACATGTGCCAGCACTGGGGGAAGTGTGCCATCAATAGGGGTATGTGTGCCATCAATAGGGGACGTGTGCCAGCACTGGGGGACTGTGCCAGCACTTGTGGGAAGTGTGCCATCAATAGTGGGGTTGTGTGCCATCAATGGGGACTGTGCCATCATAGGGGACGTGTGCACACAATTAGGGATGTGTGCCATCAAATGGAGCTGTGCCATCATGGGGGACATGTGCATCATAGGGGACATGTGCCATCAATAGGGGATGTGTGCCCACATGAGGGATCGTGTGCCAGTACTGGGGGACGTGTGCGCATATGGGACATGTGCCATCAATGGGGTAAGTGTGCCATCCAATGGGGACGTGTGCCATATGGGGGATGTGTGCCATCAATAAGGGAATGGGGCCATCAAATGGGTAGTGTGCCATCAGTAGGGGATGTGTGCCATCAATGGGTATCGTATGCCACAATGAGGGATGTGCCACAATATGGGGATGTGTGCCAGCAGTAGGGGAGTGTGCCATTATATGGGATGTGTGCAGCACTGGGGGACATGTGCATCACTGGGGGTAGTGTGCCAGCACAGGTGGACTTATCCATTAAGGAGGCAATTCCACTGGTTAATGTGGCAATACTTGGATGTGGTGGTGCTATATCCATATAAGGGAACCAATGATGCACAGGATGGGGGGCTATGGATGGGACATGTACCTGCTATGGGAAAAGATTATGTTAGACGGACATTGGCATTATAAGACGGACCCCATTTAACATTAAAAATTATTTTCTCTTTTCCTTCAACAAATTTGGGGGGTGCGTCTTATAATCAGGTGCGTCTTATAAAGCGAAAAATACAGTAAATGGATTGCACTCCCCATAGAAGAGATACATGATTTGGAGAGAAATTTCTAAACTAAATGCTGAAATAATAGGTTTACAAGAAATGAAATTGATAATTCCCCAAAATTTGACAATAAAATGTACCGACCATAATCCTATCCTCTAATAAAAAGAAAAAGCTGGGGTTGCATTCATCATTAGGGAATCAGTCCGCCTTGAAGAACTTAAAGTTATAGACGTGCCAGAGGGTAGATTTTTAATACTGATATGTAGGATTAGCAACTCCTTTTTGCATACTAGCAAACATATATGCACCAAATAAGGGGCAAATCACCTTCTTAAATAGAGTAACTACTGTTATCAGAGAAAACAAAAAAGGGGCGCCTTTAATGTTTGAGGACTTCAACGCTATTCCAAAGTTGAATATGGATTCTTCAAACAGAGGTAGAGTCTAGGGCATCACTCTTGATCCTTGCCTAGACAGATAGGAGCTGTTCGATGCTTTTTGATGCTTGAACTTTTCCTCTGTGGAATACATACATTACTCCAACGCCCACAGATCGTTCTCAAGAATTGATCTAGTGTTAATGGATATACACACACTCCAAAAATTCAAAAACGTGATAATTTATCCGAGATCTTGGTCACTCCCCTGTCACCTTTGAGATGCAAAACAAAAAAACTATGGAGGGCGAACTCTTTTCTGTTCTCTCACCCAGAATATAGGGTATAGGGACTTGATTCAAAATTTGCTGGAGAATTATTTTAGGGAGAATGATGTCGAGGGAACCTCCATTACAACACTATGGTCTGCTCATAAGGCTGTCATAATAGGTAAATGTCACGTCCTACTGACGGACCCCACACGTGGACCCACTGGACCGCGTAGAGCGGATGCTGATACCGGGTGATAGAGAGGCGGACCAGTACAGTAGAGTCAACAGGTTTATTTAAACAATAATAAAACAAGAACCCACGCCCCAGGGGAGAGCCACAAGGTCGCAGCACCGGAATACCACCGAAGGAGGCCCCGGAGCCTTAACCCCTATACAGGGATACCGCCGGTACCAACCTCGGGGGGACCAATGAAGCGGACACGAGTGTTAAACCGACCCCAGGTGACGTGGTAACAAAACAGCAACCGGGTATAAAATAGGACACGGGGAACCGGGAACACTGAGAATCCGGAGCAGGACTGGAGACAGACCTTCAGCAGGGAAGAGGTCCGGGAAGCAGACCGAGACCACTGGAGTCAGCGAGGAGCCGGCACGGGAGGAATCTGCGGGAAGGAACACAGAGTAATCAGATATCAAGCCAATTAAGGAACAACCTGACCAGACCAGGATTAGCAAGTTCACTACATAGAAATTGCCCTGGCAAAGAGTAATGGTGGCTTCACACCTGGCGACGTCGCTAGCGACATCGCCGAAAAAGTGACGTATCAGCGATGTTGCTAGTGACGTCGCGCTGTGTAAATGTGCGGTGCGACCGCATTTTATCGCCGGTCGCAGGTTGACAGGTTTACGGAAGAACGTAAACTGTCACCTGCGACCTGCGATAAGCTGATCGCGCCGTGTGACATCGCCAGAGCGATGTCGCACGGCGATCCAGCCTATACCGCAGCGTTGCTGCGGATCGCTCGCTGGGCTAAGCCCAGCCCAGCGAGCGATGTCACCGCCCGCATCGCTGCGGCATCGCCGGCCGCAGCGATGCTGTGTGACAGCTGGCCAGCAATGTTGGAACCGAGCGGGCACCCTGATTGGCAGAACACAGAGACATGGTGATTGGCTGAGGGGAGGAGCAAGCTCCCTGCAGTTCTCCAGCAGATACTGATTTGGAGATGGATTGTCATAGCTCAAGCAGCGGCCCCGGAAGTGAGATGAGCTGCGCTGTTCAAGCAGATGGTGCTGGACCCCTGCGGCTGGGGACAGGTCCGCGCACCCGAGGAGCATACTGTAAGGAAGACGCTACCTGACCGACCCGCGGGCGGCGGCTGCCAGTGCCCCGGAGCCGTCGGCGGACGGTCGACACCCGGGATCCTTGAAGCCGGACAGGGGCGGTAGGAGCCAAGGGAGTAAAGGCAGCAGGCCGCGGGGCACGGGCGGCAAACCCCCGGGTGGTAACAGTAAATTAATACAACTGAATGTCAGACTCAACATACAAAAAAAAAACCTGAAGAAATTATAAGAAACATAATAGAATTCAAGGATTCCCTGATGCTTGTTCCATCAGAAGCAGTTCATAAGAAAATTCTTAAACTCAAATTGATCATCAACGCCGATTATAATAGATTTATCCTTAATTCAAAATCTAAGGCTGGCTTCACACTGCGGGTTGGATCCGATCCGAGGCTGTTCATGTAAACCGGACAGCCCCAGCTCTCTGCCATCCGGTTTCAATCTGTCTGGGACAATCCGGGAGAATTCAGTATTCTCTCACGGACACAAAAACGCTGCTTGCAGGAGACTATCTCCTCTAATTGGCAATTCCCGGAATGCCCTGGCTTGCCCCGGATTCGCCCGGATCTGGGGCAATCCGGCGCTCCCTATCATGGGAGACTATGGGGCCGGATTGCAACGGTTGGGAGGATCCGGGAACCGGACACCTGCACGCCGCAGTTGTTTCAGAACCATGGCTAGCTCCCTGCCAGCCGCAGTCCTGATTCATCAGTGGCGGCAGCTGCGTGCGGGTGCACACCGGACCGGAGGGCATATTAGCCCTCCAGTTCTGTGTGCTGATCCGTCCGGGGCTCGGATCGGATCTGACCGCAATGTGAAGCCAGCCTAACCTTTATCTTTGCATGAATAAGCCCACCAAATTTTTTGTAAAGAGAACGAAAATCCAAAGATTTAAAACTAAAATTCTGCAAATCAGAAACAAGGACAATATTATGCAAAAAAAATGCTATGGAATTAATAGAGCTATGTAAATGAATAAATATTATATTATATTATTATTATTACAACCTGAAAAATAACTCCTCAGAAATCCTATCCACAGATGCCTCTATTAAAAATTTTTAGATACTATCCAACAGCCCAAACTTTCTGAAACAGATTTAATGGACTTAAATTCACCCTATTCAAAAGTAATAACTGCCTTAAACTCGTTAAAAAATAGTAAATCTCCGGGATCGGATGGCCTACAAAACGAGTATTACAAAACATTCTCTACGACATTAGCCCCTCACTTAACAAAACTGATCAACTCTATATCATCTAACTCTTACCTTCCTGCAGAAATGATCCTCAATAGCAATCATTCCAGTACTGTACAATGTGTACCTGCTTACCTGGCTCTGCTTCATCTCTTTAACCTCCTCTGCTTAATTGTCTGCCATTCTCGCTGATCCACATGTCATCTGTCAAGACTCCTTCCACTTCACCTTTGCTTCTGGTGTATGTTGCTCACCCAGACTTACAGCTTAAATAATTCATCTTACTATACACTAATATATATAACGAATGGTATTCCACCTGGGCAGTGACACTCTCTAAGTTTTTCTATGCCTGATCACCCACTATGCAAGTCTGGATCAGCGAGTCCATGCCGCTATATCGAGTCTGCAGACTATGATGCCACGACTCCTTTTACCTTCTCGATTTTTGTTTGTTTCTTCCTGTTTTTTCTCTTTTATTTATATATATGCTGTTATACACTCCTTGGTTGACCCTGTTATTGCCACTATACCTACTCTACTGCCTATTGTTATAATTCTTTTGTTAATAATGATTTTTAGAAAAACAAAATTCATCTTACCAGGTGATATTTTAAAAGAAGAAAAATGTAAAATAATGTACACATATATAAAACAATCAAGATTTCTCAATAAAAGTAGTTATTTTTATTGTATATGTTATATGTGTTTTTCCTACATCTACTACTTGTAGTTGATTGATCTACCATCATATTTAAGTTATTTTTCTCTGATTTTCTTTTCTTAGATCTGCTGCCGCTTGGGTAACATATTTCATATGACAAGCTTACCATTACCTGGTCCTGTGCCATCGGCAGCCCCAGTGCCCTCCGAACAACCACCTGAATTGATATCACCTACGACATGCACCAATAGTAACACAACTGCAACAAGTCCATGTGCTCATGATTCAGACACTTTAAGAGCTACAGAAGTGTCAACATCTGAAAATAAAGAAAATCCGTGTGATTTGTCATCTGCACTAAATGAATTTCCAGTGAATTTACTAAAAGTCTGAATATCATATGCTAAACTATACGACAGCCATAGAATTTTTACACAGAAGTCTTAAAGCACCACATTAGTGTTGTTGTTTTTTTTAAACACAGTAGTGGTGCTTCAAGCCCAAGTCCCCTGCCCCAGGTCTTATACTCACCCTTCAGCGTATTCATCTTTTTTCGATGTCTCTCCAGTGCATCTTATGATTGTAACTTCTGACTAGCCGAAGTCAAAAGTTATGTCACGAGCTCCCAATACAAGTCTACAAGAGCCAGAATGAGGCTCTCGTAGACTTGTATTGACTTGTGACCTCCTGCTCACTCCAAGAAACACTGGAGTGAGCCGGAAGGTCTCAAACTGACGAAGATGGCCCAGAACGACGGTGAAAAACATAAGAAGACACCGAAGAGTGAGTATAAGACTAGGGGAGGAGCAGCAACTCTATAGAATGATAAATGTGACTCTTTTAGTAGCATACATTATTTCTTGGCCATAGCGGGAATCTGTGGTAGTTAGGATAGCTAAAAGTGGGTCAATTATCAAATAGAATTTTACTTACACATATCATGTATAGATTGATAAATTATACACTGCTTTCCATTCATTTCTTTGATGTCTGTTCACATGTCCTGTCCTATTATGTGTTAATAGATGTTTTTAAATTATTTTGTTAATGTTCTTGATGTGCTTAATAAATGTTTTAGAATTTGTTTTATTTTTTTAATAAATGTTTTCAGGTGTTTGTAATTATTAAACAGGTACCTTGAAATGTATGTTGCATAAATTAATAAATTTGTCACATCTGATTACTCTTCACACTCACTGGTGAAGTCACTTTCTTTTTTCAAAATAATTTTTATTAAAGTTTTCAATATTAACACAACTCAAATATGTTACACATATACATTTGGATCAGTTAGTTGCTTATACATCGAGGTTAATATCAAGGAAACAGTCCCCGTCAATATATCAAGATATCTATACCTAAACCAATCAAGTACTAACGTTCTCCCAATAAAACTCTCAACACAAAATAACAAAACTGCGCTTAGATCTTTGTCCCCCAATGTTCCCTGCAAATCCTCTAAAAGATACCAGTTCGAGTTTTTTAAATGGCAGCATCGTTCGCCTTAGCTCGTCTGGGGTCAATACTGAAGTAATAAACGATTTCCATGCAGTAAAGAATTTTTGCGTGTTAGGTCTTTATTTCTCTCCACTCAAGTTTCTCAATCTGCAAGGTCTTTTTCAATTCCTGTATCACATCGTCAATACTAGAGTTTGATTTACCCAGCCATGTTCGCAAAATGTGTCTTTTGGTAACCATTGCTATGATGTAAGTATCCTGGAATATTTCCCCTCCCATACACCTGAGGTCAGAAACGAAATAGCCAAGGAAGTGGGTCTAATATCAGGTCCCTACCACATATGTCCCGAGATAATGCCAGCACCTGTTCCCAGAACCTTTGTACGTCTTTACATAGCCAAAGCCCATGGAACATGCCCGTTTGGAGGTATCGCATTTTGGGCATCATTGTATTCTGTCCGGGGTCTGGGCAGTCAGGGGGAGAGTGAACCCAAAGATTGCTCTGTCCATGACTCTAAACTGGACGTCTCTCCATTTTTCATTCATGATGAAATTTCTAGATATCCGCCACCCTCTAATAAATTTTTCATCCAAATTGCCTATTTGCAGCTGTTTATGCCATCCCTTCAATATATTCCCAGCCCCCAGTATTGATGGTACGTGTCTCAATCGTCCGTAGATGTAAGAAATATTAATGTCATTGATATTCCTTTCCAACAGATCATCCCATACATTAGCAATACATTCCTTAGATATATCTTACAAGTGCCGCATGATATGGAATTGTAACTGGTTATATAGAAAAAGTTGTGAGCCTGACAGGTGGAATTTCGCCAATACCTCTGGACCCGTAGCCAACATCTTTCCGCCTTATGTATTAGGTCACCTAAGCTAGCCAGCACTCTTTCTTGCCATTCCCTAAATAATAAGTTCTCTTTTACTAGCTTAAAATCAACATGTGCCCAGGGGTTTAGATATTTTGAGATCTTCCATGCCATATTAAGTTTTTTCCTCACTGCTTTCCAGCACATCACCGTGTCTATGTATATCAGAGTAGTTTTCAAATTATGCGGGATATTAGACCAAGAGGCATGCAAAAGGCTGGCAGGATCCCAAGACCTGCGAAACTCCACCTCCTCCTCATACTTGGAGTATGAGTATCTGTTAGTCTTTTTCAACCAATCTAGCACATGGCGAAGAATATATGCCAGATTGTACCCTCTGACGTCCGGGAGACTCAACCCTCCTCTGTTTTTTGGAAGCATCAATATGCGACCACTGATCCTCAACATAATATTTCCCCAGTAGGGAATTGATTTCTCTGGGTTTAGTTGCCAAATTCCTGTCTCTCCCTTTCAGGGCCGTAATCATTGTTAATGGTCTTTTTCCCTTCGCCAGGTTGGTCAAAATTCTGCCCGCCTTATCTCCAAATTTGTGGAGGTCAACTTCCCATTGGGTTTTACAAAACAGCTCCCTTTGTCTAGCCCATGTGGCAAACTCTTGCTTTTCTTTATCTATTTTGTCTTTAAGTATGATATGTGATTAGTCTGAAACTGTATATAAGGATTCCGGACATTCTCACTAGCTAGCTTGAACTGCTCAGCAGCTTGTCGTTTTCGAATCTTAGTATGCGCCATGATCTTTCCCCTCATTGCAGCTCTCCTTGTTTCCTAAAACAAGTAGGGGTCAGATTTGTGTCCATCATTGTCCAGGGCGAACTCCATCCACCAATCCCCTAACAGCTTGTCAAAGTTTTTGTTGTGTCTTAAGTATGTAGGGAAGCGCAACAGATAGTCAGTGCCACGTGGGTATGTTTCTTTTAAATCCAAAACTGGGTTAGGGTCTGATATAACCATGGAAGACACTTTTTAAAACTGGTTAGTGAAGTGAAAAAGAATCAAAATATATACATTTTCACATGTATGCCAGTTGTTTGATAAAATTTGAATAAAAAAATATTCCCAGATTTTGCTTATTTGAATATCTAATCTGCAGTATCCAGAAGGAGCCATTAAAGGGAACCTGCCACATTGCACATGCAGTTTGACCTGTGAATAGCATTGTATAAAGGAGAGGCTAAGCAGAATGATATATTGACTTGTGGGAAATGAATCGGTATAATTTATATTTTATTCATTGAAATCCCTGGTGTTTGCATGCATAGCTAAGTCAAGTCGGTGGGGCTACTCCATGATTGACAGCTATCCCTACAGCACAGTAATACAGGAAGGGCTGTCAATCACTGAGTAACCCCACCCTCTGGACTCATATGGAGACAAACTCCAAGAAATTAAATTGATAAAATGCAAGTTTTACACAAAAATGTATATAATCTGATGAGCTCCACCTGCTCTATAAGATCCTCCTTGAAGATCAGATACAATTTTCAACATGACATGTTATTTTTAAACAGTGTATTGAGCATTGGTATTCTTCCCTGTACACTGTTCACATATGGACACTGCTGGTAACATTTTACTAGTATGTATGTATGCAAGAAAGGTCATCAGTATCATAGTAGTAGGCAACCAATTTAACATTTCTAATAAAGAGACAGTTGTTTTCAACCCCCCACCATGATATATGCCTATAGTACTTGCTTATGTTTTACTATTTGCAGACTGTTTTATGCGGTGTGTTATACTGAGTGTTTGTGCAGGAAGTATTGTCAACCTGGGAGTCACTTTACGTGCCATACCCAAACTGGCTTGGGATTGTAGAGGTTAAATGTGTTGTCTGGAGTGAAACTAGGCAGGGAATGTGCATGTGAGGTCAGCATGAGGCTGAGGTCAATATTGGGCTTGAATTTGGCTCAGGTTATCTAAGGGGGCTGGCTTTGCACCACTCAGAGCCAAATAGAGAGGGCATGCGGAATGGGTAGTAGCTATAATATGTGATACCGCTTGTATAGAGCAACTTTTAATGCATAAGATATTGCTACTGTAACTATCCAGGGTACAGCCATGTCTGCCCATATAAAGCGGAAAATTTCTGCCCTAGTACAAAGGCAGCTTTGCAGTGTGGCAAGAGCTGGGGAAAGTGTAGAAGCCTACAGTATTTTCTAGGTGGCAGAGAGACAGAACTGCAAGGGATTGTGGAAAAAATTCAGTGGAACTACAGTGGAACAAGTAACATGGTTTAAGAGCATTCTGCAAGACAACATTCAAAAAATGTAACTTGGTATAAGATTTGGAATAATAGCAAAATATGATCCCTCCTCACCCCTCTACAGTACTGTACCCCCAGCCGTGCGCAGATACAGAACAGTATGAGCTCTATCAACCCTTCTACAGTACTCTACCTCCCTCCGCGCGCAAATACAGTGCAGTACAAGCTCTCCCCACCCGTCTAGAGTACTCTACCTCCCTCTCTGCTCAGATACAGTACAGTACGAGCTCTCTCCACCCCACTACAGTACTCTACCTCCTTCCCTGCACAGATACAGTACAGTACTAGTAATACTCACTGCTTCTAGAGCATGCAGATAAGCCATCAATCGCGGTCTTTTCCTCACCTCCTGGTTCCAGCCTTTGCGTGTTCACCGCACTCTGAACATGGAGCCTCTGTACTTGACACTGTACATGTGTGATGCCGCTACTAAACCAACTTTAGGTACTGTTACTGATTAAATTCCTGTACATATGTATACTGTACATACCATACAATTGCAATTAATTGCAAAACTGTAATAATTTTATATGAATGCAGTAGATATTTTTGGGTTGTAGAACGAATCATCTGCATTTCAATTATTTCTTATAGGAAAATTTGCTTTGGTATACAAGATCTGGATTACAAGCACGTTCCCGGAAGCAATTATGCCCATAATCCAAGGTTCCACTGTATGACAAAGGAAAATGTGTAGGCCAGACTGTGAAACAAGGTTGCCATTTAAAGTGCTGATGAGTTAAAATTTCTATACAGAAAATAGAAATATTTGTAGTGGCAGTCTGGTGGAGCGCTGGGCTAAGGGATGGATATTAACAAGGTTAAGGGATGGACATTAACAAGGTTTTAGTACATTTAACAAACATTTATTGTCCTCTGTACATCCACTATGTGTTTCAACAGTAACCCTGTCATCATCAGGTGGTACAAAGGGGATAAATGAGGAATTGACATATTTAGCGATTTTTCTATGTTGATTGGATGCCTATTATGTCAACATTAACTCTTCATTTGCTGCATTGATGCAATATAAAAAGACGAGCAATGAAATAAGGTAAAAAATATTTGTACCGTGTTAGCTAGTAAATATTAGAATCTGAGAGTCCTCAGTGGTCGATACCTTTTAATGGCTGAGGCTCGCTTCACGTCGCGGTAAGATCCGATCCAGGGCTGTCAGGGATGAACCTGACAGCCCTGGACCAGGTCAGCTCACATTACCGGAGGGCCAAATGTTCCCTCCGGTCCTGTGTGCAGCCGGATGCAGCTGCAGCTGCTAATGATTCAGGACCGCGGCTCAGAGGGAGCTAGCCGCGAGCCTGAAATCACAGCGGCGTGCAGCCACCGGTGTCTGGTTCCCAGATCGTCCCGGACCGGGGCAATCCGGCCCCATAGGCTCCCATGTTAGGAAGCACTGGATTGCCCCGGATCCTGGAGAATCTGGGCGAATCCGGGATATGGGTTTTTGGGGAGAATTTTCTCCCAGGACGCAAAAACGTTGTGTCCGGTGAGAATAATCCGAATTTGGAGAGATGGAAACCGGATGTCAGAGAGCTTCCATCCGGCCCCATAGGCTACTATGGGGCCAAAAACCGGTCCGGGGCTGTCTGGTTTACACCGGACAGCCCCGGACCGAACTGCGCCATGGTGTGAAGCCAGCCTAACTGAAAAGATGGTAAGAAAACGCAGATACTTTGATTTTTCTTACCATCTTTTCAGTTAGCCATTAAAAGGTATCGACCACTGAGGACTCTCAGATTCTAATATTTTTTATAAAAACATATGAATAAAACAGTAAGAATGACATTAACAGCACAATATTTGACCTAAAATGGATAAATCCGCTCCCTATATAAAAAAAAAAAATTAAACATTAGGAATAAACATTAAAATAAAGATAAAAAATCCATGTTAATTGAAATAATGACAACTGCACAACCCACAAAATTTTAACTACATATAATGGTGTCAGAAATCTGCAGTCATAATATCCCTTACTATACAGGTCAAAATGTAATGTTTAGATCAAAATCTAAATCAAGATCTCTTTACTTTCATACAAAAACTTCAAGACAGGGGAGAGCCAGTGATGATCATACTCTAGGTGAGGTGTGCGAGAAGTGTGAATGAAGAAGCTGCTGTGAGTAAAAGCCCGAGGCCATGGAGTACCTGGATGAGGAGGAGAGCTGTGCAGAGGAGGACTGAAAAGGAAGAAAGTTCAGACACTAAGGGAACTTTTGAAGCAGATATGAAGGGCCGAATACTGTGTCTTGTCCATTGCCTATTCCAAACACTGTTCTTACATTAAAGGGTTCTCAGAGAATATGATAAAATGGCATCCCACATGCAATTCAATCTGCAGTCTGTCCTAGTCATGTATCAGTACAGGCAGGGCCGGTTTTAGACCAAGTGGGGCCCTAGGCGAGATTGAGAGTGGGGCCCCAAACTATGAAATAAAAATAGTACCCATACAGTTGTATACAGTATATACAGCAGCCCCAGTGGTATATACAAGCCCCAGTAGTATATACAGCAGCCCCAGTGGTATCCAGCAGCCTCCCCAGTGGTATACACAGGCCCCAGCAGTATATACAGCAGCCTCCCCAGTGGTATATACAGGCCCCAGTAGTATATACAGCAGCCTCCCCAGTGGTATATACAGGCCCCAGCAGTATATACAGCAGCCTCCCCAGTGGTATATACAGGCCCCAGCAGTATATACAGCAGCCTCCCCAGTGGTATATACAGGCCCCAGCAGTATTACAGCAGCCTCCCCAGTGGTATACACAGGCCCCAGCAGTATATACAGCAGCCCCAGTGGTATACAGCAGCCTCCCCAGTTATATATACAGGCCCCAGCAGTATATACTGCAGCCCCAGTGGTATACAGCAGCCTCCCCAGTGGTATATACAGGCCCCAGCAGTATTACAGCAGCCTCCCCAGTTGTATATACAGGCCCCAGCAGTATATACAGCAGCCCCAGTGGTATACAGGCAGCCCCAGTGGTATATACAGGCCCCAGTGGTGGTGTATACAGGCAGCCCCAGTCAGTGGTGGTGTATACAGGCAGCCCCAGTCAGTGGTGGTGTATACAGGCAGCCCCAGTTAGTGGTGGTGTATACAGGCAGCCCCAGTTAGTGGTGGTGTATACAGGCAGCCCCAGTTAGTGGTGGTGTATACAGGCAGCCCCAGTTAGTGGTGGTGTATACAGGCAGCCCCAGTTAGTGGTGGTGTATACAGGCAGCCCCAGTTAGTGGTGGTGTATACAGGCAGCCCCAGTTAGTGGTGGTGTATACAGGCAGCCCCAGTTAGTGGTGGTGTATACAGGGGCCCCAGGGCCCAGTGGTGGTGTATACAGGGGCCCCAGGGCCCAGTGGTGGTGTATACAGGGGCCCCAGGGCCCAGTGGTGGTGTATACAGGGGCCCCAGGGCCCAGTGGTGGTGTATACAGGGGCCCCAGGGCCCAGTGGTGGTGTATACAGGGGCCCCAGGGCCCAGTGGTGGTGTATACAGGGCCCCAGGGCCCAGTGGTGGTGTATACAGGGGCCCCAGGGCCCAGTGATGGTGTATACAGGGGCCCCAGGGCCCAGTGGTGGTGTATACAGGGGCCCCAGGGCCCAGTGGTGGTGTATACAGGGCCCCAGGGCCCAGTGGTGGTGTATACAGGGCCCCAGGGCCCAGTGGTGGTGTATACAGGGGCCCCAGGGCCCAGTGGTGGTGTATACAGGGCCCCAGGGCCCAGTGGTGGTGTATACAGGGGCCCCCTCCTCCACTCCCTGTAAAAGAAGACACATCATCATACTTACTTACTCTCTGCCGCTGCCGCTGTTCGCCAGTCTGCACCGCGCTCCGACTTCTTCCTGGCTGCTTCCTGTTGTGACGAGCGACTGTGCCTGCGGCTGCGCCCGGCGCCGGTCAAGCCGGATGAAGCCGGAGCGCGGTGCAGAGCACTGTCTGCAAGCGGCCGCGGCACTGCCGCGCCGGCGGCTATCATCCGGCCGGGCCAGGGGGCCCTCTGAAGCTTGGGGGCCCTAGGCAAATGCCTAGGATGCCTGCCCCTAACGCCGGCCCTGAGTACAGGCTGCTGACTGAAGATATATCAAGACTTGAGAAGTGGTGTATCACACATACACCAGTCAGGTTGTCATAAATTAAGAAGTGTATTATTCCTCCTTAAGCAATCCAAGTATTCAAGCACTGTTTCCTCAATTATTGTTTTCCAGTTGGGCCCAGTCACTCTCCTTGCATTGCTATAAAGCTGTTAGACTGACAGAGTACAGGGATAAAGCTGGAGATCTCCCCATCATTCATAACATGGGTTAAAATATTTTTTCACACATCACAGCTGGCAGCTGACTGAGATATGGGATACAGTTCTTTTGAGTTGAAACAGAGTTTTATATCTTCAGTCTGAAGTCCCTGCTAACACGTGACTAGGATAGGCTGCAGTTTAATTTACATAGAGAACTCCATTTTATCTCATGTTCGGAGTACACCATTAAACACTGTGCCTCATATAAAATAAAAAGTAAACACGGAAAGGGAAAAGTGGATACATCTCACCAGTTGTGTTAGATCACCTGCACCACATGGATCAAGTACGCTCGGATACACCCAGGTCCAGGTTAAAATCAATGAGAAAGTAGAAGCAATTCCAGTGAGTAAATGTCCATCAAATCATCCTTTTATTTCAAATCTTTAAAACAGATCGAACGTAGGTGGCTGAGTGGTACGGAGGTGCTGGAGAGGTGGCAGTTGCCTACTTTTCATTTGATAAAATATGAACAACTAAGATTCCATTTGTTTCAGGGATTGCAGGATGTTAGAAAGGAGTGTGGGAGGTATAGATGGAATGAATAGGTAGAAATGGATGTGGGCTCCATCAATATATCAACAGTATACAGTTCTCTGAGAGATTAGCTTATTCCCCCGGTCTGGACAAGTTATTTAAAAAATGGGAGTCTCAGTTGCGGGACACGGACATGGAGGAGGTGATCACATCAGGGTGGAATGTGGTACAGAAAAATATTGTCATTGGGAGATTGAGAGACACATATTTTCATGTAATACATAGAGCCATAATAGGTTTCAATATCTCTACCAATGTTCAGAGACATGATAGGATCCAGGTGTGCCCGAAATGTGGAGGAGAAAAAAAACAGATCTGTTTCATGAATTATGGGATTGCAGGGAGGTGGAAAGGTCTGGTAGAGGGTGCAGGTACTGATGCAGGCAATCTGTGACTGTAAATTGGGGCTAGATCCCATGGTGTGGATCTTCCATTCTATGGATGATCTGGATGTCAGAGGGGATCAGACCAAAATGTCACACATGATTGCGCTGGCAACTAAAAGAATCATGTTAAGGCACTGACTAGAGAAAAAAACACCATCCATAGGTAAACTGGTCAAAAAGATGAGTAGGGCACTTAGCCTAGAAAAATTGAAGCAGAAGGTGACAAAGATAGGAGGGCACCTAGCTTCTTTGCAAAATGGAGGCGCATCATAGTGTCACAACTCTCTGGAGAACAAATAAGTGTTTGGTCACACCTTTGAGGGACACGGTGTGGTACCTCCTGGATTACTTGCACGAGACTTTTGGGGGGGCTAAAAATTGACAAAGTAGGAGAAACAGTGGCTCAGCTAGTAGGCAGAAATAACAAAAATATTTTTCACATGCAATCATTACTTACTTACTAGACGATCATTCTTAAGCAATTTTGGAAAGGGGAGAAGGGGTGAGGGTTGGGAGGAGATGGGAAATGAGAAGGGAGAATAACATGATAGAATTTTCATTGTATTGAATACTGTAAGTTGTGCTGTTATCATCATCTTTATAATAGACTTATATAGACAACAAAATAAAAACTACAATGTTCAAATTTCTTGTTACTTGTTGTATAAAGAGAAAGCTTTAATAAAAATGATTGATTTAAAAAACAAACAAACAGATCAATATTATGTATCATCCAGCTCACAGCCAACGTATTTAGATGCTAGGTCTTACTCGTGGTGTGGATATCACAATCTTGTAATGGCATTAATATATACATCTATTCTGGGTCACATGATGCTGACATAATACTACAATTCATTTACAATTATAAAACACATGATAATAATGAGATACAAAAATAAGACAAGGTAAAGAAAAAAATTGATGTAAAAAAGTTTTTATTTTTTATAGAAAAAAACATAAAATCATGTTTGCAGTTACTTCTTAAAAATGTAATTACAATATTTATTACGATTTAATTTATTAATACTGTCAAACTAAGTCTTCTCTAACATTAAAACCTTGTGTGATTGTTATCTCCAACATAAAGATCCAATAAGACTCCCTGTTTAACGTTATATGTTTCAAATCTCCCCCTCTCTGTGGATAAAAAACTTTTTCTATTCTTGAAAATCAAAGTAGATGCATCTCCCTGATGGACATGTGCAAAATTGCATTTGGTTTACTGACATCAGAGGTATGGTCTCCGGGCTGCGCTTTCTCTCCCGGGGGCCCACTGGAGGCGTTGCGTGCTCCACCAAAATTGCTGAGACTTCTCAGGCACCTGCTCTACACTCTACCAGGCAGATGACATTGTTTGTGCAACAATTTATGAAAGAATTGATAGGAAAATTGTGACTATTATAACAAGATGTAAAACTGTTGCACCTCTGAACATATGTAAAGACATGCAGCGGGTGTGCCCACAATTTAAAAGAACCTGTCAGAGGCAGCCAAGTGTGATTCACCATCCTATTTTTAGTAAAAAGAGTAGGGGATAGTATAGATCCCAATATTTGTGCATGTTTGGTAATATACCTAATCGGAATGCTGCTCATTATGTCAAATAATTGAAGGACAGGAATATACTTTGTACTGATTTTCACAATTTCAGGATGCTGAGGACTGAAGGGAGTTGAAAATGTTATTATAGAGTCTAATTACTTTTAGTAGTTTTCTCTCTATTATTGTCCAATAAATTAGTTCTTTCCCATCATTAACATTTTTTTCTGCTCTATTCAGGATATGGTTGGAATAGCTATGATTTTGTAGCCACTTTTTAACCTTTCTAATTCCTAAACATAGTCTCTCTGATTACTACAGTTTCTCTTCGTTCTTATAAGTTCCCCTACCGAATGTTCTTAATAATGTGCTGGGGACGACAAGATGTTGTACACAAAATTGAATTAGATGCAGTATATGTAAATGTTAATTTAAAAGAGATTGAATTGATGTAAGAGTGAAATCATCAACTTTATCCATCGGACCCTTCAACACCAGTAAGAGGTCGTCAAATACCGACTGAACCAGGCAATGCTGGAGTGGAAGGGATTACTAACATTAAGAGAAAATGTTCCTCCCATACCCATAGTACTATATTGATGAGCATGGGTGAAAATTTGGCCCCCTTGCCCATACCACATTTTTGTGAATAACACACGGTCAAATGAAAAATAGTTGTGTTTAAGTAAAAACCAAACTGCAGACAAAATAAATTCCTGAATGTTCTGAGACTATGAGCTATAATTTTGCAAGATATTTTTTAATGATGAATACTATAACATCGCAGCTAAGCTATTTGTAAGAAGGATGCCAATCAAATGTGTAAAACATTGCAACCATGGCTAATTGAATCTTGGTAGTTTCACCAACAGACTTATGCCAGCTATTATTGTCCTAAATGGAGGTGGGTAGATCCACTTGTGAAATTTTGGGAGCAAATGATATATAGGGACAATGGGATGTTCCACAGTCAAAAGCGCTGAGGTTTGTTTTTGTCAAAAACACCAATTAAAAGACCATCCTGAATTAATTTAGATATTTCTTTTTGATAGTCTTTTGTGGGATCACACAGTTATTTAATGTATACCTTTGTATTGCTCAGGTCGACAGGACAATGCCTCCCCTTTTCTGACATTCTGATAATTAAATCATCATTATTAAGAAGTTGTTTTATGGCATTTTTTTCTTTTAATGCAAGATTTTCTTTTGTATTTATTATTGTAGCTTTGTCTAATGCAACCAATTCCCTCACTATTAGGTCCTGGAATGTGCCAGGTGAAGCTGGTCTGGATTTGACAGGATAGATAGAGATTGGAGGTGCAGAATGTAACTTTATTTGTGTCATTATTATTTTCTGATTTTAAAGACTTCAAGGAGGAAATACTACATAACCCCTGAAAAGAAGGAATCCTATTAACATCAGTGAATAAATGATTATCCTGACATGTACCTGTAAAATAAACATTTGTGTTGTTGTCAGAAAAATAACATTTAAGAGTCAGGTTCCTTGCGAGTCTCTTCACATCCAAAATGGTTTGCAAGACATTAAATGTATTGGTGGGAGAAAAACCAATTCCCAGTAACAATAGAGATAACTGCTTCTTGCACAAAATATAGCTCGACAAGTTCTTTACATTTAGTAATGTTGGGAAGAATAAAGTAGCAAATGATCCTTTTTAGCACCACACAGAGCTCCTTTAATCCATAAATCGGTGCTGTGGTACTTAGTGCTCCCAACCAGACCGCTGATAAATGCTGATACAATCTTACAGACGATTCAGACAGCTCTGAAGGGTCCCCACCACCAGCTGCAATGCAACCAACCGCCACAACCACCATCTGCAGCCCACCACCACCTTACTCTGGAAGGGCAGGGTCCTCAGCTGCAGGCAGCTCGACCTCTGGAGGCCCTCCGACTACCCCTTCGCCAACTGCTAGCACAGCCTCAGGTCCGCACACAACTGCCACTGCCCACAACACCAGCAAGGGATTCACTAGGCCCCACACCTGACCCGAGCCCTACACACCTTTGGCTACAGCCTGCAGATCCTGTTGCCAGCCCTCGAGCCGATGTAGGCAGCCTGGGTGGTAACCCAGATGGGGAATGGGCCACACAGGCTAAATATGAGCCAGGTGGATATGGGCCTGATGGTATGTGTTAACCATATTAAATGTCCTTGTGTTTCCAAATTTTCCCTGTGTCATCAAGTGTTAATGACTTCCTGTTTTTGTTGTATCCCTTTGCTTCATGCAGATGGCACACCATCCAAGCCAATGTTTGCAGGGATGTCCTCACCCCCAGAAGCAAGGGAACTGGCTGATGGTGACCTTAATCGTAAGTTCATTAATGCAGTCACATAACATTGCTCTCAACATAACTACATTGTACTAATGTTGTTGTTTTGCCCTTCATGCGAACAAACCATCAATGAACTGTTTGTTGTACACCATGAGGCGCAGGCCACTTTGGATCGGATGTGGGCCCTCCTCCTGCGTCTCACTAGTGGCCAGGCTGGTGCGCATCGTGGGTTTGGGGCACAGCCCTAATGTTTTTGAATTGGACCCCTTTTCCCATGCCCCTTGTGTGTTAATTATGTGGCATGTTGCCATTTTTTGTTTATGTGTCTTGTTACATGTGTTTTAACATTTCTTACCAATTGTTGGTCCTTTTTTAAGAAAAAAGGTTTGTTGAAAGGACTAAAAATACCTTTTATAACCAAAAAAATAAATTTCGGTAAAAAAAAAAACAAACAAAAACAACATCATATGGTTTTGGCCAAAACAAAAAAAAAATGGTCAAAATATGACCCAAAAAAACAACACCGAACAAAAAAAAAAAAACATTTAACACACAAAGGTGACAATTGGTTACCAACCAATTTTGGTAATAAAAAAATATTCACCTTGGCTAACTGATTGACCCAAAAAACCAACCAACCAAAAAAAAAACCTTGGGATTTGCTGGAATAAAAACATTCCGGGAATCCCACTACTGTGTTTTGCCTCATTACTATATACACAGAGGTGCAGGACTATGTAGTTCAGACCTCTTTCCTAACACAACAACGTCATGGCCGTGATAACTGTTTGAGGGATGACATTATTATTGAAGGGCCCAAAAATAAACAACACATGTGTCTGTGGTCAGGGGTGAACCTAGCCATTGTGCTGCCTGAGGCGAACTGCAAAACGGTGCCCCCCCCCCACCCCAGTAAGTTTTTTTTCAATCAGTAGAAATAAATCTAGTTTGCACACACTTATACCGTGTTTCCCCGAAAGTAAGGCCCCCTCGATTGTAAGGCCGCCTAGGGGTAAAGGGGGGGCCTGCTAATGTAAGGCCTCCCCCGATTATAAGGCCTCACAACCGGGGGGGCCAATGTAAGGCCCCTAGCGGAGGGGGGGGAGCGGGAGCGGGTCGCACGTCAATCAGCGACAGGGGGAGCAGTGCATTATACGGTATATATGGGCCCCCTCCTGCTGGCACACTACCCCCCTGTTCTGAGGCCCCCACCGCTGATGCTGCTGCTGCTGCGGACATCTTACCCTCCAGGGTCTTCTTGCAGCAGCCAGCGCGTCCGTCCTCTGTCCTCGGCTGTCTCCCGGATCATGTGACCCGTCGCAGCGCATGACGTCATCGCGACTGCGACCGGCCGGTCACATAATCCGGGAAACAGCCGAGGACAGAAGATGGACGCGCTGGCTGCTGCAAGAAGACCCTGGAGGGTAAGATGTCTGCAGCAGCATCAGGGGGGCCTCAGAACAGGGGGGTAGTGTGCCAGCAGGAGGGGGCCCATATATACCGTATAATGCACTGCTCCCCCTGTCGCTGATTGACAGGGGGATGCAGTGCATATGTAATGAGCGGGCGCACGTGACGTGCGACCCGCTCCCGCAGTGTCCCAGCAGGAGGGGGCCTGTAGGCCACACTGCTGGGGCACCCAATGTAAGACCCCCCCTGAAAGTAAGACCGGGGGCCACTTTTGGCCCCCAAAAAAATGTAAGACAGGTGTTTTACTTTCGGGGAAACACGGTATCTACCCTGTAAAATGAAATGAGGACAATAGTGGATATTTTAATTTAGAGAAATAAAAAAAAAAGTTGTTCAAACGCATGTATGTCAGCGCCATCACACACATACAAGAACCACACAGACGAATCCAGAACAAGGGTCATTAATGGCAATGGCAGGATTGGCTCAACCATACAGACCCACAGTGATGGCGGCAGAGCCGTGGTCCTGTAGGCAGATACAGTCCTTCAACCTGATGCGTGCTGAGCATGTGAGCCAGTGTCAAATGCGGGAATACAAGCTTTGACATATATGTACTTCAAAAGGTAGTGAAGGGGTTAAATTACACTATATATACATGTATACAGCACAGATATACTGGAGAACACATGCTCAGTACATACACATCATACACTCACACAGGCACACACATTATACATGTCTTAGCTATATAACAGATACTCAGCAGGTACACATCATGTACACAGCACACGCATGCTGGAAAAGTGTATATACACACACTTCACTATACTCAAAAGATATCTAAACACACACACAAAGCTCACAAACAGACACAAAGGTCACACACAGACACGCAACTCACACAGACACGTAACACACACAGACACGTAACACACACAGAGACGTAACACACACAGACATGCAGCTCACACAGACACACAACTCAGACACAGTTCACAGACACACAACTCATACACAGCTCACACACACAACTCACACACAGCTCACACAGACACGTAACTCACAGACACGCAACTCACAGACACAACACACAGTTCACACACACACAACTCACACACAGCTCACACACAGACATGTAACTCACACAGACACACAACTAAAACAGATACGCAACTGACAGACACGCAACTTACACACCGACACGCAACTCACACACAAAGCTCACACACAGTTCACACACAGACACGCAACTCACACACAGCTCACACACAGACACAACTCACGCACACATCACACACAAACACAGCTCGCACACACTCAACTCACACACACACAGCTCACACACTCACAACTCCCACACACAGACACGTAGCTCACAGATACGCAACTCACACACAGACACAACTCACGCATACAGCTCACACACAGACAACTCACACACAGCTCACATAGACACAACTCACACACAGCTCACACACAGACAACTCACACACAGCTCACATAGACACAACTCACACACAGACACGCAACTCACACACAGCTCACACACAGACACAACTTACGCACACATCACACACAAACACAGCTCGCACACACTCAACTCACACACACAGCTCACACACTCACAACTCCCACACACAGACACGTAGCTCACAGATACGCAACTCACACACAGACACAACTCACGCATGCAGCTCACACACAGACAACTCACACACAGCTCACAGACACAACTCACACACAGACACGTAACTCACACACACGTAACTCACACACACATACAACTCACACACACAAACATACACATAGACACAACTCACACCCAGCTCTCACACAGACACAACTCACATACACAGCTGCCACACACACAGAGACATAACTCATACAGATACGCAACTCATACAACTCACACACAGACATGCATCTCTCACACAACTCACATACACAACACAGCTCACTCATAGATTATACAGATAACTCACAGTCCTCTGTGCTGGCTGTACATGTGCAGCTTCACATGCTCCCAGCCCCTGGCTCCCAACCCCCCTCCCTCACTCGCTGCCATGCACCAGATCTCTCACATTGTGACCCGGAGCTGCTTATCTTTGGTATCTTCCAGCACAGGAGGCTCCTCTCTTATCTTTGCTCTCACTTCGTCCCGAGCCGTGCAGGTTTAGGAGAACATGAGCACCCCTTGCAGATGCCATTGCCGCCCCCTCCTTCACCAGCAGGTGGCGCCGCCTGACTCAGGCCACTCACATTGCCTCATCATTGATACGGCCCTGTCTGTGGTGCTTTAATGAACACCTTCAAGGTTCGTAACAGTACAATACATTACTGACCCAATTTAAATAAAACAGTCCAGAAAAAAGAGGGCACTCATCCATTTGGTGCTTCTTAGGAATTTATTCCCTTTTCAGGGTTCCGTTCAGGATTCCATAAAGTACAATGGAGGGAGGGGGGGACGTGGAGGGATGCCGGACAACAGCCCGTTTCGTGCCCAGAATGGCACTTATGGTGGTGTAAGACGACTGATACACAGGGAAACTCCCAAGACAAAATCGCAGTAGTGCCCGGTCTTTACAATTTTACCCAATTTATAACCACTGGGGCAGGATAACAATGGGTTTCACACTACTCAGTCACATTGTATGGACACAAACGCAAACAGGAGGTGGGTGACGTGTAGACAATTGTAGGTGTTCAATGTGTTACAAACAAACATTTTGCCAACTAGGGGAGCAAGGGATGTCTCATATGTGTAAATATGTACTATGACATGTATAAGTTAATTTGGCTAAACAGGTGACACACAGCCTTTCCCTCTCAAACTACATCACAATACATATGTAGACATACATGACACTTAAAAATCAAACATGATATTGGGGGATAAAAATATTTATTTGTACCAAAAAAACAAAAAATAAACACATACTGTGTGTATAAATGAAATCAGCAAAATAACAAAACAGACAACAAACAGAAAACATTATTAGTAGAGTCTCTACACATAGGTGTAATCATCTACTGCTTCAGATGTGGTTTGAGATCCCGACTCATCATATCCCCTCCCTGGAGCCCAACTTGGGTGGTGGGGTTGTCTGGGGTCCCTGGACAAATCAGGATTTTGTCCGGGACCATGTAATGGTGGACGAGGACCCTGTGACCCTGACGACTGGTCACTGGGAATGGCAATGTATGCTTGTGTCTCCCTATCCCAGAATGCTGGGAACTCTGGACCCACTTGTGTCCCTTTTGGAATTATTTTCTGAATTATTTTTGACCATCTCCTTATCCCACCTCGCACCAGAGTTGTGCTCCTGGGCGAGGGCGACAAGGCAGCCATAGGCCACATCCTTCACCTGATTGTTCTTATAATCAGGAGATTGCAGCCGCCACGGGCATTCGTGGTCCTGGTACATGGCCAGCAATGCCCGGATAAAATCCTGATTGTCCGCCATCTGCAACATAAGCACATCAAAAACAACACACAGATGTATGTAGATTCACATCATGTGGCCAGATAATAAGCCCATCATCACAACCAGCAAGTAATATGACATAATTTGGCCCAAACATTGCAATGAAGCCGGACATTGTGAACTGTGCATACCTAGCCTAACCCTGCAGTAAAGCACTACCACATGTAGTTTGATGAATGGCTCAAAAAAGCAGTATTCAACATAGGGTTGGGTAGGTAAACATGTCTGAGCCAAGGCAATATGTCTCAACAGCACAACAATTGCATGGCAATCTTGTGTATTTTATTGCAACAGTAGAGGTTTAGCTGTTGTTTGCAGCATTATGTTGAAAAAGCTCAGCACAGGACATAACGCAGATGAAATGTGCTGCTCAACATGATGTCTGACATATGACATTGACGTCAAGAACATGCCTACATAAACCATACAAACAACATCCATGTACCGCTACATAAACTAAATTATTGTATGAAACATTTCATATGGGCCACTAGGTGGTGCTAGGTGAGAAATACACAAACTTGTTGAGTTGATGAAGACATGGACAGCTCAATACCTACCGTCTGACCAGCAGAGTATGCTTGAAGAGACGCTACTTCGATGTTGCATATGACTTGGCAACACATAAGTGCTTTGAACACTGCCCTTTTTAAATGGAGCAGCAAACAATCAAAATGCCAGAGTCACCCAATCACATGCTTCAGGTGTGTCTCCGCCGACGCGGGTGCATGTATTTGATGACGCCAGTGCGCTGTGATTGGCTGCGTCGCATATAAAAAAAGCAACGCCGATGCTTCCTCAAGCTAGCTGGCCAGAGTCATTGGGTAAGTAGTGCTCTTCAGATGTCACATTTATGATGCTTGTGTTTTGTATTCACCATTATAATTTAACATACATGTATACTGTGTGGTCCTGCACAAATTCACCTCCAGGTGTGTGGGCAGCCAAGACTGCAGATGTGTGAGCTTGTATTAATTGTTACCAACAAGTGTATGCATGGTTACACAATGATGCATCTCCCCTACTCATTGTGCTTACATGTTATGCTTTCTATTGTGTGAAGTGTCCAGAAGTAGTGTCAATGATGTTGTGTGGCCAACATACACAGTCATGATGAAGGTATCCGTAGTTGCCCCCACAAATGAATGTGTAGTGTTGATGCGCCACGTTGACTGTGTTTGCAGTATTGTGCATGTGTGTGGCCCATTAAGCACTGTATGACAATGAACATGGATGTAGTTTGTTTAAGGTACCTCATGCAGTGTGTAATGTGGGTTTAACATGCCTATGTTTACACATGTAAAACATGTTTCCATTATGGATTTGGCTGTGGTGTCCTACAAATGTAGATATTTGCTGCTAAATTTGTAGTATTAGTAATGTAGTAATGTCATTTTGACATGATGGTCTACAGTATGTTGGGGGGGTTACTGACAATGTGACTTGGTTATGGTCACGTACTTAATGTTGTTTGGAGCTTATCTCACCATATTGTGTGTGTGTTTTTGTTAGCCTATCAATGTTATTGTATGTTGTGTGAATGTTGGCTAGTTCTGAGGGGGCTGCCCACTAATTAGTAAACTTGTTTTGGATCCTTGTATGTGTCGGATGTATGTAGGCAAGTGAATTATTGTTTTGCTGAGTTGTCACATGTAAGTTGTGTCTTACATTTATGTTTTCAGCATTTTCCCAGGGGTTGGTTCATCTGCTCATCATGGATACTGAACAGAGGCTTCTCGTGGCACTTGCCTTTGTGGATAAGGAATTGTGGCAGGAGGAGAGAGCTGAGAGATTGCGGGTTCGTAGACCACGCCATGTGTGGTCTCGGGAGTGGCTTTTGCAAAGCAACAACCTGAGCCACATGCGGCTGCTTCGTCAGCTGGAGGACAGGAGTCCGCATGACTTCAGGAACTATCTCCGTATGTCCGAAGACTCATTCAAATTCCTATTGGACGGCATTCGGCCATGGATATCCCGTGCAGATACTGTGATGCGTAGAGCTGTGTCACCTGAGGAGCGTTGGCTGTAACTCTGCGGTTCCTGGCAACAGGTCGATCGATGAAGGACCTGCAATACTCTGCAGCAGTCTCGCGTCCACTGCTGAGCCGCCTCATACCCGAGATGTGTGAGGCAATCCTGAGGTGCCTGGTGCCATCCTTTTTGCATTTACCAACCACCCCGCAGAATGGATGCACGTTGCCAGTGGTTTTGCAGATCGCTGGCAATTTCCAAAGTGCGGTGGGGCATTGGATGGTAAGCACGTGAGGATCACACAACCCCCCAACAGTGGGTCTTTTTTTTTTTAACTATAAAGGTTATTTTAGTGTGATCCTCATGGCCACTGTGGATGCATTGCTCACTATGAGTTCCTCTACGTGGATGTTGGCATGAACGGCAGTATCTCAGATGGGTGTGTGTTTGGGCACAGCTCCTTTGGCCAAGAGCTGAGGAGAGGTGCTCTGAACTTGCCCTCAAATGATGAGACAACCGGTTATTTCAACTTTGCATTTGTGGGGGATGAAGCCTTTCCACTTCATGCTCACCTACTTCGGCCATATCCCCATAGGACGGCTACTTCTGTGCAATGCATTTGCAATTACCGGCTATCCTGGGCTCGCCGTGTGGTTGAAAATGCGTTCAGGATCCTGGCCAATAGTTTCCGTATCTTTCATACGCCTTTGAACTTGAGGAAGACGCAGTCAGCGTCGAAACGCGTTGTGGCAGGAGGGCTTTTATTTGTTGAATGAATAAAACTCAAAGGTAATATATTTAAGAGCATTGTGTATCCTGTTTTAGCTCTCAGCGCTTACTATTATTATACCACATTTATTCATCGGCTTATTTTGAATATGAAATTGGAATCTATCGAAATAGTAGTGCTGGCATGCTGTGTGCTACATAACTTCCTGCGTTGTCGGGATACTGCATCATACACGCCGGCAAGTTATATGGATTCAGTGGACTCCACAACAGGGGAAGTCGGTCCCCGTGCGTGGCATGCAACTGACCCTGGTCTGGCGCCACTCCAACCGCTGAGCCAGGGTCAAAGTCCGCAGGATGCCAGAAGCAGCAGGGATAGCTACTGCTCCTACTTCAATGGCCCTGGGGCAGTGTCCTGGCAGCAAGACCACGTGTAGGGTGGCTGGGGTTGTCAGGCACCACCAGTAGGAGGAGGGTGTAGGCAGCAGTGTGCCTACACCATGATATTGTATTTGTATGATGTTTTTCCACTTTAATATTCATATTTTACATTCCCTTTTTATTTTTTTTAAACATAAATTTTGGTCACAAATTAATCACATTGTTTGATAGAACATTTCTATTGTGTGTGATGTTAACACTTCATTTTCTGACCATTATGGTCTTGTATTTTTTGTCAATGTGCACAAAAGGCCTTAAATAAATCTGATCAGAACTACCTGTGTCTGTCTTTAATTTTAAATATGGGGCAGTTGCACATAGCATTAAGCTGTGCACACCCCAATGGTCGTTAGGGGTCACAGCTGCATTGTGTGCTAATGTCCAGTACACAGGTCCAGCCCATTGCCCAACACTCTATGCTCACACTGTGTCTCCTTAAAAGAATATTTGATTGATGTACACATGGGTATGTGTCAACACACATGCACATTTTTATTGTGTTTGTGGAGGGTGGAGGTCGACATCAGTAAGCACACAGACACGTCTGCACACACATAGTTCAGACTGGACCACATACAATCCCTACACATATGTCCAGAGTGTTGTTTGCACCTTAGCTACGTAAACAACAGACGCACACACAGCCATTCTTAGTGTACTCCACAGTGCTACAGACGAGCCGTCCTGTGTGGCAGTTTGGAAAACCCAAAGTCTGTTTTGGGACCCGCAACACATGTCACGAGAGTGCAGTAGCGAGATAGTAGCAAGGGCAAATGCATCATGTAGTGGCCACACTTCCTGACAAGGCTGACCAATGGCGATGCTGTTGTGTTGGCCAATCGGAGTGGTAGTGTACAACATTCTGCCATGCCTGTCTCCTCACCGCGCTCACACTGTGCGCCCACATCGCTCATGCGGTGTAGGCATCTGACGCGCAGATTTGGCGGCGATGTGGGTATGTGAAATTGCTTCCGGTCTGCGGCAGGGGATTTCCGGAACGCAGGATTGCCGAACATCGCACGTGAGATGTCTATGTGTGACGGGGCGACAGCGATGTGTAAAAAGGTTCCCAAAATGAGCACGCTCACGGCAAATTGCCGGGGATATTGCCACGTGTGACGGTACCTAAAGACGCATGGAATGTTGCCTGGGACACAGGAACTTCGAGACAGTGCTCTTATACCGTGTTTCCCCGAAAGTAAGGATTGTAAGGCCGCCTAGGGGTAAAGGGGGGGCCTGCTAATGTAAGGACTCCCCCGATTATAAGGCCTTACAACCGGGGGGGCCAATGTAAGGCCCCTAGCGGAGGGGGGGGGAGCGGGAGCGGGTCGCACGTCACGTGCGCCCGCTCATTACATATGCACTGCATCCTCCTGTCAATCAGCGACAGGGGAGCAGTGCATTATACTGTATATATGGGCCCCCTATTGCTGGCACACTACCCCCCTGTTCTGAGGCCCCCACCGCTGCTGCTGCTGCAGACATCTTACCCTCCAGGGTCTTCTTGCAGCAGCCAGCGCGTCCGTCCTCTGTCCTCGGCTGTCTCCCGGATCATGTGACCCGTCGCAGCGCATGACGTCATCGCGACTGCGACCGGCCGGTCACATGATCCGGGAGACAGCCGAGGACAGAAGACGGACGCGCTGGCTGCTGCAAGAAGACCCTGGAGGGTAAGATGTCTGCAGCAGCAGCAGCGGTGGGGGCCTCAGAACAGGGGGTAGTGTGCCAGCAGGAGGGGGCCCATATATACAGTATAATGCACTGCTCCCCCTGTCGCTGATTGACAGGGGGATGCAGTGCATATGTAATGAGCGGGTGCACGTGACGTGCGACCCGCTCCCGCAGTGTCCCAGCAGGAGGGGGCCTGTAGGCCACACTGCTGGGGCACCCAATGTAAGACCCCCCCCGAAAGTAAGACCGAGGGCCACTTTTGGCCCCCAAAAAAATGTAAGACAGGGTCTTACTTTCGGGGAAACACGGTACTTAGACGATGAGACCTATGAGGATCACCTGGAACACCTGGCAGAGGTATTTGTAGCCCTAGCAAAGTACGGGATGAAACTTAAACCATCAAAATGTCACCTACTGAAACCAAAAGTCCAATACCTCGGGCATGTGGTCAGCGCACATGGAGTAGCACCAGATCCGGAAAAAGTGACAGCTATCCAAGACTGGCAAAGGCCAATCACTGACAGAGAGGTACGTCAATTCCTAGGTTTGGTGGGATACTACAGAAGAGTCATAAAGGGCTACACAAAGATGACGGCGCCCCTGCAAGATCTTCTGGTAGGCCAAACTAAGAAGAGGAGGTCCTCTTAACCACCATTTGAATGGGGAAAGGAGCAAGAAAACTCTTTCCAGCAGATGAAGCGGGCTCTGACCGGTGAGGAAATACTGGCTTATCCTGACTATAACTTACCATTTGTCTTGTACACTGACACAAGTAATGTAGGCTTGTGAGCAGTACTATCCCAAACAACAAGGTGGCAAAGAAAGAGTTATTGCTTATGCCAGCAGAAAACTTCGACCCACAGAGAGGAACCCGGAAAACTACAGTTTCTTTAAGTTGGAGTTCTTGGCCTTGGTTTGGGCTATAACAGAGTGGTTTAAGCATTACCTGGCAGCTTCAAAATTTACCGTCTACACGGACAATAATCCATGAACACACCTCGATACCGCGAAGCTCGGTGCTTTAGAGCAGAGGTTCCCAACTCCAGTCCTCAAGGCACACCAACAGTGCAGGTTTTCAGGATTTCCTTAGTATTGCACAGGTGATAATTGAATCACCTGCACTGGGGATGATTCCAATTTCAAAGGAAATCCTGAAAACCTGCACTGTTGGTGTGCCTTGAGGACTGGAGTTGGGAACCTCTGCTTTAGAGCAACGCTGAATGGATCGGCTATCAAATTATGACTTTACCATCAAGTATCGGGCAGGCTGTAAAAATGCCAATACTGATGCTCTCTCTAGAAACCCTCAAGTACATCTACAAGGACCTTAAGAAGAGGTGGATGACTTTGAGGAAGTAGACCTCCCAGCTTTTCATAAAAACAGAAAAAGTAAGGTGATTCCCTGTAGGGTATATATAAAAAAACAAACATGCGACGCCAATCAAAGCGCGTTACCAATGTAACTCTCTGGTGCCCTTTTAATGAAGTTTTATGCACTCACTTCTTGCCATAAAACTTCAAGCATATGGTTTTTCCAAAGCCTCCTCACGCTTTGGATATTTATCCGAGTCTGCTGCTTGCCTTGAGTTGATCCTGTGTTGGGTCCTGCCACGGATTCCCACAGGCATAAAGGTTCAATAGGAGGTAATCCAATTCTATGGTGGCCACGCTCCCTGTGGTAATGATTTTAAGAACTTCATGTCCACAAAAAATTTTTATTACTCAAACATGCAAGAATATAAAAAACGGATACAACGCGTTTTGGCGGAGACAACCACCTTCCTCAGGTACCTAAATAAAAATACATATGACACTTTGTTTTATAGGTAAAGGATAATTACAGCTTGCTAGGTATTCACATGAGGGCGTGTTTATAACTAACTGACTGGACAGGTGTGGTTATACCCACACCCTCATAACAAAAAAATTTTGTGGACAAGAAGTTCTTACAATCATTACCACGGGTAGTGCGGGCATCATAGAATTGGATTACCTCCTATTAAAAACAGAAAAAGGATAATGACAGAAACCCATATCTATCAAAACCGTCAGAATGTATCATTGAACCCGTTGCCTCATTATGGATGGAAGGAGATACAAGACAGTGATCTGGCAGTGAGCCTAGTGAAGAGGCTGGTAACCCAACCAGATTCCCGTCTTGATGAGAATGCTCCACCTGAGGCCCAACATTTGTGGAAGGAAAGAAGCAGGTTATTCATCTATCAAGATAAATTGTGCAAGCGGTATATCAACCCCAGAACACACGAAATGGTATGGCAAATTGTGGTTCCAAAAAGAGACGTCCAAATGGTGTTAGAAGCATACCATAATGGAGCAGGACACTTTGGATGGAAAAAGCTGGAAATCCTGTTACGTGAAAGATTCTATTAGATTGGCATGAGATCTACCATAGAAAAATGGTGTAAAAATTGTAGACCATGCTCATTGAGGAGAAAAGACCGTAACAGTCAGAAGGCACCACTACAGCCTATCATCACTAAACAGCCATTGGAATTAGTAGTCTTAGATCATGTCAAGCTCACACCCAGCAGATCAGGCTATACCTATGCTCTTACCATGGTGGACCACTATTCCAGATTCCTAATGGTAGCACCTGTGAAAGACTTAACAGCTCAGACAGCAGCAAGAACCTTTCAAGCTTGGTAATGCAGACCATTCAGGTATCCAGAACCGGTATTGACAGATCAAAGTCCTACCTTTGAAGCTGAAGTGTTTCAAGAGTTCTGTAACTTGTATGGATGCAAGAAGATTCGTACTACGCCTTACCATCCTCAAATCAATGGAATGTGCGAGAAAATAAATCACATGGTGATAGAAGTGTTAAAAACTTTGCCACTAGAAGAACAAAACAGATGGCCAGAGAAGTTACCAGATCTTGTTGACATTTACAACAACATCCCTTTGAGCTCAACAAATTGTACACCTGCATACCTCATGAGAGCAAGACCAGGAAAATTGCCAGTAGACTTTGAAATGGGCATTGTAGTTCCTGAAGAGAACACCTCAGATGCAGATTGGGATACCAGAAGAAAAGAGCAGTATAATAAAATACAGGAATGTGTAGAGAGAAGTCTGGCAAAATTAAGAGAAAAGCAAGAAGCAGACTTTAACAAAAGAGCACAAGGAACACCCTTAATACCAGGTGAATTGGTTTTAAAGAGAAAAAGAAGACTGCACAAATTGGATGATCAATGGGAAGCAGAACCCTACACTGTACTACCATCTGTACTACGTGCGCACGGCCAAGGGTGCTAGAATTTGGACACTGGTATCTCTCCATCCACCTCCAAGGTAAATAAGCCAATGCACTGTACACTTTAACCCATTACCAAGGTAGCCCTTGTTTATAACATACAAGGAGCTAGTAATCCTTACCACATTATAAGCGAAATGATATGAGTATGTAGAGGGTTAAAATATGTGATAATGGAGGGCGGTAAATAAATAAACGGAGAGTCCAGTACAATCTAGGACTGTTAAGGTCACTGTACTGTGTAACCTCTTTATATGAAAGACCGTTACCATGTATAAGTTGATAGATTTCACAGATATAATGATATGATGTATATGACATATATATGTTTATATAACAATGTGACCTTTGTAATATAATTGTGTACAGTCCTATTAACCCTGTAGAACCGTGACTGTAAATGCACTGTTGCACCTTATCTTGCACTTTAATAAAGCTGAATTGTAAAAAAGTATTCAGGAGTTGTGTCGCAAAAGTTTTTGTTGTTAATGTTGTTATGGGAAAAGCGACCACTGAATATTGTTTGCCCAAGTACATGATTGGGAACCATATATCAATGTGAATGGTATTATTGTATTGTGTGTGTGTGTGTGCGCCTGATTCACCTCCACCGCCTGGAGAACTTACACAGAGCCAAGGACTACTACTTCCCTCATCCACCCCGCTGCCCTGAGGTAAAGCTCCGCCTGTGGGGAGCTGTATTACCCAAAGCTGCATCACCATCACCTCAGCGGCCGGCTACAGTGCTGGTAACTACATTACTAGGTGCCACAGGTGGCGTCACGTATAATAATTATAACCCTGCAAAATTGAATTTTTTGAAAAATACAAGAGAAGTTTTCACTGATTTTTATGTAATTTGGTGTGCTGATTACGAAAATGACCTCCATTTTTTTCCATCACGTAAGGATTTTTTGAAAAACCAAGATCGATATTTTTGCTAAAATCCTATTTAAAAAGGAATTCTGTCGAACAATTGTACATGTAATATCTGGCAATAGTGGTTTTTATCTATTTAAATTTATGAATAAATATACAGAGGCCCCCCTCTGCTAGCACACGGCCCCCCCTTCGGTATACAGAGGCCCCTTGCCTCCTCATTGATCTCACCCTCCGATGTTCGCAGGCAACCGGGGTCCTCTGTCCACTCTCCTCACTGTATGCCGGGTTTGCTGAGAGCGGCCCAGCAGGGATGACGTCATCACTGCACTCGGCGGTCACAAGTAGAACCCACCAGCATACAGCGAGGAGAGTGGACAGAGGACCTTGGGTGCCTGTGGATATCGGAGGGTGAGATCAATGCGGAGGCAAAGGGTCTCTGTATACCGAGGGGGGGGGCGTGTGCCAGCAGGGGGCCTCTGTATACCGAAGGGAGGGCCGTGTGCCAGCAGGGGGCCTCTGTATACCGATGGGGGCGCCGTGTGCCATCAGGGGGCCTCTGTATACCGAAGGGAGGGCCGTGTGCCAGCAGGGGCCTCTGTATACTGATGGGGGGCCATGTGCCAGCAGGGAGGCCTCTGTATATTTATACATAAATTTAAATGGATAAAAACCACTGTTGCCAGATATTACATGTACAATTGTTTGACAGAATTCTTTTAAATAGGATTTTAGCAAAAATATTGATGTAGCGTTCACAAAAAATCCTTACGTGACGGAAAAAAATGGAAGTCATTTTCGTAATCAGCACACCAAATTACATAAAAATCTGTGAAAACTTCTCTTGTATTTTTTTCATCGCAGGCCTGTGAATTCCCCATGCCAAATAATTTTCCCCTCAGCCATTGAGTGTCTAGGGCACGGGAATGGGACCCGACTACCTGTGATCCCCACTGAAGTAGAAACCTGTCCCGGTATCTGAGTACCCTCTACCCTGTCGACCGACTTACATACTTCAAACGTACTGATTGCATACTGATATGTCTGTGCTCCTCACACCTTGCCCTATCCTTCCATCGTATTCTGTCTCTTGAATCTCTGTGAATTGTCCTCCTGCTCCCTCCTCCTCTCCACTCTCACCTGGATTCATTTCATGGACATTTGCATGGTATAAGTTGAATGGAGCAGGTCAGATATGACCTAGGTCAGATGTGACATCTTAAAAGTGTAACATCAGAAATATACCAGAAATCAGTCAGAAGGTAAGAATTATAACTGTCTTCTAATTTTACTTGCCTTTCTTTGTTTTCCCTGCTTTTTAACCATTCTCACATTTGCCATCACCGTTTTTGTTCCACTAATCCTCACTCTTCTTCACCCACCTGATTTCCCTTTCTCTGCTTCTCTTAACTGCTGGTTACATATATCCCAATCCTGCCCCCCTGCCTCATACATCACACTAAGCCTCACCCCTATCTTTCTCACACTAAGGGCCACGTCACACGCTTCAATATTGTTCACTGTATTGATGTGACCAGGGCTAGGGGTACTCGGACACCGGGACTGATGGCGGCTTGGATGGGGAGATCACGGGTGGTCGGCATCCCGGTTTCGTGCCCTGGTTATCATTTGAGTAGATGGTGGGGAGGAAGGGAGTATTTACAGGAGATCGTGACGCCACCTGTAGTTCCCGGTAATATGATACCGGCGCTGCAAGCCGGCCGCTGAGGTGATGGTGGGTGCAGCAGAGTGTGGAGCAGCTCCGTACAGGTGGATCTATTACCTCAGGGCAGCGGTGATGAAAGTGGATAATGAGGGGGATGAGGGGAGTTGTTAGTGATGGTTGGTGTTGCAGTTCTTACCCCTCTGCTGAGCTGCAAGTGATGCTGAGCCCTCTGGGCACCGGCAGGAAGAATAACGGAAACCAGTTCAAGTTTTACTCCACTTTACTAGGTACCGGCAGATGGTAAACGATACACGGTACAGTTTGGTTTACTTGGTGGATGTTGCCAGCTCACAGTCCCCCTATGGAGTTTCTAGATGTTTTTTCTTTATCTTTCAGGGTCTGTTCTATTCTGTTTCTCCCACCTTTACAGCGCTCTCCCGCCAGACCTACGGTATGTTACTAGTCTTCTAAGTCGGTCCCTTACCGGTATAGACGGGAGCAGCAGGAGCGCACAATTTCTCCCGCCAACGGAATTCAGTCCACGATCACTAGTGCACTCAACCGGTTTCTGTCCTGGGGGGTGAGATGTCCTTGTGGTGCGTATGGCAACCTGGTTATAATGGGCCCGCAGCTCGTCGGTCTGCGGTCAGAGCTAAACTCCTGGCCGCCTCGGCTTCCCGCGTTGCCGGTGTCTTTCCCCCAACGTGACCAGCTGGCTACAACCAGTTCTGGCCCGTTGCCTTCTGTCCTGGGACCCCACTTAAAGATGGGGATCCCTCATGTCGGCTGTGCTGTCAGGCCTGTCCTTCCTGACTGCCTTCCCGGCACTGTCTGAGGTAACCTGTCCTAACTTCCTGGTTTTCTCACTCTAGCCTAGGCTCCACCCCCTTTTGGGACCTACTAAATTATCGGTCCTCCCCCTACTCTAGTGGCCTAGTCCTAAGTGTGTACAAGCACAGACTCCACAGGTTTAACCCTGAACTGACAACTTACAGGGAAAAAAAACACATTTATTAATACAGTGTAATACTTCCCTGTGGCGCCTAGCCTCAGGGGCGCCACAGTATTGTTGCAACATGACCATTTTGGTGACGCTGCAGCGATGTCGTGAATGACATCATTGTGTGTGACTCCTGTCAACAATCAACGATCAGTCGTTGATCGCAGATTTGTGAACATGTTCACAAATCTATCGATGGTCGCCTGCTGAACGCACAGCATTGCTGCGTGTGACAGCAGGAGTCCTGCGATCAGCGAGCTCCCAGTGCCTCACAGCAAGCACTGGGATCTGGTATCCAAGGTAAACTGCGGGTAACCAAGCGCTGTGCGGCGCTTAGTTACCCACTGTTTACCTTGGGTACCAGTGTGCTCGCTGGTCCGGATCTCTGGTGAGTCTGCCTGTGTGACAGCTCACCAGCGATCTGAACGATTTTTTTAGCGATCGCGCGTGCATGTGATCACTAACAACATTGTTCATTAAATTGAAGCGTCTGAAGTGGCCTTAAGAGAAACTACCACAATCCCTCACACGTAAAACCTTTGCCATTGACCTCTATCCCCCTACTTCCTCTCTCTGGAGCACTTTGGAATGCCCGCTCCATCCTCAACAAGCTCTACGTGATCCACGACCTTTTTACCTCCAGCAACCTTTCCTTTCTGGCCCTTGTTAAGACCTGGCTGACACCACCTTTACTGTTCCACCACCCCAACCACTGCATATATCAGAGCTCTGCCCTTCCCTCATAACCTCCCTCTCCAACATCACTGAAGGAGAGCTTAGGGTATGTGCACACAGTGCGTTTTTGCTGTGGTTTCTGCCTGCGGTTTACCATTGGTTTTATGGTAATGTATGCTAATTTGTTCCTGCGGTTTTGTCAAGAACTGTCAAATCCCTGCGTTTTTGGTGTGGATGGGAAAGAATTGACATGCTCTATTTTTCATGCGTTTTTGGGGCAGTCAATGGAAAAAACGCAGGAAAAACTCAGCATCAAAAATGCAGTAGAAACGCACAAAAAACGCAGGATCTGAAATCAGCAAATCTCCTGGCAAGGACTCTAGGATCCTTTAAACCAGTTCAGGTTTTGCTGCGTTCAGGACTGCTCAAAAAACGTCCTGTGGGCACATACCCTTACTCACCTCCTTCCCAGATCATACCTCACCACCTATACACTTAACCCTTATCCCTTCCTTCCTACTCCCTATCCTTTCTAACATGTTTATCCCAGCCCTAATCCATCTCTTCAACCTATCGCTATCTTCTAGTACCCTCCCCTCTACCTTCAAACATGCCACCTTCACGCCCATCCTCAAAAAAACAAACCTTGACCCGTCTGCTATGCCTAGCTATCGCTCCATATCACTGCTCCTGTTTGCTTCCAAACTCCTTGAGAAGTATATCCATGCTCAACTTTCCTCCCACCTTTTTCCTTGACAACCTCAAATCTGGCTTTCGCCCCCTCCACTCCACCGAAACTGCCCTGACCAAATTTACTAATGACTTACTCACAGCCAAAGCTAACATACATTTCTCAATTCTCCTCCTTCTGGACCTGTCCTCTGCCTTCGACACAGTGGACCACTGCCTACTGCTACAGATTCTCTCTTCCCTTGGCATCAAAAATCTTGCCCTGTCCTGGATCACCTTATACCTTTCCGAGCACACATTTAGCGTTTCCCACTCCCACATTACCTCCTCATCCCGCCCTCCCTCTGTTGGAGTCCATCAAGGTTCTGTCCTTGGGCCCCTACTTTTCTCCATCTATACCCTTGGCCTAGGACAACTCATAAAGTCCCATGGCTTCCAGTACCACCTGTATGCGGAAGACACTCAGATCTACCTCTCTGACCCATATGTCAATTCTCTGCTGTCCAGAATCCCAGAGTGTCTGTCAGCCATATCCTTCTTCTTCACCTCTTGCTTCCTAAAACTCAATGTAGACAAACAGAACTCATCATCTTTCCTCCATGTCTTTTATCTTCCCTACCCAATCTATCTATTATGGTAAATGGCATCACACTATCTCCCACACCTGAAATCTGCTGCCTCTGAGTAACTCTCGACGCTGCCCTGTCCTCCAAACCGCACATCCAAACTCTCGCCACCTCCTGTCGCTTCCAACTCAAAAATATTTCCAGAATCTGTTCCTCAGACCTCAATCTCTTAAAACTCTTGTTCATGCCCTCATCATCTCCCACTTTGATTACAGCAAAAGCCTCCTCTGTGGCCTCCCTGCTAACTCTCTTGCACCCCTCCAGTCTGTTCTCAGCTCTGCTGCCTGACTAATCCACCCCTCCCTATGCTAATCTACCAATATATTCCCTCATGTATTCTTCAATCCTCCCAAAACCTATTCCTCTCTTCTACAGTTATTCGTTCCTCACACAACCACCTCCAAGATTACTCCCGAGTATCCCCCATCTTCTGGAATTCCACGCCTCAACACGTCTGATTATCCACCACCAGACAGAACCTGAAAATCCATCTCTTCAGGAATGCTTATGGCCTGCAATGACCATTCTGCCACCTCCCCACCACCAGAGCTGCTGCCTCCCCACCACCAGAGCTGACGCCTCACAGCTGCCGTCTCACTACCACTTGAGCTGCCACCTCATCAGCACGATAGCTGCCGCCTCACCACCACTAGAGCTGCTGCCTCCCCACCACCAGAGCTGCCGCCTCACTGCCACTGGAGCTGCTGCCTCCCCACCACCAGAGCTGCCGCCTCACTGCCACTGGAGCTGCTGCCTCCCCACCACCAGAGCTGCCGCCTCACTGCCACTGGAGCAGCCGGCTCCCCACCATCGGAGCTGTCGCCTCACCGCCACCGGAGCTGCCGCCTCACCGCCACCAGACCTGCTGCACCCAACCTACTGTCTCCTGCCCATTGTCCAGTAGAATGTAAGCCTTCAAGGGCAGGGCCCTCTTCCCTCTGTACCAGTTTGTCACTGTTAATTTGTCTACTGTGAACTATTTCTATAATTTCGTATGTAACACCTTCATGGAATTAATGGTGCTCTATAAATCTTATATATAAAACCCGAAGGCCACTTCCGGTGGAATCTGGCCAACTTCCGTGATGGCCTGTGCCCAGACCGGAACCGGAAGTTCAAGACCCACTAGCCGCTGTCAAACCTGCATAGCGGCTCGCAGTGGGCGCTAAAGCGCCACCACTCGCCGCTATCCCGCCACCGCCCCCCCACACAGAGCCGTGTGCTCCCACCCACATCCGGGAGACCCACGAGCGGTGAGCGAGCCGCTGTCAAACCTGCATAGCGGCTCGCAGTGGGCGCTAAAGCGCCACCACTTGCCGCTATCCCGCCACCGCCCCCCCCACACAGAGCCGTCTCCTCCCACCCACATCCGGGAACCGGCGCGCACCCAGGCCCGGCCCACACTCCGGTGTGCGGCCTCCGCCGGCACCGCCCACTCTCCTCCTCCATCAGGGACCACCATTCCGCCACCGGCCCCGCAGACAGCCTGGTGAGTGTTCTGCCCCCCAGCCTCCCCTCTCCTGTGCCCCCCCAGCCTCCCCTCTCCTGTGCCCCCCAGCCTCCCCTCTCCTATGCCCCCCCAGCCTCCCCTCTCCTGTGCCCCCCCAGCCGCCCCTCTCCTGTGCCCTCCAGCCTCCCCTCTCCTGTGCCCTCCAGCCTCCCCTCTCCTGTGCCCCCCAGCCTCCCCTCTCCTGTGCCCCCCAGCCTCCCCTCTTCTGTGCCCCCAGCCTCCCCTCTCCTGTGCCCTCCAGCCTCCCCTCTCCTGTGCCCCCCCCAGCCTCCGCTCTCCTCTGCCTCCGCTCTCCCCTGCCTCCGCTCTCCCCTTCCTCCGCTCTTCTCCAGCCTCCGCTCTCCTCTGCCTCCGCTCTTCTCCAGCCTCCGCTCTCCTCTGCCCTCCAGCCTCCGCTCTCCTCTGCCTCCGCTCTTCTCCAGCCTCCGCTCGCCTCTGCCCCCCAGCCTCCGCTCTCCTGTGCCCCCCAGCCTCCCCTTTCCTGTGCCCCCAGCCTCCCCTCTCCTCTGCCCCCCAGCCTCCCCTCTTCTGTGCCCCTAGCCTCCCCTCTTCTGTGCCCCCAGCCTCCCCTCTCCTGTGCCCCCCCAGCCTCCCCTCTCCTGTGCCCCCCAGCCTCCCCTTTCCTGTGCCCCCCAGCCTCCCCTCTCCTGTGCCCCCAGCCTCCCCTCTCCTGTGCCCCCCCAGCCTCCCCTCTTCTGTGCCCCCAGACTCCCCTCTCCTGTGCCCCCCAGCCTCTCCTCTCCCTCCGCTCTCCCCTGCCTCTGCTCTCCCCTGCCTCCGCTCTCCTCTGCCTCCGCTCTTCTCCAGCCTCCGCTCTCCTCCAGCCTCCGCTCTCCTCTGCCCTCCAGCCTCCGCTCTCCTCTGCCTCCGCTCTTCTCCAGCCTCCGCTCGCCTCTGCCTACGCTCTCCCCTGCCTCCGCTCTCCCCTGCCCTCCAGCCTCCGCTCTCCTCTGCCTCCGCTCTCCCCTGACCCCTCCCTCCTCTAACCCCTCCAGTTTCTGCCTCCTCCGTTCTCTGCCTCCTCCCTCCTCTGCCCCCTCCAGCCTGTGCTGCACTCACTGCTGACCACTGAGCCACCGCACTCACTGCTGATCACTGAGCCACCGCACTCACTGCTGACCACTCAGCCACCGCACTCACTGCTGACCTTCAGCCACCCCACTCACTGCTGACCACTGAGCCACCGCACTCACTGCTGACCACTGAGCCACCGCACTCACTGCTAACCACTGAGCCACCGCACTCACTGCTAACCACTGAGCCACCGCACTCACTGCTGACCACTCAGCCACCGCACTCACTGCTGACCACTGAGCCACTGCACTCACTGCTAACCACTGAGCCACCGTATACTCTGCTACCCACTGAGCCACCGCACTCACTGCTGACCACTCAGCCACCGCACTCACTGCTGACCACTGAGCCACCGTATACTCTGCTAACCACTGAGCCACCGCACTCACTGCTGACCACTGAGCCACCGCACTCACTGCTAACCACTGAGCCACCGCACTCACTGCTAACCACTGAGCCACCACACTCACTGCTAACCACTGAGCCACCGCACTCACTGCTAACCACTGAGCCACCGCACTCACTGCTAACCACTGAGCCACCGCACTCACTGCTAACCACTGAGCCACCGCACTCACTGCTAACCACTGAGCCACCGCACTCACTGCTAACCACTGAGCCACCGCACTCACTGCTAACCACTGAGCCACCGCACTCACTGCTAACCACTGAGCCACCGCACTCACTGCTAACCACTGAGCCACCGCACTCACTGCTAACCACTGAGCCACCGCACTCACTGCTAACCACTGAGCCACCGCACTCACTGCTAACCACTGAGCCACCGCACTCAGTGCTAACCACTGAGCCACCGCACTCACTGCTAACCACTGAGCCACCGCACTCACTGCTAACCACTGAGCCACCGTATACTCTGCTAACCACTGAGCCACCGCACTCACTGCTGACCACTGAGCCACCGTATACTCTGCTAACCACTGAGCCGCCTGTATACACACAATTAATTTCACAGCACTCCCCTATTACTAAATAAACTATATATAGATTCCAGACTACCGGCCACCATCTAGTAACTAATAATATTCCCCAGCACTGGACAGGTGTCTGCTGTGCCACCATCCACAGAGGACGCTATTGCGGCGCACTCACTGCAGCGATATTCCCGCTAGAGGCGCTTATGCCGCCTCCCTCCCCGGAGCCCCGGGGCCGCGCTCTCTGCCCCCTGTGGACGCGCACGACTCTTAGATCCGCCCCCTCCACGTCACCAGACAGGCCGGGGCAGACATGGCGGAGCGGAGGAGACATAAGAAGCGGATCCAGGTAACCGAGCTTCGGGGCAGCGCTGAGCTGTGCTGGGAGTGTGTGCCGCTCAGGGATGGAGGCCGCCAGGAGGATGGGGTCAGGCGGTGCGGGGTCCCTGTTCCCCCCGGTACTATGTCGACACAGCAGGAGGCCTGGGCTCAGGGTGGTGGGAACACAACCGCAGGATGAACAGTGTACACGGGGACATATGGAGGGTCCTGGGTTTGTGTCCGGTGTGGGGGTGCTCTTTGTGTCTTTCCCTGTGTGGGAAGCTGTGTGTCCGGTGTGGGGGGGATGGTGTGGGGACCTGTGTGTCCGGTGTGGGGACCTGTGAGGGGGAGATGGTGGTGGGACCTGTATGTCTGGTGTGGGGACCTGTGTGGGGACCTGTGTGTCTGGTGTGAGGACCTGTGTGTCTGGTGTGAGGACCTGTGAGGGGGGGATGGTGTGGGGGAGATGGTGGTGGGACCTGTGTGTGGGGGAGATGGTGGTGGGACCTGTGTGTGGGGGGATGGTGTGGGGACGTGTGTGTGTGTGTGTGTGTGTGTGTGTGTGTGTGTGGGGACCTGTGTGGGGGGGATGTGTGGGGACCTGTGTGTCTGGTGTGGGGGAGATGGTGGTGGGACCTGTGTGTGTGGGGGGGGGGATGGTGTGGGGACCTGTGTGTCTGGTGTGGGGACCTGTGAGGGGGGGATGGTGTGGGGGAGATGGTGGTGGGACCCGTGTGGGGGGGGGATGGTGTGGGGACCTGTGTGTCTGGTGGGGGGACCTGTGAGGGGGGGATGGTTGTGGGGGACGTGTCTGGTGTGGGGGAGATGGTGGTGGGACCTGTGTGGGGGGGGGATGGTGTGGGGACCTGTGTCTGGTGTGGGGACCTGTGAGGGGGGAGATGGTGGTGGGACCTGTGTGTGGGGACCTGTGTGTCTGGTGGGGGGACCTGTGTGTCTGGTGGGGGGACCTGTGAGGGGGGGATGGTGTGGGGACCTGTGTGTCTGGTGGGGGGGAGATGGTGGTGGGACCTGTGTGTCTGGTGTGGGGGATGATGGTGTGGGGACCTGTGTGGGGGATGATGGTGTGGGGACCTGTGTGGGGGATGATGGTGTGGGGACCTGTGTGTCTGGTGTGGGGGATGATGGTGTGGGGAACTGTGTGTCTGGTGTGGGGGATGATGGTGTGGGGAACTGTGTGTCTGGTGTGGGGAACTGTGTGTCTGGTGTGGGGGATGATGGTGTGGGGAACTGTGTGTCTGGTGTGGGGGATGATGGTGTGGGGAACTGTGTGTCTGGTGTGGGGAACTGTGTGTCTGGTGTGGGGGATGATGGTGTGGGGAACTGTGTGTCTGGTGTGGGGAACTGTGTGTCTGGTGTGGGGAACTGTGTGTCTGGTGTGGGGAACTGTGTGTCTGGTGTGGGGAACTGTGTGTCTGGTGTGGGGGATGATGGTGTGGGGAACTGTGTGTCTGGTGTGGGGGATGATGGTGTGGGGAACTGTGTGTCTGGTGTGGGGGATGATGGTGTGGGGAACTGTGTGTCTGGTGTGGGGGATGATGGTGTGGGGAACTGTGTGTGTCTGGTGTGGGGGGGATGGTGTGGGGGATGATGGTGTGGGGACCTGTGTGTGTCTGGTGTGGGGGGGATGGTGTGGGGACCTGTGTGTGTTTGGTGGGGGGAGCTGGGTGTCTGGTGTGGGTGTAGGATGGAGTAGCTCTGTACCTGGTGATGTGGATGGGGTCAGGGTGTATTTGCGGTGGGGGGCTCTGCGCCTGTTGTGGGGTAGGGTGATGAAGGAAGTGCTTCTGTGCTGGCAGGAATAGTTTCACTCCTCTTGTAAATTCCCACCCACAGATCAACACTGACCATTGTAACCTCTGGGGATATCAACTGCAATTGATAGTTTTCCAGTATGGTCATGTGACTAGTTTTCCTTACAGGTTATTGTTGTAATCACATTCATTCTCTATGGGAATTTCTACAGATGGCACAGTTGTAAGGGCAGGAGACCAGGAAGCACCTGCCAAAATCCCTACCGTCTATCACAATTGTGTCTGCTGCTAAAGGATCCATGATCGATCTGTATGATGTATTAACAGATCCTAGTGGACCCTATAATGGGATCATATGTCAGTATGTCACTTGTCCTTTGGTCTTGTTCCTAGCGGGGCTACTTGATGGAAGTGCTATCAAGGTAAAAAAAAGTGAGGCTACATTCACACGGTGCATATTTTTTTGCACTTTTTTTTTTTACATTTGTGCTGCACTTTTTTTCTGCGCGCTTCTCCCGGGCTCATTTTAACGTGTGTGCAGGAAAAAGCGCAAATAATTGACAGGTCTATTCTTTATACGCAGGCGCTTCTGCAGTGAAAGTGTGTGTGTGTGTGTGTAAAAAAAAAAAAAAGCAACATGTGAGTGGATTTCAGCAAAACTCCTAGGTTTTGTTGGACTGTGCATCCAGAATTGCGTTTCACTGCATCTATGCACGCATAAAAAAGCATTGCAGGAATATGCAGTAAATACGCACTGTGTAAACGTAGCCGTATTCTAGCACCAATCCCTCTTCTACTCCTCCATTACACACTAATAATAGCGTAGTAATCCACGATCCAGGGCTGAGTCCTAGGCACCACCTCCCTGATCTCACCATTGACCTTAGGTCAGAGGACCGGTCTGCTTCTTGTTTTGATTTAGTGATCAGTGGAATTTCCTCATACTAAACTAGCGTTATGGAACAGAATGCTTTAAAGCGAAACTCCTTATTTCATAGACTTAATTGCTCACATGAAAATAACTAACTTTGTAGTATTTATCAGACAGACTTGCTTCTTTCTCTGCCGAAATTGATCAGTCATTTTGAAAATTCTGTGAGATAAAAATCTGTATTCCACGAAGACTTTCCCATTACTGAGATAGGAGATGGCAGCTGTTGCTGATGGGATTCTTTGTAGATAGAAGAGGGAGGAGAAGGGGCAGTTCTGGCTCAGTACCCTGGCCTCTGGCTTGTTTTTTCCCCCACCCCTTCTGCCTCTGGCTCATTCTTTCCTCACCCCCCCATTGTCATGGAATCTCACCTGCAACACCTGCCATCTCCTATCTCAGTAATGGAAACTTCTTCACTGGATGCATATTTTACATAAAAATTGTGAATTTTGATAATGACTGATCAATTCTGGCAGAGAGAGAAGAAGCACATTTGTCTGATTAAAGTTGCTTATTTACATGTGGACTATTGATTTGTGAAATAAAAATTTAAATGACAGTTACGATTTAAAGGGCAATTCCAGTGAGGGAAAACTTTTTAGCACAGTCCCTGCCCTCTTAGATGATGAAGCAGAGCCGTACACTGCAGTTCTAGGATCTATAGATCTCTTATAAATCAATAAAATCATACCTGCTCCTCTGCTCTGGCCCCCACCTCAGGGAACCCAGAATCTACAGCCTGGCAGCCTCATGTAAGAGCAAAAAGCAGGAGGTATCTCGTGGGCGTGGATGCTGGGGGCTGCAGGATCAGCCTACGTTCACGTCCCCTCACAACTCTGTTTAGTGAGGGAGTGGTGCAGAGATTTAGGTTCCCTGAGGTGGGGGCCAGAACAGAGGAGCAAGTATGATTTTATCGATTTATAAGAGCTCTAAAGATCCTAGAACTGCAGCGTATGGCTCTGCTTCATCATGTAGCGGGGCAGGACCTGTACTAAAGTGTTCTCTCACTGGAGTTCCCCTTTAAATGTAAGAAGTCCCTTCACCTGTCTCATACTCCCCTTCTATATGGTTACCTTCTATTGCTGCCTCTCCCCTTTTGTGTCCAGCGATTTGACTTGTTGTCAGGTCCCATGTTTCATGGAGGTCTCTTTACAATACATTTCTTTTGAGAGCTTCGTTCTGACCTTGTTCTGGCTTTCATAGAGATGCATTGGAAGCTTGTGGCCTAACTTTTGGCCAGTTAAGTTACAGGCACAAGATGGTGCCGTTGGACTGGAGATACATAGAAAAGCATGAAAATGCCAGAGGGTTAGTGTAAGATGGGGCAAGCATTATTCCAGTGGTGAAAAACAAAAACCGCTGGACTGGTGACTTGCCTCTGTTTTGTGCTGTTTCTCAGTTATTCCTTGAAGAAATGTATGACTAAAGATCATTACTTGAAGAAGACTGAGCTTGTGATTCAAGGCACCAGTATAAAATATACAGTACAGTGCAGGTAAACAATAAGGGAGATGGGCCTTTAATAAGCTGATCAGTAGAAGTGCCAGGAATTGCACATCTCCAATCTAATACTGATGACCTAGCCAAGAAATATGGCTTCAGTAGAAGATACAAGATGAAGAATTCTTTAAAGCAGACGTAAAATCTGAAACCATGTGTTGTATTCTTTATAAAGATGAAAACTGCACTGACTTTTGTTTTTCCTAGAATTAAGATCATGTTAATAAACTTACACTATTGGCCGGTGCTGCGGTGTCAGTGTCCATTTTGGAGGAGTCAGTCGGATACAGGGAAATTGAGGAGTTGGAGGTTTGGCTTAAGGCCCCGTTACATGGCACGACATCATGCTCAACATCGTTCAAAAGTGATATGTTCAACGATGTTGAAACATCGTTAGTGTGTTGTTGCGTGTAAGGGTACCGTTACATGTCGCAACATTGCATGCAATTTCACTTGCAATTTGCTGGTTGCAGTGAAATTATGGACACATTGTTCCATTTGTAACGGTACCCTAACCGAAAGATTCAACTACGATAATTAGTCAAGTTGAAGTTGACACGTTCATAAACCTGTCAACTTCAACTAAACCAACCTGCTTCATCGTACTGTGTGACACCGCAATAACGATGTCATGGACGACTTCGCCCATTCACAGCAATGAGCAGGGATCATTTGCTGGGTCTGTGAATGATCCCTGCTCACAACATCGTTGGTGAGTTGTTCACGATATCTAGACGTGTGACATCTCACCAACGATGTTGGAAAGATGCCAAAAATAGGGCGCGCTCACAAGATCGCGGCCGACATCTGTTTTAAGTGGTGCCGTGTAAAGGTACCTTTACCCACCTGAATACATCTCATGGGGGTAACCACCAAATGAAACCTCAATGGGCACTCTGATGGTGGTATGCCTCTGATGGGAAGCACACAGCAAACCCCTCAGAGTTCCCCTCCCACAATGGTGCAGGCCACAAGCATACTTGGGAACAACTACTATTTAAAGGAGTTCTCCACTACTGGTCAGATTGGTGCGGGTCCAACACCTGACTTCATATTCAGTAGTAGTTGATCTGTAGTACTCAGCAGGGGCCATTAAAGAGGACCTGTCACCCCCCCTTGTGCTTTCAAAAGTGACAGCACCACTGAATGCAGCCTGTATGCTGCATTCAGGAAAGCTGTGTGCTAAGGCTCTAGCCCTGCTGTACCCCAGAAAAAACACTTTGCAAATTTTACAGTTAAGAGGTCCCGTGGGTCGGATCTGATTAAGAGGTCCTGGCTGCTGGCACAGTCCTCCCTGCCTCCTCCTTGTGTGTTCTGCCCCCTCTGTATCTGCCGCCACCTCCTCTTGTTCTGGGTCTGCCCTCCTCTTCTGCTCCTGACGTCACAAGGTGCAGAAGAGGAGGAGGCGGAACACCACAAGGAGGAGGCAGGGAGGACTGTGCCATCGGCAAGGACCTCTTAATCAGATCCCACCCACGGGATCTCTTAACTGTAAAGTTTGCAAAGTATTTTTTCCGGGGTACAGGGGGGGGCTAGAGCTTAGTACACAGCTTTCCTGAATGCAGCATACACGCTGCATTCAGTGGTGTTGTCACTTTTGAAAGCACTAGGGGGGGTGACAGGTCATCTTTAAATAGAGTACAGAGCTGTGTACACTGCTTACTTCTGGCCCAACCAGAGGTGACAACGGCTGAGAGAAGAGGTGTCGGGTGTCTGATCCCCACCAATCTGATATTAGCCATCTGACATCAGTTATGCAATTTAAGTAAATGCACTTACCTAGGCAGTTCCTGAGACATTTATTGACCCTTTTCTCCAGCAGCTTTGCAGCAATTTGTTTTTAGGCTACGTTCACACATTGCATATTTTTACGTGCTTTTTTTGTGCGCGCTTTCAAAAATGTGCAATGTTCCTTTCATCTGCCGGCAAAGTGAATGTAAAATTCACTTTGCCGTATTGACAGTGCGTAAAAATACGCCACACTTTTATGGGAGGAAGCACCTGCATAAAAATAATTGACATGTCCATTCTTTACGCAGCAGCGCCTGCGCTTTTTCCCATAGGGGGCCTCGCAGCTGCATCTGATGTTACAGAGGGGGAGGAAGAATCCTGGTTCCTCTTCCCCTCTGTGATGTGTGACCGCCCCCATTTGATTTCACAGTGTATTAATATACACTGCGAAATCAAATTTAAATAAAGCCAAATGTATTAAAATTAATAAAGAATGAATACTTACCCTTTCTGACACCTTTTCGCAGTCTCCGATGCAGAGGCAAGGCCACATATTGTTCTGCCAGGGCCTTTCATGATGTCGGTGACCTCACGGGTGCTGATTGGCTGCTTGCGGTCATGTGATACATATCACATGACCACGAGCGGCCAATCGGCGCCCAGGACGTCATTATGACATCATAAAAGGCCCTGGCAGGACAATATGTGGCCTTGCCTCTGCATCGGAGACTGCGAAAAGGTGTCAGAAAGGGTAAGTATTCATTCTTTATTAATTTTAATACATTTGGCTTTATTTACATTTGATTTTGCAGTGTATGTTAATATACTGTGAAACCAAATGGGGGCTGGCAGACATGTCACAGAGGGGAGGATTCTTCCTCCCCTCTGTGACACCACTTATCCCCCTGGGCCGTAAAAAAAAGCGTGTTGTCTGAACAGCACTGCTTTTTTTTTTTGCGCTGGTAAAAGCGCCTGCGCAAAAAAAGCGCTCTGTGTGAATGTAGCCTTATTCCTATTTCCTCTAGATCTAAAATTGTATTCAATTTCCCTGCATTTTGCCTCAACAGTTCCAAACTAAAACAATGTGTTTGCATGGTATCGAACAATAAACAATCTTGTGTAGTCTCATTTGTCCCTTTTGCTAGGCTGACATGTTTGAATGGAAGTAAAGGAGCGAGAAAAGGGATCATGTCTGTAGGATCAGTCTGTACAGGATTATCATAGAGATTCATAGATATGTAATGGAGCTGTACAACAAAATGCTATGAGGTTTTTAAGGGGAATCAGTCACCAGGTTTTTGCCACCTAATTTGCGATTACCATATTGTAGGGCCAGAGATCCAGATGCCTGTGATGTGTCAACTAGTGGGCTGCTCAGAGAAGCTTTGATTGATTAAGGAAAAAAAAAAAACACTGTTTAAAGGGAACCTGTCAGGTTGTTTTTACCCCCTACCCTATCACTACCTGTCCCTGCACCTTCCTACTACATCCTTAACCATCCCTGTCTGAGTTAAATCTGTCCTGTGTAGGTTGTGAAAAGACTTGTGACTTAGTTTCACATGCAGATGAGGCATCAGACTATGGTCTGTAGCCTGACTAGGCGGTCTCCAGGGCTCGGTCTCCCCCCTCACTGCTGTTATCACGGCCCGGTGGAAGTGCGAATTCATTCTCCTGTGTGCTCCCAATTTGCTATTCCCGACTACTCTTTCCAGGTATAATGTGCCGTATAATACCCTTATTAAGGAGGCATTTTCTAAACGATACCTGAATAAGACCGAAAGAAAGTTTTTGGCTATCCCATGATACCGAGTACCCCATTTTTATTTTCTACCAAAAATACATAAAAATATGTAGTAAGAAAACTACCCCCCAAAAAAGGCTGTCTAGTTCTGACAATGGATGTTACAGCCCTATATAACATCACCGATGAATTGGGTATAAAGGTGGTAGACCACTACTTGACTGCGGACCATAGTTTACCGTATGAGCAAAAACTATTTTTAATGGCCATAAAATTCATTCTTATGAATCTTCAAATGTGAATATTGTTATTACCAACAAACGAGGGGCTGTGCGATGGGGATGAGATTCACCCCAAGTTATACCAATCTATACATGGGGCTGTTTGAATCTGTGTTCATCGCACAGTCCCCTCAGGCACGTGACCAAATTTAGCTATATCGTAGATACATAGATGACATCCATTTGGGAAGGTCCGGAGTTTGAAGTATCTAATTTTGTTGAGGAATTGAATAGGAACCCTTGGGTTTGAAATTCAGTTGTCTCCTACTCCGATGTTTCCATAAAGTTTTTGGATTTTATATTAAAACTTGACAAACTGGGTAGTGTCCATGTCAACTTACTTTAAACCTGTAGACGTTAATAGCTACTTGGAGTTTGACAGTGGGCACCTACCCCGTTGGCTGAAAAATATTCTGTATTGACAGTATTGGCAGATAAGGAAAAACTGTACAGAGAATGAAGATTTTTTTTTTTTTTTTTGAGAGAATCAAAGATTTTAAAGAAAAGATTTCTACTTAAGGGTTTTCCAAAAAAATTAATAGAGGATATGTATAAAAAGACTGCATCACTCACGCAGGAGTCTTGTATTAATAAGATTCTAGAACGTAACGGATACAGCAATGAAGTAAAATATAGTGACTGGAGGTTGATGACCACTTCCAATAAATCCTGTGCGAGTATACAAAAAATGTTAAATCGACATTGGTTCACCTTACAAGGTAACCCAGTCTTGACTAAACATCTACCTAATAAGCCAAAAATAATATATAGAAAGAATCTAAATTTATGCAGTTGGGTTTCACAAAGTAATACTGCATTGAGATGTGAGGATAGTAATTCAATATCCAGTCAGGACTCTAGAGGGTGTTTTTCGTGTAAAACCCTTGGATATCCATGCCGAACTATAGTTTTTTTTAAGGTTGAAAGAAGACTTTTAAGTCCATCTAGTTCAACCCATAGCCTTAACAAGGCTTAAAAACTCCATGTGGCAACACTAGCTCCACATTGGGGGAAAAAAATTCCTTCCTGACTCCAGATATGGCAATCAGACCAATTCCCTGGATCAACGCCCTATCAAAGAATCTAGTATATATAACTGGTAATATTATAGTTTTCAAGAAAGGCATCCAGGCCATTCTTAAATGTTAGTAGTGAATCACTCATTACAACATCATGTGGCAGAGTGTTCCATAGTCTCACTGCTCTTACAGTAAAGAATCCACGTCTGTGATTATGATTAAACCTTCTTTCCTCCAAACATAGAGGATGCCCCCTTGTCCCCGTCTCAGGCCTAAGAGTAAAGAGATCATTAGAAAGTTCTCTGTACTGTCCCCTCATATATTTATACATTATTATAAGATCATCCCTAAGCCTTCGTTTTTCCAAGCTAAGTAACCCCAAGTTTAATAACCTGTCTTGGTATTGCAGACCTCTCAGTCCTCTAATAACCTTGGTCGCTCTTCTCTGGACCCGCTCTAGTTCAGCTATGTCTTTCTTATACACCGGAGACCAGAATTGTACACAGTATTCTAAGTGTGGTTGCACTAGTGACTTGTATAGAGGTAAAATTATGTTCTCCTCATGAGCATCTATGCCTCTTTTAATGCATCCCATTATTTTATTTGCCTTTGCAGCAGCTGCCTGACACTGGGCACTAAATGTGAGTTTGTCATCTACCCATACACCTAGGTCTTTTTCAGTGACAGTTTTGCCCAATGTTTTACAATTAAGCACATACCGTATATACTCGTGTATAAGCCGACCCGTGTATAAGCCGACCCCCCTACTTTTGCCCCCAAAAACTGGGAAAACTTATTGACTCACGTATAAGCCGAGGGTGGACTCCAGCACAGGTATACAACCCCCAGCAGTGAGGTATACAGCAGCCTCCCCAGTGGTAGTATACAGCAGCAGCCCCAGTGGTAGTATACAGCAGCCCCAGAGGTATATACAGCCCCAGAGGTATATGCAACCCCAGAGGTATATGCAGCCCCATATGCAGCCCCAGAGGTATATGCAGCCCCATATGCAGCCCCAGAGGTATATGCAGCCCCATATGCAGCCCCAGAGGTATATGCAGCCCCATATGCAGCCCCAGAGGTATATGCAGCCCCATATGTAGCCCCATATGTATATGCAGCCCCATATGCAGCCCCAGAGGTATATGCAGCCCCATATGTAGCCCCATATGTATATGCAGCCCCATATGTATATGCAGCCCCATATGCAGCCCCAGGGGTATATGCAGCCCCAGAGGTATATGCAGCCCCATATGCAGCCCCAGAGGTATATGCAGCCCCAGAGGTATATGCAGCCCCAGTGGTAGTATACAGCAGCCCCAGTGGTAGTATACAGCAGCCCCAGTGGTAGTATACAGCAGCCCCAGTGGTAGTATACAGCAGCCCCAGTGGTAGTATACAGCAGCCCCAGTGGTAGTATACAGCAGCCCCAGTGCTGTATACAGCAGCAGCCCCAGCTCTGTATACAGCAGAAGCCCCAGGGCTGTATACAGCAGAAGCCCCAGGGCTGTATACAGCAGAAGCCCCAGGGCTGTATACAGCAGAAGCCCCAGGGCTGTATACAGCAGAAGCCCCAGGGCTGTATACAGCAGAAGCCCCAGGGCTGTATACAGCAGAAGCCCCAGGGCTGTATACAGCCGCAGCCCCAGGGCTGTATACAGCCGCAGCCCCAGGGCTGTATACAGCCGCAGCCCCAGGGCTGTATACAGCCGCAGCCCCAGGGCTGTATACAGCCGCAGCCCCAGGGCTGTATACAGCCGCAGCCCCAGGGCTGTATACAGCCGCAGCCCCAGGGCTGTATACAGCCGCAGCCCCAGGGCTGTATACAGCCGCAGCCCCGGAGGTATACAGGCCCCCCCCCATCAAGCTCCAGGGCCCCCCCCCTTGAGGTCTGAAAAATAAAAAAGAATGAATACTTCACCTGTCCGACGCCTTCTGCCGCTGTGTGATCCCCAGTTCCAAGTGAGGTCTCTTCTGACAGGACCTGTGGTGATGTCAGAGGGGCGTTCCCGGGCACTCGCGGTCATGTGATACATATCACATGACCGCGAACAGCCAATCAGCGCTGGGAACGCCCCGGGAACGCCCCCCCTCTGACGTCACCACAGGTCTTCTCAGTACACCTCACTGAATGAAGCCCGGGATCGCGTGTCGGCAGCTGCGGACGGCGCGACAGGAGACTGGCAAGTATGATATTCCTTTACAGGACGCCGATCAAGGGGGGGGCCCTGGAGCTTGATGGGGGGGGGGCCTGTATACCTCCGGGGCTGCGGCTGTATATATATACATATACTCGCGTATAAGCCGAGGGGGGACTTTTCAGCCCAAATTTTGGGCTGAAAAAGTCGGCTTATACGCGAGTATATACGGTAATTATGCCTTTTGTTTCCTCTGCCCAAGTGCATGACCTTACATTTATCCCCATTAAAGCTCATTTGCCATTTATCAGCCCAAGCTTCTAGTTCACATAAATCCTCCTGTAATATAAAATTGTCCTCCTCTGTATTGATTACCCTGCAGAGTTAAGTGTTATCTGCAAATATTGAGATTCTACTCTGTATGCCCCCAACAAGGTTATTAATAAATATATTAAATAGAAGCGGGCCCAACACTGACCCCTGTGGTACCCCACTGTTAACTGGGACCCATTCTGAGTGTGTTCCATTAATGACCACCCTTTGTTTCCTATCGCTAAGCCAGTTTTTAACCCACTTACAACTATTTTCCCCTATCCCCATTGCTCTCATTTTATGTATCAACCTTTTGTGTGGCACCGTATCAAAAGCTTTTGAAAAGTCCATATACACCACATCCACTGCATTTCTTTGGTCCAGTCCAGAACTTACTTCTTCATAGAAGCTTATCAGATTAGTTTGACAGGAACGGTCCCTCGTAAAACCATGTTGAGATTGGGTCATAAGGTTATTTTTCTTCAGATACTCCAGTATAGCATCTCTTAGAAAACCCTCTAGGATTTTACCCACAGTAGAGGTTAAGCTTACTGGCCTATAATTTCCAAGTTCAGTTTTTGTTCCCTTTTTGAATATTGGCACCACATTTGCTATACGCCAGTCCTGTGGTACAGACCCTGTTATTATGGTATCTTTAAAGATTAAAAATAATGGTCTATTGGTATCTTTAAAGATTAAAAATAATGGTCTATCTATGACCGTACTTAATTCCTGCAGCACTCTGGGGTGTATCCCATCTGGCCCATCTATCACAGATGGCACCACTTCTTTCTGTTCACAAACAACCGGGGAAATATTTAATTGCCATTCTAGCTGTGTAGTGTAACCTCTTACTATAAGTATGTGGGCTTCAATACGTTGGTCACACGGTGCAGAGAATGCATGCCAGATTAAATAAACATCGTTACAACATTAAAAATGGCTACCTTCTGCACAGTGTTGTAAAACATTTATCTTTGGTCAGGGTGGATTTGATTTAAATCTAACTGATTTAACTCACGATTTAAATCACTAGTCAGTAAGGCTTGATTTAAATCAGTGATTTAAATCAAAATTTCTACCTAAACTAGTTCTTGCTACTTTAACATGCAAGTAGATGAATATTTTTAGAATCACTTTTTATATTACTTTTTTCTCCCCAGTTTAATGAGTTAATCATTCATATTTGGACATCACTGTTCTGTTGTACTTAGGAAGGAGAAAAATAATCCTGACCTTAATAACAATTTAAATAGATTTATTCAACTGAAACAATAACAACATTACAGCATAAGTTATTTGCTTAAACAAACATCCATATTTGCTAGCTCATTTGGCTAAACAAAATATATATATATATTTTAAGAAATTTAGACTGTCAGCCCAGCCGACACATGAAAAGCTTAAATACTACTGTCCATGCTGTCCTCTGTAGCTCACTTGTCATCATCTTCATCATCATCTTCTTCTTTGTTCCTATTCATAATCTGGAAAAGAAAAACAAGCTTTCCTGCTTTATTGGGTCCCAACCGATTTCTCAATTTAGAATGAATGAGTCCAAAGGAAGAGAATATTCTTTCAACGCCTGCAGAAGAAGCTACTGCTGTTAAAAGTGAAATCATTACTTGAACAGTCTCTAAATCCAAGCGCTTAAGTGACTTCCACCAGTTTACTGGTGTGACCTTCCTTAAAATATCTTCAGCAAACATATATTTCTTGAATGGTTCCCCTTTAGCTCTGAAGTTTATTATAGTTGGCATTAAAGATGGATGATTGCTGGATACCCATGTCATAGCTAACTCCTCTTCCTCAGCACTTAGGTTTTGACCCTGATATTGGATATTGACAATATTTGCCAAAAAATGAGCTGGAGTCAGTGCTTGTCCCATTCTTTTGTTTACTGCTTGTAATTTAATTCTGTCCATGTGTAGTTCTGTTTTTAACTGTTCACTCAGTTCCTTCCAAATTTCAACAGCATCCGCAATATAACAGCTATTTTTCTGTATTTTGTTTAAAGCTTGAGAGATGGGTTTCAGGAAGCTCAGCATATGTTCAACATTTCTTTTAAGCCCAATGTTGAGGATTTTGGCCGTGTCATCAGAATAGGCCAGTTTTTGATATACTGCTCAAAACAGTCCACCACAGAGTTCCATCTAACATCTTGTGGGAGCATAAGCTTGGTTCCACCCATCCTTTTCAGAGCTGCTGCAGCAAAATGATTATTAAGGAAGTATTTAGCAATTTCAACAACATTAGCCTTTATTTCTGGAACACTTAAGTCTTTGGCTAAGAGGTGCAGCAAATGAGCACTGCAACCATATGTTATTAGCAGCTTTGTATTCCCTCCCTGCTCTTCTAAATCTCTTCTCATCTTGGATACGTTTGCAGCATTGTCAGTGACCAAACTGCGTACTAGACATTTGAATTTTTGTTCACATGTCGTTATAGCTTTTACTGCCACTTCTTGTAAGTATTCTGCTGTGTGTGGATTTCTTGACGTATCAGTTTGTGCAAGGAAGACTTTTCCTTCTTCTGTTGTTATACAAGCACATACAATAGGATCATTGTGGACATTACTCCACCCATCAATACTTAGGTTAACAATTTTACCCTCCAGAGCTGCTGCACATTGCTCCATTTCTCTGTCATACACTTGATCCAGCAGTTTCCCTGCAACATCAGCTCTGCTGGGTGGACTGTATCCTGGTCTCAGTGACTGAACCATATTAATGAAATGTGGGTTCTCAGTCAGACGGAAAGAAGAGTTCGTTGCATAAATAAACTGGGCAATTTTTTCATCAATCAACTCTTTTTCTAATCTGCTAGTTCTTATCACAAACCTATCTATGGTGGTTCCAGGAGGTAAATGTTTTTTCTTCCTTTTGGGTGATGGTGATATGTGGCTGTGGGTGTCTGATGATGCTGCTGCTGCTAATGAAGCACTATCCTGGATGGATAACTCTGAAACTGTAGAACAGGATGATGGTGATCTTGGAGGTGGATAGTTTCCAGAATCCATGAATTCCCTAAACAAAAAAAGTCAATGCTGTTTTTTTATTGTTTATTATACAATTTCTGCTTATTGTACACAACACATCACTGCCCCTGCCCCAAAAGGAATATTTGTTTTTCTTCATAACTGTACCAAATGACAGTAACATGCAGTAATAATAAGAAATATAATTTTTCTCACACATGACAGTTCAGTCTTTAGAAATAGGATTCAATAAAAATGTTTACCAACCTGAAGATCCTGCCTGTTCAGAAGTGTTTCTTTGGTCATCTTCATCCCCGCACTTCTCATGATGTTGCCTCATTCGCGCCACAGGCCTTGCATCTCTTTGTTGCATCGTTTGCATTTTGCACGTATGCCTGCCTTACCGATAGGCGAAGGAGCTTCATTAAAATATTCCCAAACTGGGTCTCTTTTACGGCCTGCTGCCATTATAAGGAAAGAATGTAATAAACCTCAGATGGTACACACAAACAGATCCAGACTTGTCTGTCTGTGGCTATGCTGCAGTATTGTGCTCAAAGTTTCACTTTCATTTTCTTGTCTGCTTGCCCTTCCTCCTCCTCACACTTAGATTCACATCCTTCTTGTGTTGTGCAGATCTATTCCACTCCAAACAATCAGAAACATATTGTCTAACTTCTTGGACTTGGCACTGAAGGGGTTGATTCTGGGTCATTCCATATCAAGTGATCCAAAAATGAATATTTTTTTTTCCCTGACGTCTTCAGATTTTTTTAAATTTTTTTTCTATATGAAGTACAACTTTAGTTAATTGCAAAAAAAAAGTTTTGAATTTTTTTCTTTATCAGTTAATTTTTTACAGATTTGTTAAGTTTTAAAAAAGTGCGAATTTTGGCCTGGTATGAATTTACATTTTCTATCATATCTCGGGCTAGAAAGAAGATAGAGAAACAAAATAAACACCGTTCTACTCAGAACTGTACAGGCTTTCACCAGATACGTCACAATAGTATCTTTGTTAATATTTTACCCATGTGATCGCAAACGCAAAATTTTAAAACGCATTTCTGAAAAATCGGCATAATTTAAATATCTCGAAAACTGCCCATATGTCTGCCATGCTCTTAGCCACATCTGTACCAAGTTTCAAGTTGGGATCGCAATGGGATCATATTTTAACATATTTTACTATTAATAGCGTCAATGGGTCATTCCATATCAAGTGATCTAAATATGAATATTTTTTTTTACCTGACGTCTTTAGATTTTTTTTATTTGAAGTAATACCGTACTTTAGTTAATTACAAATTAAAAGTTTTGAATTTTTTTTTTAATCAGTTAATTTTTTATAGATATTTAAAGTTTTAAAAAAGTGCGAATTTTGTCCTGGTATGGCCTTACATTTTTTTATCTCGGGCTAGAAATAAGATAATGAAATGGGAGAGGCATCATTTTACTCAGAACGGTAACAGCTTTCATTTGATATGTCGCAAGACTATGGTTTTTTATATTTTGTTTGGAAAAAATCAAATTCAAAATTTTGATGCGCAATTGTGAAATAAATGTTAGTTTGAAAATTGTGAAAAAATGCTTGTGTGTTACTTGTGTTCTTGGTTATATTTGTGCAGAGATTCAACTTGGGACCTGTCAAATTTATATATTTTTTATTTTATGGTTGTATGAGTTATTACAACTTATTGAATAAAACCTACCGTATATACTCGTGTATAAGCCGACCCGTGTATAAGCCGACCCCCCTACTTTTGCCCCAAAACCTGGGAAAACCTATTGACTCGTGTATAAGCCGAGGGTGGACCCCAGCACAGGTATACAGCCCCCAGCAGTGTGGTATACAGGCCCCCTCAGTGGTATACAGCAGCCTCCCCAGTGGTAGTATACAGCAGCCTCCCCAGTGGTAGTATACAGTAGCCTCCCCAGTGGTATATACAGCAGCCCCAAGGGGTATACAGCAGCCCCAGAGCTGTATACAGCAGCCCCAGAGCTGTATACAGCAGCCCCAGAGCTGTATACAGCAGCCCCAGAGCTGTATACAGCAGCCCCAGAGGGGTATACAGCAGCCCCAGAGGGGTATACAGCAGCCCCAGAGGGGTATACAGCAGCCCCAGAGGGTATACAGCAGCCCCAGAGGGGTATACAGCAGCCCCAGAGCTGTATACAGCAGCCCCAGAGCTGTATACAGCAGCCCCAGAGGGGTATATAGCAGCCCCAGAGGGGTATATAGCAGCCCCAGAGGGGTATACAGCAGCCCACAGAAGGGGTATAGAGCAGCCCCAGAGGGGTATAGAGCAGCCCCAGAGGGGTATAGAGCAGCCCCAGAGGGGTATAGAGCAGCCCCAGAGGGGTATAGAGCAGCCCCAGAGGGGTATAGAGCAAGCCCCAGAGCGGTATAGAGCAGCCCCAGAGGGGTATAGAGCAGCCCCAGAGGGGTATAGAGCAGCCCCAGAGCTGTATACAGCAGCCCCAGAGCGGTATACAGCAGCCCCAGAGGGGTATACAGCAGCCCCAGAGGGGTATACAGCAGCCCCAGAGCTGTATACAGCAGCCCCAGAGCTGTATACAGCAGCCCCAGAGCTGTATACAGCAGCCCCAGAGGGGTATACAGCAGCCCCAGAGCTGTATACAGCAGCCCCAGAGCTGTATACAGCAGCCCCAGAGCTGTATACAGCAGCCCCAGAGGGGTATACAGCAGCCCCAGAGGGGTATACAGCAGCCCCAGAGGGGTATACAGCAGCCCCAGAGGGGTATACAGCAGCCCCAGAGGGGTATACAGCAGCCCCAGAGGGGTATATAGCAGCCCCAGAGGGGTATACAGCAGCCCCAGAGCTGTATACAGCAGCCCCAGAGGGGTATACAGCAGCCCCAGAGGGGTATACAGCAGCCCCAGAGCTGTATACAGCAGCCCCAGAGGGGTATACAGCAGCCCCAGAGCTGTATACAGCAGCCCCAGAGGGGTATACAGCAGCCCCAGAGGGGTATACAGCAGCCCCAGAGGGGTATATAGCAGCCCCAGAGGGGTATATAGCAGCCCCAGAGGGGTATACAGCAGCCCCAGAGGGGTATACAGCAGCCCCAGAGGGGTATACAGCAGCCCCAGAGCTGTATACAGCAGCCCCAGAGGGGTATACAGCAGCCCCAGCCCCAGAGGGGTATACAGCAGCCCCAGAGGGGTATACAGCAGCCCCAGCCCCAGAGGGGTATACAGCAGCCCCAGAGGGGTATACAGCAGCCCCAGCCCCAGAGGGGTATACAGCAGCCCCAGAGGGGTATACAGCAGCCCCAGAGGGGTATACAGCAGCCCCAGAGGGGTATACAGCAGCCCCAGAGGGGTATACAGCAGCCCCAGAGGGGTATACAGCAGCCCCAGAGGGGTATACAGCAGCCCCAGAGGGGTATACAGCAGCCCCAGCCCCAGAGGGGTATACAGCAGCCCCAGAGGGGTATACAGCAGCCCCAGAGGGGTATACAGCAGCCCCAGAGGGGTATTTAGCAGCCCCAGAGGGGTATACAGCAGCCCCCGCTGTATACAGCGGTACCCGGCTGTATACAGCCCTCCCCTTTGGTATACCGGGCCCCCCCTGTGGCCACCTGTAAAGGAAGCGATGATTATACTTATCGGGTCGCTGACGCCGACGCCGCCGCTCTGTCACCGTCCGTCACCGCGCTCCTTCCCGTCTTCATACTTCCTTCATCGGCGCACAGAAAATGACGTCATTTCCTGTGCGACGGTGAAGGAAGCATGAAGACCAGGAGGAGCGCGGTGACGGACGTTGACAGAGCGGCGGCGACAGCGACCCGATAAGTATAATCATCGTTTCCTTTACAGGTTGCCACAGGGGGGGCCCGGTATACCACGGGGGGGGGCTGTATACAGCCGGGTATATATATATTTTTTTATTATTATTACCGTATATACTCGTGTATAAGCCGAGGGGGGACTTTTCAGCACATTTTTTGTGCTGAAAAACTCGGCTTATACACGAGTATATACGGTATATATGCAACAAAAAAGAAACACAAATCCCGTAAGTGCCGGGATAAATATATCTTAATCATCAGAACACAACACTCAGCATTTTCAACCTGAATGCATTGAACAAACCAAAAGAAGAAAGGTGATCACATCCTCAAGTTTGATTAAACAAGATTAAAAGAACCAAAAATGTTAACCCCTATTTATACATGTAAATTTGTTTTCTATTATACCACTAAACATGTATTTTATGAAGTGTTTAATAAGAATAGTACAGTAGTTAAATCATTGTTCTATAAAATATGAACTAATCAAACAATTAATAGTACGTTTTTAAAGTGGCTTTTTTATCATCAATTTGTCCCTTTTAAGTGGGTGAAATATAATCTTGTCCATAAGCGCTTACTAGCAATCGCCATTTCCTTTTGTGTCAGAGTATGTACAGCCTGTCACTGAGTTATTATCTGACTTTTTCACAATCTCTGGAGAGTACAGTAGCCGCCACCAGCACCAATCATATTCACAGGTCACATAGCCAGTTATGTCATCCATTGCCAATCTTGTGCCACCTTCTACCACTCCATGGACTTCACTGTCTTTACTGAATGAAAACATCCTTGTTTTTATTTGTTTCACTACATGGAATGAAAGTGTGGTATTGCCGAGTCCCTTTAATGGGTTCTGCTTCTTGTAACCAATGTTTTAACAAACTCTCCTCCTCTTCGTAGTCCTGGTTTATACAATATTCAATACAATATTGTTCATTCTCAGGTTGAGCTCTAACAAAGCTTTCTCCTCTGTCCTCTCCTGCTTCTAAGCTGTAACATATCAAAATAATACAGTAATGTCTAAAAATCATGGATTATTTGGTGAATATAGACCCCACACTTTTAGACCACAGGCTGAACAGATCTGAATTGAAGATTTTCGAATTGACACTATAATAGTTAAATATTTTAAAATATGATCCCATCGTGATCCCAACTTGAAATTTGGTACAGCTGTGGCTAAGAGCACAGCAGACATATGTACAGTTTTTGAAATATTTACATTATGCCGATTTTTCGGAAATGCGTTTTAAAATTTTGCTTTTGCGTTCGCATGGGTAAAAAAAAAGATACTCTTGTGACATATCTGGTGAAAGCCTGTACAGTTTTGAGTAGAATGGTGTTTATTTTGTTTCTCTATCTTATTTCTAGCCCGAGATAAAAAAAATGTAAAGCCATACCAGGCCAAAATTCGCACTTTTTTAAAACTTTAAAAATCTGTAAAAAATTAACTGATAAAGAAAAAAAAAGAAAAAAATTTAAAACAATTTATTTGTAATTAATTAAGGTAGTACTTCATATAGAAAAAATGTAAAAAAAAATGTAAAGACATCAGGTAAAAAAATTTAGTCATATTTAGATCACTTGATATAGAATGACCCATTGACGCTATTAATAGTAAAATATTTTAAAATATGATCCCGTCGTGATCCCAACTTGAAATTTGGTACAGATGTGGCTACGAGCACAGCAGAACCATGTGCAGTTGTTGAAATATTTAAATTATGCCGATTTTTCGGAAATGTGTTTAAAATTTTGCGTTTGCTTTTGCATGAGTAAAATATTAACAAAGATACTATTGTGACATATCTGGTGAAAGCCTGTACAATTCTGAGTAGAACGGTGTTTATTTTGTCTCTCTATCTTATTTCTAGCCTGAGTTATGAGGAGAAATGTAAAGACAGGCAACACCGAAATTCGCACTTTTTTCGAACTTTGAAAATCATTTAAAAAAAAAAATTTTTTGTTTTAAATTTTCTCTTCACATTTTGCATTGTCTGACATGCTATTATCAAATAACAAAATCTCAAAAGAATTAAAAATATAGAGGTAATAATCATTGGTTCACTTGACATGGAATGGCCCTTCTGTATTCATAGGTTTGTAGAACAATAGGATAAAGGTCTTTTTCTCAACTCTGTTCATGTTGTAACATTTTTGCCGTGAAGAAGAGGCTGGGACCTCTGCGGAGTCAAATTCAGTTTTGAGAACTGCCTAAGTAAAGCGAGCGTCTGTGATAATATAGGAGAGAAACTGCCCACTAATCCTACAGAAACCACTGGAAGAGCATGGCATTGTGAATGTTACACATATACAGCCTTTATTCTACTGAGTTAAACAACTTAGCTTTATCTCATGATGGAAGAACCTTTGGATGGTAAAATATTTTCCTCAAAAAGCAGTTTTTTGAAAAAAAATCAGATTTAAATAAAAAAAATCAGATTTTTTTTTATTTATTTATTTTTTTTTTAAAAACATTGATTTTTTTATCCACCGTGCTAACCACTGAGCCACCGCACTCAGTGCTAACCACTGAGCCACCGCACTCAGTGCTAACCACTGAGCCACCGCACTCAGTGCTAACCATTGAGCCACCGCACTCAGTGCTAACCACTGAGCCACCGCACTCAGTGCTAACCACTGAGCCACCGCACTCAGTGCTAACCACTGAGCCACCGCACTCAGTGCTAACCACTGAGCCACCGCACTCAGTGCTAACCACTGAGCCACCGCACTCAGTGCTAACCACTGAGCCACCGCACTCAGTGCTAACCACTGAGCCACCGCACTCAGTGCTAACCACTGAGCCACCGCACTCAGTGCTAACCACTGAGTCACCGTATACTCTGCTACCCACTGAGCCATCTGTATACACACAATTAATTTCACCACACTCCCCTAACTATTAGTAAATAAACTATATATCTATTCTAGACTACCCGATTCTTTAGAATCGGGCCGCCATCTAGTAGAGAAATAAAACTTTAAATGCACGAAGAAACCTGGTGCTGGAACTCCGATCCGTTCTGACGAGTTCTGCAGGCTGTGGTCCCTCCCTAAGAAATTAGTTGTTGGTATTACTCCAATGCTGCTGTTGTGGAAGGTAACTAGAGAAATTAACATTAATCTTAACCGGTAATTTGGTTTCTAGGAACCTTCCATAACAGTACTAATTTCCCTTCCTAACTGGTGTTCTTATTAGATGATTGCTGCACTTTGGTGGTATTCATGCTACTGTGTCCAGAAAAAACACTGGTCGTTGCAGGAAGAGGAGGGGTATTTAACCTTTTTGTGTTCCTGTTCCCTATTAGGGCAGGGAGTCATCCTCCGATACTGCTGTCGTGGAAGGTTCCTAGAAACCAAATTACCGGTAAGGCTGCTTTCACATTACGATTGTGAAATTTGTCACTGTCCGATAAAAATCGGACAGCATCGGATCCGATTTAGCCCCCATGTTCTCCAATGGGGATCGGATCGGATGTGCACTCAATGGCATCCGATTTGCATCCGATTCTGTCCGATTTTTTTCAGGAGCCAAAATCGTAGACTGCTGCGATTTTGGTATCTGATTAAAAAATCGGATCCAATGCGATCCGATTAAAATAATATGGGAGTCTATGGGGATCAGATAGAAAATCGGATCTGATATCGGATCCAATTTTCTGTATTGAGCATGCTCAATACCCTAGACCACTCCCAAAACCTCCCACAGCCCTCCCCCAGCCATTTAAATCGGATCCGATAAAAGATCAGATCGGATGGCATCAGATGGCATCCAGTTTTGAGTATCCGATGCTGTCCGATTTTCATCGGACAGCATCGGATTTAACAAAATCGTAATGTGAAAGCAGCCTAAGACTCATTTTATTTTTATCAAAATGACAGAAAGCAGATCTGTAAGTGACACATCGCTAGAATCAGGGTCGCTATCTCTACGTTTATGCTGCTCTCATATAGGATGGCAAAATCCTAGTGACAAATTCCCTTTAATTAGGACCTATTACAGAGTTTGATTTTAGAAGCAGTTGGTTGTGAAGGTAATGGACAGAGCTTAAATCTGTGCAGATTTACAAGAATATTTGACAATCTATTTTTACTTCTAGCTTCCATGGAAAATATTAGTTAATTCCTTGTGGTCTCTAACCAACACCCTTATGTCAATTTACGAAATTTCCCATAAAACTCACAGGCCGTCGTTCCATTTTTAGGGGATGGTAAAACTTGGCAGTTCTTGGTAATTTACCGCAATGCCAGATGTTTGGATTATATTTTGCATAGATGTTTGATGTCCCAAATGTCCTCAGCATAGGAACCCATGTGTACAGTAATATATGCCAGCCATGAACTCCTATTCTATGAAATGTTTACCGTACAGAAGAGATGACTTGGGTTCTCTGGATCCATAACTGAGGGCTTATAGCAATAACTATGCTTTATGTCATTTTTGTATATAGAATGTATTAACCTTAGATGACCTCTTTCCTGCTCAAAAGTGTCCTACTCTTATGTTATCTCTTATTTAAACCCACCCTGCAGTTCCAGAGATATGTGGCTTTTTCTGATCATCATAATGGGAGACCCAGACAATGGGGTTTAGGGCTCTGCCCTCCGGAGGTCACACTAGGTACTACAAGTTTGTAGACACCGCCTCCTCCGCTTATAAACCCCCACCGTAGGAGACATCCTCAGTTTTAAACTTAGTGTGCTCGGAGGATCACGCTTTGCTTGCACTTCACTGCATTCTCACAGCTTACGTGATGGCGTATGAAGACAAGGTAAAATGGTCCCATTCGGGATCCTCGACAGCCTCCCCGCTCACCCTTGTGGAACACGCTGGTGGAGGTACCGGAGGGCTTTTAGCCTGGACACTTTAGTGTTCTCCCGGTACGCTGTCGCGCTCCTTTCCTTTCCATCCCTCCATGGAGGCTCTGGATAGGGGGAGCCTGGAGCCTTGCACAGCTCCGCTCCGTCCGAGGCCTCCCTAAATGGTGCTTACAGACCGGACGGAGCCAGCCCAGTCCGAGGCCTCCCTAAATGGTGCTTACACTCCGGACTGGTGCTGTACCCCCGTCCGAGGCCTCCCTAAAGGTGCTTACAGACCGGACCGGCACTGAGGCACCTGGTGTGTCTCCTGTGTGCCTGGGGGTAGTGTCTGTCACTGTGGTGTCATGACACTCAGACCGCGCGGTTACCCTCGGGTCCGCGGTTCTGGCGGTGACCCTGTGCTGGGGTCGCCCTGGCTGACCGCCCTGTGTTTCACAGGGGCTGAGGCTGTAGACTGCGGGTGTTTCTCTGTGTACAAGCAGTCTGAGAGTGTGTGTGGTGATATTCACTCTTGTTTCCCGCGCTGCGGGCTCCGGCACCTCCATTGCTGAGGCAGTCTGGAGGAGGAGGAGGCAGCCCTTATGGTGACATCACCGCTGGGCGTGTTGTGTGTTCTTCCCGCGTGTTCCTGGCTCCGCCCACATCTTCACTGTCGGCGGCCATCTTCTCCCTCACTTCCCGGCTGGGATCTGAACGGCAGCGCGTGGCTGCACTTGCAAGGGAGACCGGAACTCGCGGAGGTCACACACACACACCGCTTCCTCCTACCGCTTTACTGCGGTCGGTAAGCCACCGGGATTCCCGGTTTGTTTGTGAACTTTGGCTTATATTCCCCTCACTGTGGAGATGTCCTCAGCTGGGAAGCATGCTGCTAAGGCGGCTGTGGCCACCATTGTCTGTACTACATGCAACGGGACACTGGTGGAGGGGTCCTGCAATAACTGCGGACGCCCAGAGGCCCGATCTGCTACTATTGAGTCTGCAAATCCGGGATTATACCCTGAGGTTCAGGTGATCCCAGGGCCATGGGAAACGCAGAATAAGATCAATGAATCTCTGCTGTCCCAGATGTCCTCCATGTCGCAAACCCTGGAGGCACTGCATAGGAGACTGGAGAACCCAGCTACTCCTCCTAGTTACCCCCGGGTGTCTCTTACTTCTGCTGTAAGACCCCCTAAGCGAGCCCGTGAGGCCTCTCCTGAGCTCCAGACTCTCTCTGAGGAGGAGCGTTCCTCTGATGGTGAGGAAGATGATGGGGGTTCTACTCTTGGGTCTATGTCTGAACCTCCAGATGGGGTGGAGGATCTGGTGTCCTCCATCAATGAGACATTGCGTCTTGTCACTCCTCCTGAGGAGGTGACTGTACACCCCAAGGAGATCTATCAATGGCTGCGGCCAGAGGCTAGACCAAGTGGCTCCTTCATGGACCACACTAATTTCGGAAGGGTGATTAAAGCTCCCAGGTTGCATCCTGGGCGGCGTTATGTCCGTAAAACTAAGGACAATCGCTTTCCCTTTCCCCAGGAGGCGCTCCAGGAATGGTCGCAGTCTCCCAAGGTGGATGCTTCCATGACTAGGATTGCTGCGCGCTCCTTGTTTTCTGCCTCTGATAGCTCCTCGTTGAAGGATGCTACTGATAGACAGGTCGAGCAACTCGCCAAGTCTTCCTATGAGGCTGTGGGGTCTTCATTTGCCCCTAATTTTGCCGCAGTCTGGACCCTCCAAGCGATCACTATCTGTTTGGATGGTATCACTGATCTAGCTAGGTCCAGCCCAGAGGTCCTGGCTCTCACTGAGAGAGCAAGGGCCTATGCGGACTATGCCAGGACGGCATCTTTGGAAACTGCCACTCGCTCTGCTGTGGCCTCGGCCAATGCAATTGCGATCCGCAGGCTTTTGTGGCTGCGTCTCTGGGACTCAGATGCCACATCTAAGAAGATTTTACAAAATCTTCCGTTCGCTGGTGACAGGCTTTTTGGCACCGAACTGGATAAATTGATAAAGGATTCTGCTGAGTCTAAGATACCGCAGAATAAGCCTAAGCCACGGTACACCGTGAAAAGGAACCCTAAGCAGTGGTCCTTTCGCTCCGGTTCACAGTCATCAACGGCGTCCACTCGCTCAGACCGAGGGGGCAAGCCTGCTACTCAGTGGCGTTCCAAGAGTCGTCAGAAGAAGCCGGCGGGGGCAGCGGCTGCCACCCCCAAGCCCGCTTCGACATGACTCGCTATCTCATCCTGCCTCCCCACAGGTGGGGGGCCGCCTGTCCCGCTTTCAGGACACGTGGCTTCTTCACATTCAAGATCAGTGGGTTCGAGACGTAGTCTCAAGAGGATACAGGATAGAGCTGACGTCACAACCAATACACCGATTCCATCGGTCGGTTCCATCTCCAGAAAAGGCTCAGGCTTTTTACCTGGTGTTGGAGGGACTCCGCAGAGACGGAGTGGTGGTCCCTGTGCCCACGGAAGAGAGGTTCAGGGGTTTTTACTCCAACCTCTTTATTGTCCCAAAAAAGGACGGCTCTTTTCGCCCGGTTTTGGACCTCAAGTTGTTCAACCGTCACGTGTTGGTTCGGAAGTTCCGCATGGAATCCCTGCGCTCAGTGATCGCGGCTGTGTCACAGGGAGACTTCCTAGCGTCCATCGATATCAGGGACGCTTACCTTCACGTCCCCATTGCACCAGCTCATCAGCGCTGGTTGAGATTCGCAGTGGGGGAAGAGCACTTCCAATTTGTGGCACTGCCATTCGGGCTAGCCTCAGCACCACGGGTGTTCACAAAGGTGATGGCCTCCATGATGGCTCTCCTGCATGCGCAGGGACACGCCGTCATACCCTATTTGGACGACCTGTTGGTCAGGGCGCCATCGGAAGACCTTTGTCGGGTAAGCCTGGAGGTGACCATGAAGTCCCTGGAACGGTTCGGGTGGCTTATCAACATTCAGAAGTCGACCCTGGTTCCGACCCAGTCATTGACATATCTGGGCATGGACTTCCACACGGACTCGGCCCTGGTGTCCCTACCTCAAGCCAAGCAGCTTGCGATCCAATCAGGAGTGCAGAATGTCCTCCTGTCTCCACAGTCATCCCTGCGGGTATTGATGAGACTGGTGGGTCGCATGGTAGCGGCGATAGAGGCGGTGCCGTTCGCACAGTTTCGCCTCCGTCCTCTCCAGCTGGAGATTCTTCGCAGATGGGACAAGAGGACGATCTCTCTGAATCGGCTGGTGACACTGTCACAACCGACCAGGGACTCCCTGCAGTGGTGGCTCCTGCCACTTCACCTGTCACGGGGCCGGTCCTTCCTAAAACCGTCATGGTTAGTGGTGACCACCGACGCCAGTCTAAAGGGCTGGGGGGCGGTGTTCTTGCACCACAGGGCTCAAGGCCTCTGGACTCGGTCGGAGTCGGCGTTGCAGATCAACGTGCTGGAGATCAAGGCGGTCTATCTGGCGCTACTGGCGTTTCAGAAATTCCTGTCAGGACAGCCCATTCGGGTACAGTCCGACAATGCGACGGCCGTCGCCTACATAAATCATCAGGGAGGGACCAGAAGTGCTCAGGCCCTCGCCGAAGTCCACCGCATTCTACTCTGGGTGGAGGAAAACGGCTGCCTGATCTCCGCAGTTCACATCCCAGGGGTCGAGAACTGGGAGGCCGACTATCTGAGCCGACAGGGGATGGACGCCGGAGAGTGGTCTCTACATCCAGACGTCTTCCGGGACATCTGCGGCAGGTGGGGCACTCCGGACGTGGATCTGATGGCCTCACGGCTGAATCATCAGGTGCCCCAATACATGGCAAGGTCTTGGGATCCCCAGTCTCTGGGGGCGGACGCCCTGATTCTGGGCTGGTCCAGATTCCAGCTGCCATATGTGTTTCCGCCTCTGGCTCTGATTCCCAGGGTCCTGTGGAAGATCAGGACGGAATGCAGAGTGGCCATTCTAGTGGCTCCAGATTGGCCCAGGAGGTCTTGGTACCCGGACCTGTGGCAACTGTCAGGCGGACACGGGTGGGCCCTTCCAGAACGCGCAGATCTACTCGCGCAAGGGCCATTCTTCCACCTCAATTCCAGGGCTCTCAGATTGACTGCATGGCTCTTGAGGCCTGGCTGCTGACATCCAGAGGTTTCTCTCCTACAGTGGTTGCCACTATGAATCGGGCAAGGAAACCTGTTTCCAGGAAGATATACCACAGAACGTGGAAAATCTTTTTTACCTGGTGTGCCTCTGGTGGCCGCTCACCGTGGCCTTTGTCTATCCCGACATTGCTGGCCTTCCTACAGTCGGGGTTGGAGTTGGGATTATCCCTTGGCTCTCTGAAAGGTCAAGTATCAGCACTTTCAGTGCTGTTTGACAGGCGCTTGGCGCTCCTCCCGAAGGTACGTCAATTTCTGCAGGGGGTGTCTCGGGTGGTCCCGCCCTATAGGCGACCTCTGGACCCTTGGGATCTAAACATGGTCCTGACGACACTGCAGAAACCGCCGTTTGAGCCTCTGAGAGACATCTCTCTCTCTCGTCTGTCCCAGAAGGTGGTCTTTCTGGTGGCGATTACGTCTCTGAGAAGGGTCTCAGAATTGGCTGCACTCTCGTGCAAGTCACCCTTTCTGGTGGTTCACCAGGACAAGGTGGTGTTGCGCCCACGGCCTGAATTTTTGCCGAAGGTGGTTTCAACATTCCACTTGAACCAGGAGATTGTTCTCCCATCATTTTGCCCCGCTCCCGTTCATCAGGTTGAGCGCGACCTCCATACTCTGGACCTCGTGAGAGCTGTACGCATTTATGTGTCCAGGACCGCCTCCTTTAGGAGTTCGGATTCCTTATTTGTCCTCACGATGGGTCGCTGTAAGGGGTCCGCGGCTTCCAAGTCGACCTTGGCCAGATGGATCAAGGCTCCCATTCAGGAGGCTTACCGGTCTTCTGGTTTGCCTCTCCCGGTGGGTTTGAAGGCACACTCTACTAGAGCTGTAGGTGCCTCTTGGGCCTTGCGACATCGAGCTTCTGCTCTACAGGTGTGTCAAGCGGCCACTTGGTCCAGCCTGCACACTTTCTCTAAGCACTATATGGTGCATGCCCATGCCTCTGCGGATGCGAGTTTGGGCAGGCGGGTTCTCCAGGCGGCGGTTGCCCACCTTTAAAAGGGAACCATGTGTTATCCGTCTTGTTGAGGAACTCTTCCCGCCCTGGGGTATTGCTTTAGGACATCCCCATTGTCTGGGTCTCCCATTATGATGATCAGAAAAAAGAGAATTTTGTTTACGTACCGTAAATTCTTTTTTCTTGAATCATCAATGGGAGACCCAGCACCCACCCAGTTGTTCCGTTGCATATTTTGCACTTGTTCTGTTCTCTGTTGAGACAGTGTTTGCCGGGTTGTTGAACCGTCTGTGCACGGCATTCTTCCCGATGTTTCGGGTGTGGTTTAATTTCTCCTCGCAGCTTATGGACTAAACTGAGGATGTCTCCTACGGTGGGGGTTTATAAGCGGAGAGGCGGTGTCTACAAACTTGTAGTACCTAGTGTGACCTCCGGAGGGCAGAGCCCTAAACCCCATTGTCTGGGTCTCCCATTGATGATTCAAGAAAAAAGAATTTACGGTACGTAAACAAAATTCTCTTTTTTATTTCATGTTTTTTTTATGTTGTAGGTTTGTTTTACTAAGGGCGCGTGACGTAGGGGATTGTCGGGGTGTGTGTCTTTAGGCTGCCATGTGTTATTACCCTGTGATCAATGCCCCTTGATAAAAATCAGAAAAACTAGCACTAAATAAAAAAAAGCTAATCGCTCTGGAACATGACTATTTTTAATAAAGAAAAGAAATATTCAGCTGAGCAGGGAAATAAAGTGACAGCCACAATAGCCAGAATGGCTGAACATGGTCATTTCTCATAATTGCAGCTCAAGAGCATTGGTCTGTGATCTAACTGCTAATGTAATGTTATAGGGCCACTTTTTATGTTCTGGATAGGTGACTTTAATAATGTCGGTTTAGAGGTAAAATACTGTGACACAACAAAATGAAGAGGGGAAAAAAAAATAAATCCTCCCTGAGCTTCCAAGTGTCGCTCTACAGATATGTATGCAGTCCAAGTATTATTTCTTATTATATCTTATTTCCATATAGAGAAGATAAGCTGCGACATTGACCCGATATAGAATTATCAGTAGACTAAATTTTGGGATTTAGTCAAAACATTTAATTCATTAACTAATATTTGCAGATATTCCACTGAATCCTGCAGTTTATTTGTTTAATATTACCTCTAAGGGGATGGGGACAAATTAATCTAAATTACTCTTGCGCCCATTACCAGCAGCTATGTGTTTGATAGCTTTCCGATGGAAACAGACAAACCCTCCTTCGTATCAGGATTTATTAAATGGTAGGTATAGTTGCTTTAGAAAGCTTCCATTTTAGGGATATCTATGAAGAAAAAGAACCAGCACAAATCTAAGTGCAGATGTTATTACAATAGGCAGTTTAAGGCTGCGTTCACACGCTGCGTATTTGTCGCATTTTTTTACACGCGTATTTGCTCCAAAAATGCATGTGCGTCTGCATTTCCCTGCAAAGTGAATGGACATTCACTTTGTGCCATTCAGACGTCGCGTAATTTTACGCAGTGTTTTTGGAGCAAAAAACGCGTGCGTAAGAAGAATGAACATGTCAATTTTTCCAGTTTTTTACGCGCGTTTCTTCCTTTGGCCCCATTATAAGTGCTGGAAGAAACGCGCGTAAAAAAGCGCAATTGAAGTTGTTCTGTCGCGGGGTTTTTTACGCACGTTTTTCCCCTGAAGAAAACGCACGTAAAAAAACGCGACAAATACGCAGCGTGTGAACGCAGCCTAAAGCCTTGTTTTTGCTCACCTTTCCGGTGTCTTTACTGGGTTGTATATAAAAAATCTCCTTGGGTATGCAGCTTAAGCTGGTTTCACACTACGATTTTTGCTAATCCGATGCTGTCCGATATAAATCGGACAGCATCGGATCCGATTTTGGCCCCATGTCTTCCTATGGGGATCGGACCGATTCAGATGTGCACTAAATGCCATCCGAATTGCGTCCGATCCGATTTTTTCCGATTTCATTCCGGTGCAAAAATCGGAGACTGCTCCGATTTTTGCATCCGAATCAAAAACCGGATAGGATCGGATCTGACAGATCGGATGGCAATTATGCCAAATCCGATCCGATTCCATTAAAATGGGGCCCTATGGAGCAGGGTCCGAGGAAACATCTGATATCTCCTCGGACCCGATTTTAGTGTACTGAGCATGCTCAGTACACTAAAATTGCTCCAACCCTTCTAATTACACTTCTGCAATGTATGATATACATTGCGGAAGTGTAATTAAGTAAAAGAAAGAGTTAAAAATAAAAAAGTCATTATGCTCACCTATTCTCTATCCAACGCTGACTCCCACAGCGAAGTCCTTGTGCTTACAGGACCTGTGGTGATGTCAGAGAGCATCATCGGGTCACATGACTGCAGTTACTGTGGTAACTGCGGTCATGTGACCTGATGACGCTCTGTGACATCTTCACAGGTCCTGCAAGCACACGGACCTTGCTGTGGGAGTCAGCTTTGGATAGAGGATAGGTGAGCATAATTTTTTATTTTTAACTCTTTCTTATATTTCACTTCTGCAATGTATGTTATACATTGCAGAAGTGAAAGTGCCCCGCTGTGTCTGGATCCGTAATAATCACGGACCCGGACACAGAAAAAGCATCTGGAGGTCACCTCCGATGCTTTCCTTTCTTGTCCGTGGGATCCTACAAAAAGTAGGATCCCACGGACAGGGAAAAAAATCGTAGTGTTAAAGCAGCCTTAGCCTCTCCGGGTAGATCAGGTCTCCAGACCGAGGGATTCTGATTCATCAATGTGCAGATTAAAAGTTACCCGACTGGTAAGGCAGCGCTTCCTTGGGAGACTTGGTAAACATTATCCTAGATTTCTTTATTTAAAAATCAATAAAATTGCAGTACAACGTGTCTCAACTCTAATATGAGTCTTCCTCCGGTACAAATATATAGTATCATAAGTGTCTGTGTGCTTTCTTATATAAGTCACACTATACTTGGGAAGGAGGGAGTGGGATCCACCCATTTGGTTAATTACATTAATTGGCTCCATGTTTGCCCGAGTCTGGTATGTTGCCACGCTTTATTACAAGTTGGAGTAGCTTTCCTTATTTCTATTATAGAAATTTACAAATACTTGTTTGCATATGTACTAGCAAACATCCATTATCTACAAAAAAGATCAATAAAATATCGATATCTTTGTTTTATAAATGACTATATATGATTAATTTCCCTGTAGGGTAGGTAAAAATGTATTTAAAAAAACCTTTTAAATACTTGTTCTTTTTATATTAAAAAAAAAAAAAAAGAGCTAAAATATATTTCCTGAATATCAATAAGTGTTGGTGAAAACTAACCTCACATTTAATATAACAGCCATGTATTCATTTTCATGTGACTACTATAAAGCCCCTATATAACATATTTCCTGGATTTTCAGCGAGTGGAAGAGAGATCCAAATTTACAAAGCTTCGATCAAGCCACTTCGCCAAAGTGTTAAATATACTCTACTAGTAAAAAGGCCCGATGCAATTGCATCGGGAGCGCGGTGAAATGAATTGTGTGTGAACAGGCGGGTGAATGGGGAGCAGAGTATAGAGGCGGCTCTGTGGGTGGCAGAGTATAGAGGCGGCTCTGTGGGTGGCAGAGTATAGAGGCGGCTCTGTGGGTGGCAGAGTATAGAGGCGGCTCTGTGGGTGACAGAGTATAGAGGCGGCTCTGTGGGTGACAGAGTATAGAGGCGGCTCTGTGGGTGGCAGAGTATAGAGGCGGCTCTGTGGGTGGCAGAGTATAGAGGCGGCTCTGTGGGTGGCAGAGTATAGAGGCGGCTCTGTGGGTGGCAGAGTATAGAGGCGGCTCTGTGGGTGGCAGAGTATAGAGGCGGCTCTGTGGGTGGCAGAGTATAGAGGCGGCTCTGTGGGTGGCAGAGTATAGAGGCGGCTCTGTGGGTGGCAGAGTATAGAGGCGGCTCTGTGGGTGGCAGAGTATAGAGGCGGCTCTGTGGGTGGCAGAGTATAGAGGCGGCTCTGTGGGTGGCAGAGTATAGAGGCGGCTCTGTGGGTGGCAGAGTATGACGTGGCGGGTGGCTGGAGGGGTGAGGCGAGCAGAGGGTGGAGGGGTGAAGGGAGGTGGTAGTGGAGGGGTGAGGAGAGCTGCGGCTGGAGGGGTGAGGAGAGCTGCGGCTGGAGGGGTGAAGGGAGGTGGTAGTGGAGGGGCGAGGAGAGCTGCGGCTGGAGGGGTGAAGGGAGGTGGTAGTGGAGGGGCGAGGAGAGCTGCGGCTGGAGGGGCGAGGAGAGCTGCGGCTGGAGGGGCGAGGAGAGCTGCGGCTGGAGGGGCGAGGAGAGCTGCGGCTGGAGGGGCGAGGAGAGCTGCGGCTGGAGGGGCGAGGAGAGCTGCGGCTGGAGGGGCGAGGAGAGCTGCGGCTGGAGGGGCGAGGAGAGCTGCGGCTGGAGGGGTGAAGGGAGGTGGTAGTGGAGGGGCGAGGAGAGCTGCAGCTGGAGGGGTGAGGAGAGCTGCGGCTGGAGGGGTGAAGGGAGGTGGTAGTGGAGGGGCGAGGAGAGCTGCAGCTGGAAGGGTGAAGGGAGGTGGTAGTGGAGGGGCGAGGAGAGGTGCGGCTGGAGGGGCGAGGAGAGGTGCGGCTGGAGGGGCGAGGAGAGGTGCGGATGGAGGGGCGAGGAGAGGTGCGGCTGGAGCGGGGACATCACCGCTCGGCGGCAGGACGTGGCTGCGTGCTGGGGCAGATCACAGCCCCAGTTACACGCCATTGTCCTCAGTGGCGGGTTGAGTGCTGCAGAGAGGGATCAGTCCCTCCTCTGAGGTCACACATGTGGCCTGAGGGGAAGGAGGGGATTGGACGGTGTGTGGTAAACAGAGGACGGGCATCTGATTGGTCCAGGACGCCGAGTCCTGGCCAATGGGATGGGCGTCATGTGTGTACAACACAGCGCCCAATCCGCTTGCAGGGGCGGCGGCGGGCAATGGGAGTGAGCGGAGCCTGCAAAGCCTGAGACGGTCTGCTGACTCCCATTGGCGGCCGCCGCCCACAGGACGACGTCACTGGCTCCCGCCACCCGCATACAGCCCCTACACCGCTACTCCACCAGCATGGGGACACTGAGGCCCCAGTGGTGAGAGAGCGTCGAGGGGCGGAAGCCACCGGCGGCATCCCGGCTGCGTGGACTTGGCGGAGGAGGCGAGGGCGGTGGCGATGAAGCGGGGCCGACGGTTTGCAGGATGGCAGCGGTGTCAGGTAGTGCGGCTGAGGATGGAGGAGGCTGTGAGGACGGAGGAGGCTTGGGGACGGAGGAGGCTGTGGGGACGGAGGAGGCTGTGGGGACGGAGGAGGCTGTGGGGACGGAGGAGGCTGTGGGGACGGAGGAGGCTGTGGGGACGGAGGAGGCTGTGGGGACGGAGGAGGCTGTGGGGACGGAGGAGGCTGTGGGGACGGAGGAGGCTGTGAGGACGGAGGAGGCTGTGAGGCTGGAGGAGGCTGTTCAATTCTTATACTTACAATCCGGCGAGCGCTCGCTGCAGGGAGGAGTAGCAGTCATTGTTGTGATAGGAGCTTTTCTGTCAGAATGACATCAGCGTTCGGCGCAGTGATTGGTGCGTTCGCGGTCATGTGATATCACATGGCCGCAAGCGGGCCAATCACAGCGCTGAACGCAGATGTCATTGTGACATCATGCAAGGTGCTATCAGCAGAATGGGTGCTTTGTTAGCTCCGGGCGCCGCTGTCATGGAATGTGGCGGTGAGCGTCGGGGGAGCGGGAGGATGTGGCGGGTGAGCGGCGGGCTGTGCGTGGAGCGGGCAGTGGTTGGGGTGTGGGGGTAAGGAGGAGCAGTGTGGGTGAGTGGGGGCAGTGTTGGTGAGTAGGGGGTATGGAGGGGCAGTGTGGGGAGTGAGGGCATAGGGGGGTAAGAGGAGTGAGCAGGGGCAGTGTGGGTTAATGGGGGGGGTAAGCAGGGGCAGTGTGGGTGAGTGTGGGTTAAAGGGGGGCAGTGTGGGTGATAGGGGTGGTAGGCATGGGCAGTGTGGGGAGTGAGGAGATAGGGGGGTAAGAGTAGTGAGGAGGGGCAGTGTGGGGAGTGAGGAGATAGGGGGGGTAAGAGTAGTGAGGAGGGGCAGTGTGGGGAGTGAGGAGATAGGGGGGGTAAGAGTAGTGAGGAGGGGCAGTGTGGGGAGTGAGGAGATAGGGGGGGTAAGAGTAGTGAGGAGGGGCAGTGTGGGGAGTGAGGAGCTGGGGGGGGTAAGAGGAGTGAGGAGGGGCAGTGTGGGGAGTGAGGAGATAGGGGGGGTAAGAGTAGTGAGGAGGGGCAGTGTGGGGAGTGAGGAGATAGGGGGGGTAAGAGGAGTGAGGAGGGGCAGTGTGGGGAGTGAGGAGATAGGGGGGGTAAGAGTAGTGAGGAGGGGCAGTGTGGGGAGTGAGGAGCTGGGGGGGGGGTAAGAGGAGTGAGGAGGGGCAGTGTGGGGAGTGAGGAGATGGGGGGGTAAGAGTAGTGAGGAGGGGCAGTGTGGGGAGTGAGGAGATAGGGGGGGTAAGAGTAGTGAGGAGGGGCAGTGTGGGGAGTGAGGAGCTGGGGGTAAGAGGAGTGAGGAGGGGCAGTGTGGGGAGTGAGGAGATAGGGGGGGTAAGAGTAGTGAGGAGGGGCAGTGTGGGGAATGAGGAGCTGGGGGGGGTAAGAGGAGTGAGGAGGGGCAGTGTGGGGAGTGAGGAGATGGGGGGGTAAGAGTAGTGAGGAGGGGCAGTGTGGGGAGTGAGGAGATAGGGGGGGTAAGAGTAGTGAGGAGGGGCAGTGTGGGGAGTGAGGAGCTGGGGGGTAAGAGGAGTGAGGAGGGGCAGTGTGGGGAGTGAGGAGATAGGGGGGGTAAGAGTAGTGAGGAGGGGCAGTGTGGGGAATGAGGAGCTGGGGGGGGGTAAGAGGAGTGAGGAGGGGCAGTGTGGGGAGTGAGGAGATAGGGGGGGTAAGAGGAGTGAGGAGATAGGGGGGGGGTTAAGCAGGAGCAGTGGGGGTGGAGATGTGCGGGGCGGCGCCCCTGTAACGATTACTTGAGGAGCGGTGGGGGGAATGGGGGCGGGTGGTTAGAGTGTGCAGGGCCGGCGGTGCTGTAGGCTATAATGGAAGTGCAGGGCGGGCGCCATCTTACCGTGGTCCGCGTCATTGAGGCAGGCGTCGGGTGATGGTAGCGGCGGTGTCTTTTGTACTGGCGCTCCCCCCGTGGCTGCTGGCGATAGGGCCTGAGGGCTCGCACTGTCCGATGGACGGTGCGGCCCTGGCGGCGGGGGTGATCGGGAGCATGGGTTGAGGGAGTAGGAGAGCGGCGGGCGGGCTGTGGAGCGGGGGCGCCATCTTCCCGTGGTCCGCTACGGCGGGCCGCGTCATTGAGGCAGACGTTGGGTGATGGTGGTCCGAGTGTCTGCAGAGCTGTTCTAGTGCAGTTCAGGACCTGCGGTGATGTCACAGTCACGTGACACCAGGTTACCATGGAGTAACCTGGTGTCACGTGACTGTGACATCACCACAGGTCCTTGACTGCAGTAGAAGAGCTCTGCAGACACTCGGAGCCTGCGGCAGCCACCGGAAGCCTGGAGGAAGACGGCGGGGGCTCGGGGAGAGGTGAGCATTAATTTTTTTTTTTTTTTTTTTTACAGTAGTGCGGGTCTGCGGCTCATGATGACGCTGCGCGTCATCACTCGCAGTCCCGCAAAGCATGTTGGGATTCGGCTACAGTGCCCGAATTCCCAACTGCGGATTATATAAGTAGATTTTATCATTGAGTCCATCCGGGTGTATATTCCGCAGGCTATACATCCAGAAGGACTCTTTCCTATTGAGCATCTGTATTCTATTGGTAATAGAGGTAGATACAGATTCAAAAGGGGTAATTTTAATTTCGAACTTCCCTCCATGATATGATGAAAGGTGGTGAGACAAGCTGTGCATTTGCAATTTAATCTTAGTGTTATGTCCGTGTCCACTGAGCCTATTTTGAATTTTTTGGGTTGTACGTAATGTAATGTAATTCGCATTTACAGGTAATTACATAAATCGCAAATTCTATTTGACAGGTTAGGCGCTGTTTTATAGGGAATTTTTCTCCCGTGCTATGTGAAGTAATCTCTGTGGACCCATGTGTAATGCACTTACAGCACTGGCATTGTTTCTTTCTACATTTATACACACCCGAAGTCTGAGGGAGTATTTTGTAATCCATCTCGGGATTTATTGTTTTTTAACAATTTGGAGTAATCAAATTCCATGTTGTTTTCCCTCTTCTGAAAGTGATCCCCAGCTTGTCAGGGAGGGATTTCCTTAATAGGGGATCCTGTTGTAATATATGCCAATGTTTCCCCGCTCTGTAGACTTCAAGCACCGCATTGCGCATGCATGCTGGGTGCCTAACGAGAGCTGCGTGGGTATACTTACATCACCCGCTCCCTGAAATGATGCGAATCGTGTCTTCATGACCGCCCAGCGTCCTGTAAACCAGTGTTTCCCAACTCCAGTCCTCAAGGCACACCAACAGGTCATGTTTTCAGGATTTCCTTATCATTAGACAGATGATGGAATTATCCCCTGTGCAAGTGATTAAACTAACACCTGTGCAATCCTAAGGAAATCCTGAAAACATGACCTGTTGGTGTGCCTTGAGGACTGGAGTTGGGAAACACTGCTGTAAACAAGGGAGGGCTTGCCTAGAAAATGAATAGTAGATCACGCCCATCAAGGCGTGATCTACTGACGAACAGGGCAAAGAACATACATGCCCTAAGGACTAAAGAATATAGCCCCTGCTAATTATAATCGCTAATGAGTAAGTTATAAAACGTTTTTATCCACTTTCACAGGATGCTTTTAAGAGACAAAAGAAGTGTGAGATTAGTGATAGGATGGTGCAGGGACATGTTTTGCTAGCTTAGGTGGCGTTTTGGAGGTGACAAGATCCCATTAAGTCTCCTCACTGCCGGCTGGCAGAATACTCTCTACAAGGAGAATAGCTGTTCCCCTAGACTTTTTATTGGCCTCTCATACAGCCAGGTCAAAATTCCCACACAATGCACTGATGAGGGGTAATCATGCAGCATCTGCAGTTTGGGGTTCTGATCTGGCACAAATCCCAAGTCCTATTAAAAGGCTTGTTAAAGAGTCAATTATGACTTTTAGGATTACTACCTTTATTAGGTGGCATTAGAGTTTGTCTATTTCCTCACTGAAGTCCCAATTTGCATATGCAATTGTTCTCTTTATAATCTTTATTGGTCATTTGACTGTTTAATAGGTAAATAACTCCTTTCTCCTTCCCTTCTCTTTCCCCTTCTTCCTTTCACACTTCTAGATGACCAACTAGCTTTTACTCCCCAATAAACATGTGTATCTCCCCTCCCTTCCCTTTTTTTCACTCTGACTTTCCCATTTAAGATTTATGATAGCTACGTTTTTAAATTGTGTTTTGTTTGTTAAACCTAATAGATATCATTGTTAAAATGTATAAAAACAAATGTATTCTGAAGTTAAGGTGTTACATGTAGCCTATATTAGGGAGGATTTACCTCATTCATTTTACCTAAGTGTTCTTTAGTCTGCTGCACTATTCCATAAGAAAAATCTTATCACTGCACACAACTGCATTTTTTTATTGTTTATATTCATGTAGCAGCAACATATTTGAGGCAAACAAGAGTTCAGCAAACGCCCAGACTTACTATTTTGAACTTGACTGACTTTTCACCCTTATCTTTATTGTGTTCCAGCCTTAGAATTTGTTTTCTTCAATATAAAGAACCTGGTGCAGGAACACAGTGCATTTCTCATTAGGTTTTATACTGGTAAACCGGGGCTTAACAATAAGGGTCGCGACTGCGATTAGGCCCAAAGGTACAGTGGCAGCGCCCACCGACCCAGCACCTGCGTCATATGGTTGTGGGTCCGTTAGGATGCACATCCATGTCACTGTGTGGCACACCACAAAGCCGCTATGCGGCTTGTGTTTCAGGGATCCTCCTACATCTTTGGGGTGGGCCCATCCTTCTTCCCCCATCCCGTCATTTCCCCTCACCACGGCCTGGCTTTTCATAAGCGTTCCACAGTGGAATGCATGCCGGCACCGCCTCTTTTCGTGTTTTCCACTTTTGTACGGAGACTGGAGCTGTGGGAGAGGTAAATACAGATTTTTTATTTATTTATTTATTTAATAAATGGATACATTGTGGCCAGAGGTTTATGGGGTTATGCATTATACTATTTAAAGGGTTATGAGTCTGTATTATACTATAATGAAGGACTATGACGCTGCATTACACTATAATGGAGGGCTATGAGGCTACATTATACTGTATGGAGGACTATGGGGCTGCATTATACTATATGAAGGACAATGGGGGAGGGAGGAGGACCATATAATCTAGGATGGGGGACTTATTCCTAGAGGAGGACCATATATAGCAGGATGAGGGACATTTAATACATAATAAAAGGGGAGAGGAGTCAATCAATGAGTCCATAGGATGTAGAATGTTACACGGTAATTACTAATTACACTTCTCTACTATGTGTGAACGACATTGTGGATAGTGCTGTGCAGTTTTATATTGTGTGCAGTCCTATGTAGCTGGTATAGTGGTGTGGGTAAGAGATTGGCATTACTCCATTCCTTAAAGCGATTGTCCAAGCTCGCAATATTGCCGACGTTTTCGAGTCACCGATTAAAAGCGGGCAGTTTGAATTCAATGGACCGATCTTTTTATTCTGCATTCATTTACCTGCAAAACAAAAGGATCATGTCTTTTTTCTTAGTGATGCTTCTGGTGTTATTAGAAACGTTTGACTATATTGATCTCGTGTACTCTGCAGTGCAATAAAGTGTCACCTAATGCGGTTACATAAGCTGTAATTATTTCTGGTGGTTTTGATATCTGAGTGTCAGGATTATGATGAAATATGTAACAGCCTTTTATTTTATCTCACAGGAGGTGGGAGAGCCAACCAAAGATGAAAAGGCCATTGCCAAGTACCTGCGCTTCAACTGCCCATCCAAGTCCACCAATATGATGGGGCACAGAGTTGACTACTTTGTTGGTAAGCTTTCCTACGTATTACTTCTCTTTATGAATGCGAACATATTTAGAAACACACCTAAAAGAGACCCTACATTGTGCAAAAATATACAGACTTCTCCTGAAAGCAGTTAACTTTAATGATATTTTTGTTTGTCATCGATTCTGTCATTTTCGTTGACATCAATCTAACACATTCAGATGAAGGAATCTGATTTTCATTGGCTGAAATGTCTTCAGAAAATTGGCCACTTGTGGGCTATCCACTAATACAGAAGAGCTTTGGTGTCTTACAAGATTTTTCTGAACTTGTCAACCCATGTCAATATGTCTTACAGCCTGCAAATGTGTATTCACATCAGTGAGAGCCATGTGGTGCTACAGTTATCTGTGTGCTTAGCACAATCCCTTCAGGCTGGAGCATCACTCTATACCACATGTGCTTTCTGCACATTCTGATCAGGCTGCCACTTCCATGTCTCCTGTGTATGAATACCTCGATAGACAATAGTAATGATTCTCCAATAGGGAGACATGCAATACAATTAAGATTTATATGGTCGTGAATGGGAAATTCTCAGGAGTCTCATGAGATGATTAAAAAATGTACGATCCATGAATACCTTGCACTGTAATTTGTGACATCCACACAGTGCTGAGAAGAAATGCTAATACAAGGAACTAGTTAGTTATATATTATGTGACTGTAATAAAGTGTTACGTAGTTTACTCTGCATGCTTTTTCCTTTTATTCTTGATTCCAACTTGTAGAATTCATTAATAGGTGGTACTGAATGAGTACATAATTATAAATTTATGTATGTTTTCTTATTGCAGCTTCCAAAGCCGTGGACTGTCTTCTAGATTCAAAATGGGCAAAAGCAAAAAAAGGAGAAGAAGCCCTGTTTACCAACCGGGAATCTGTGGTTGACTTTTGCAACAAGTATGTCCTGCCATCAGGGTCAAGTAGTAGCACAAGAGATGGGTTTATTGTGTGTGTAAAAGATGGAAGTAGTTTCCAATTTTCAGTTAACTTGTAAGTCTATTCTTCCTCCAGGAGGTTGTGTGGGTGATGGTTATGGATGAATTATAGAGGCCTCAGCCATTACACAGAGAGGAGGGGTCTTTCATGGCTCCATCACACATGTATCTGCTGCATGAAGGAAAGATAATGTAGATTGTGAATTGGACCAAATATGTTTGACCAGTTCTAGCAGATGCGTGTAACTGTGTGTTCAATTATTGTGTGAATTACTGCAGTCGGGCGTACACCCATCACCAAAGATGATCTGTCTCTCTGTAAGAAGCAACATCTCTGTGCTGTCATCAGTCTCAGACAAGCATTATCAACTAGCCCCTAAGCCAATCAGAACAGAGTATCCCTCTTGATCTCTATGATTTACTCATGGGGAGATGAACATTTCTTCTCTAAGCTTTAATTTATTAGTGTTTTTTTTTTTTCTAAGACTGTCCTAGAATCCACCAGATTTATCATAGTTGTTCTTGGTGAAAATGGCACTAGAATTTTGGCTTAAGCTTGATCTCCACCTTTTTCAGAGCTGATGGCATAACTGTTTACTGCTAGAACTATCACTCTTGCTGTATACACAGATGGATGACAAAGGAAAAAATACCCCTTCCTTGCCAGGGCATAACCCTGTCCACTTCCAACCAGGATAATAAATATTTTAATCGCATACTGCCAGAGCTTAAAAGGAGAAGGAAGGGTCTGCTGGTAGATGGCCTTCCCAGGGGATAAAACCTGACCAGCTCGCCAAGTGTTTGTACCCCGTACTTTTTATCTTGTATAAAAAAAAACACTAGGTTTTGCTCTTTCAAATTTTAGTTCTCCTTTTGGCTCAGGGCTAAACAAAGGGCAGTGGTAGGGTCCAGGACCGCCTCTCACTGCTGCTCTAGACTTCATTAGTAGTGAGATCACATGGCTCAGTGATTGGCTGCAGCACTTATCAATGTGATGTCACTGCTGCAGCTAATCACCAAAGACCAGAGATCAGGAGGAGTGGCAGCACAGGACTACAGTAGTGAGTTAAAGAGCTGTTTGCTTTTTTGTAATTCAACCCTGAGCCTATGGGGTAATAATCTTTTGAAAAGAGACAACCCATTTAAAAAAAAATGTATGTTTGTATAGATAGATGAAAAAGAATAATATATATTAAAAAACCCACTAAGGTTTAATAGTCTATAGATTGATTAGGCTCTGGTTATAATATAAATTCTATATGATTCCTTAGAAAAAAGTGTTCAAACACCATGAATTACTTCACATTACATTACATTGGGATTTTGTGTTCTATATCAAGTAAGTTGTGACACAAACACACATGACACACACAGACTGTGTAAGTAACAAGTATTTGTGAGCCCTCGCGAACAGGATCTTCTCCCCTCTTGTATCTGTACGACCAAATTGTCCACATTTATTGTACTTATCCCTGACTGCCCATTTAGCATGTAAAGCGCCATGAAATTTAATGGCGCTATGTAAATAATAATAATACATGGTTTTCTAAATATTTAAAAAATATTAATCTGAAAATTGTGAGGTGCGTTTGTATTCAGACCCCAGTAGTCTGATACCCCTAAATAGAATCCTAAGTGACTGTCTCCAAAAGTCACCTAATTAGTGATCTGAGTCCACCAGATCATTCTTAAAACTATGGAACACACTAGATAGGTCAGGGATAAAGTTTCAGAGAAAAATAATGCACGGTTAGGATATTTTAAAAAAATAGCCCAAGCTCTGAACATCTCACAGCTTAATCCATTATTTAAGGATGGGAGGAGTATGGCACAATTGCAGACCTACAAGACATGCCATCCACCTAAACAAGGTCTCAAACTCCAGGCCTCGAGGCGCACACAGTCCAGGTTTTCAGGATTTCTAGAATTTGACTGTGGTCATTGATTACCAACTGTCAAATACTATGAAAATCCTGAAAACCTGCACTGTTGCGCCCTCGAGGCCTAGAGTTTGAGACCCTGACCTAACGAATTCAAAGCAAAGAGAGCCTAAATAAAAATGCAGCCAAGAGGTTCATGGTCACTGTGGAGGAGTTAGAAATAAAACCTCTGCACTCTTATTGACAAAAGGAATCCAAGAGAATTTTCTGCGACTTAGCTTTTTATTGGTCAGCTGACCAATAAAAAGCTAAATCGCAGAAAATTCTCTGGATTCCTTTTTTCTCTAGTCACCTTCCACGACAGCAGAGGAGGTTGCCTCTCCACTCCCTAATTGGGACAGGAAGCACAAGAGATTAAAAGGACCCTCCCACTTACCACTAGCCAGTGTCTTTCCTGTTCCCATGGGGCATGGAGAGGTTTTTATCTGGCCGGCGAGCTGCAGCATACCTTTTTTTTGTGGCGTTTCCCAGCCGGGCAGTGTTGGTCGGGCCGTGCTCCTCCTCCTGCTGCTCCCATCTGCCTCGGTTGTGGGACCGTAGCCCTGGCCCTCCGGATCCCCTTCTGGGGTGATGCGAGCTGGTGGCTCCCTGGCCGGTGGCCTCCTCCACTGACTGAGCCCGCCGGCCGCTTCCTGTACATGCGCGCTGCCCCGCATGACCGGAAGTGGCGCTAGTGGACGGGTCTTCCGGTCACACGCTTTCCCGGCGGGAGCGTGGCGCTTCCGGGTCCTTACAAGTGGGACCCGGTGGAAGCAGTGTGCGGGCTCGCCACCGCAATGCTGCAGCCTGCCAGGACCCGGTGCGGGAAGCGGGGAACATGATGGAGACACTGGGGGGGGCAGGCCTTTGGACATTAAGGCTGCCCTGAAGACTACTGACCACGGTAAGTGCCTGCTGTACAGTGGTATCTTCCTGTCTTCCCCTGCATCTGAAGGGCCCAGTGTACCCCCTGCCACAGTGATTCTGTGGGAGGGAGGGGGGAAATCCCCCTTTTTCCTGCCTATAGGGCAGGGCCTGTTTGTGCTTGTACTGTGCTTTCTTCTAGGGAGCCCCAGCTGGCCCCTAGAAACCATCTGGGAACTCTGCTAAATGGCCTATTTGCACTGGGAAATTCCTCCTTGGATGGGTGGATCCCCTGACTAGAAAATTTAGATCATTTGGAGATTTAGTAGATAAATATAAGTTACCACGGAATTTGTTTTCTTCATATCAACAAATCATCCATCACTTTCGGGTTGAATTGGGCCCACCTAAGTCCTCCACCCCTTCTAGATTTGAGCAACTGTGTGCCAGAGGTACCTCGGCAAGAGGCCTTGTCTCAGACATTTATTCCATCCTACACGACCCAGACCCCCTGAATCCCATACAACACAAATACATGCAGAGATGGGAGAGTCGGTTGAGTTGCACGTTACCACACCAAAAGTGGCAAGTGATATGGTCTCGAGCCCTTAGAACCTCAATTAATACCCTTTATAAGGAAAATCAGTTCAAGATATTAATGATGTGGTACCACACCCCTAAATTGCTTAATTCAATTAATCAGTCCATCCCTAATGTTTGCTGGAGATGTGACGCAGTTGAAGCATCCCTGTACCACATCTTCTGGACTTGCCTGGGAATAATTGTTTTTTTGGATGGAGGGTGAGAGGTTGGTGGGAGGAGTCATGGGTGTCACTGTCCCTCTGGACCCCCTGGCATACTTGTTGAATTAACTACCACCAGGGTTGGATAAACCAAAGGCTAAACTATTACTCCACCTTCTAACAGCTGCCAAATGCCTCATCTCATTGTTGTGGAAGAAAATCGTTCCTACCCTGCCCGATTTATACACCCGAATAAATGATGTCTACTTTATGGAAAAAACTGACTGCTAACTTAGGGCCCTTTCACATTAGCGGTAAACGCTGATCGCGGCAGTTGCGGTGAAAAAAACGCAACTGCCGCGGTTACCGCATAATGGCCGCACTTGCAGTTCACCTGTGGCAAGCCCCATGCAATGTCTATGGGGCTTGCAGCAGGTGCGGTATAGTTGTGGTTTCGGCACTTGCGGCAGATGCAGCCGCAAGAAAACTGCTGCTGACTGCCGCACACCTACCGCAAGCCACATAGACATTGCATGGGGATTGCCGCAGGTGAACAGCAAGTGCGGTCGTTCTGCGGTAACCACAGCAGTTGCGTTTTTTTTTTCACCGCAACTGCTGCGATCAGTGTTTACCGCTGATGTGAAAGGGGCCTTACACAATACTATGGACAAATTCGATAAAATCTGGAGCTATTGGATCATATTCCGAGAAAATTTTCATTTGTGACAAATGAAGACATAAACATGACATACTTTACTTCTTGTGGGACTATCTACTGGGACTCCCGAAGCTTTATGGACCCACATCTTGCTTACTGTTAAAAAGTCTGACACCTTACCAGATACCTTGCCATTCTATATATGATGAGATCCTCTCACTCTCCCTTTTTTTAAACCCATGCTCAAATAGTGCCATTTTACAGTTGAATATCCCTTTCATTCTCTTATCAATGTCATATGTTGATTTATGATGAAAAAGTTAATAAATACAAAGTTGAAACAAAAAAAACAAAAAAATATTTTTTGTATTGAGACTCCTTACTAATTTTCCACCATAATATTTTGAGTTTTTTTGTCTATTGCTAGCTGAAAAATAAATTCTGACAGTCTGAGGGGGAATTTGAAACTCTTACCTTTTAAATCTGATTTAGATTTTAAATGTGATAATAATATTATTATTATTATTATTTTGATAATGGTCTAGAAAATAAAATAAAAAAATTTTTCTATATTAAAACCAAATCCGAATTTTTACACTGGCCACTCGTCCTTACATTTGGATTCTATAAGTGAATCATGCATCATGTGCAAGTTTTAAGGCCACGTTACACACACAGATATATTGGTCACAGATCTCTGGTTGCAGTGAAATCATGGACATTGTTCCATTGTACACAGCCACAAAATGGAGCAATGTGTCCATGATTTCACTGCAACCAGAGATCTGTGACCATCTGTGTGTGTAACGCGGCCTTTAGAGTTACTGAAATTGTCAATGTTGTCTAGTTCTGAGTATGCACTTCAGTAGTTTACATTCATTCTTTCGTTATGTTTGTCTTTTCTTAGGCTTCTTAAGAAACAGTTCTTTCACCGTGCATTAAAAGTCATGAAAATGAAGCCAGAGAAAGACCCAAAGAAGGAGAAAGAGAAGGGCAAAAATGACGGTGCTAAGGATGATGACAAGAAGATCAAAAAAGATACAACCAAGGAAGATAAAGCCAAGAAAGATAAAGAAAAGAAAAAGGAAGCTGAGAAGGAGGAAAGCAAAAAGGTGATTGTACTGGAATCTTGCTTTAGTCAAAACTACAGGAATGAGTGTGTTTAACTTTTTTTTTTTTATTATTTCTGAATGTTAAATTGAGCATCGGGTTCTTTTTACTTTTCTACCATGTTATTGGCATATGGAGTGTCATGTACCCGCTTCTCAACACATGACCCGGGGTGCGCCCACAAGGGTTACTTTATCGCCTCTCACTCAATCTAGCACTCAACCTCTGTTCAAGGCTATAAAGTGACCAAAAACCACACCCCAACACGGTCCACACACGCTGCCACCACTCATCAAACATACGATGTGATGAGTCCCCAAAATATACTACTGTCTGACAGTCAACAGGGTCACGCTTTCTTTTTAAGGCTATGGATTCTTTTAGAGCATGCAAGGATCAATCTTTATTAAAGTTTGAAGCTTTAATATAAAAATTACAGTGCTTACAATAAAAAGATATAAAAATTAAAAGGACACAAGGGTATGCAAAACAGTGGTAAAATAAAATGGAAAAATCCCCAACTTCCAGTCTAAAGTTTGAAATGAAAGTAATTGAGAAGTGAAATATATAAATAACATCAGCATATGGCTGACCCCTACCTGTGAACAGCATTCTTTTGTGTCACCCAGCTGTATTTTAAATACCCTGTCTCCCCCATCACCCCAACACCCCATTCCCTGTAGTAAATGGAAACTTTATGACCCTGCCACCATTGACCATAATTGTTCAATCCCTTTGAAGCTCTCAGAAGTGTCACAAATGACACCCTCTGAATTCTCATTGAAATTACAGTTCCTGTAATCAAGATAAGGAGAGGTTATGCCTTTTGTGCAGAGATGGCAAACTGGAATCAATGTTCCATTAGTACTGCCTGCTGCTACTATACAATTCTCCCTACAAATACATATTTCTTTCCCATGGAGATAATAAATTGTGAATAAAGTTGTGATGGCATTGCCTTACCTTCCAGAAACCTCCACCTTTCATTGTAAAGACTATGTGAACTTCCCAGTTTCTTTTGGCCCGTTACACATAATCTGTGAGTCTGATCATTGCCTTGTGTTGCTATGCCACTGACAGGCCTCTTTCACATCGGCGTTTCTCGCTGATTGCGGCAGATCCGGCAGATTTTCCGCATCTGCCGCCTAACGGCCACACTTGCACCACGCCCATACATTGTTTATTGAGCTTGCAGCAAGTGCAGTATTGCTGCAATCCGGCACTTGCGTCCACAAAAAAAAGCGCGGTCAGCTGCGGTTGTTTTGCATGGCCACAAAATGCTGGATCGCAGCAATACCGCACTTGCCGCAAGCCCAATAAACAATGTATGGACTTGGCGCAAGTGCGGCCGTTAGGCGGTAAATCTGCCGGATCTGCTGTAATCAGCGAAAAACGCTGATGTGAAAGGGGCCATAGGCCAGCAGAAGGACCATCATTCATCAACTAATCAAAATCATTGCTGGCAGCTCATCACCTCGTGGAAATGCAGGAATTGCTACTGCCATGTATGCAGTATGGGGACAGAACAGTGATTTTTTTTTAACAATTATTCTATCCCTATGAATTTGCCATTCGAGGGTTTTTCTCTTCTTGTTCCTTCAGGAGCTCACTGCTCATCTGCCTCCTGAGGGGGGTTGCTCCTGAAGATGGAGAGTTACTAGGCTGCTGGCCTGAACTGACCGCTCCTATCAATAGCCAGTTTCAAGCATAAAGCTTGCAAGCAGAGCAAGCTCCTGTACACTTATATCTGCAATGTTTGGTTTATTCATTGTTGGCCATGTTGTAGTCAATTTTTGATTTCTAAATCGCTGGCCATGTTGTGGTCGAGTTGTGTTCACTTAATGAGGACCTGTCACCATCCTGCTGCATGGCAAAGTAAGTGCAGCACTGAATGCAGCATGTCTGCTGCATTTTGGGAAGGGGTCCCCATGTCTCCAGTTCCCCTGTACCCGAGAAATACACTTTATAAAGCTTACAGATAAGAGGTGTAATGGGTGGGATCTTAACAGGTCATCGCCACTGGCACAGTCTTCCCTTCTCCTGCGTGTATATTCAGCCCCTTGTATGTGAATGCCACCACCTCCTGTTCTGTGCTCCTCACCTCTCCTCTGCTCCTGCTCTGTCAATCACGCTACCGCACAGAGCAGCACTGTGTGATGTCAGCAGCAGAGCCCGCCCTGCTTCATGCTTTATTCAAACAGCAGAGCGGGAATCTGGCGCAAGATTCCCGCCCTCCTGCTTGAATAAAGCATAAAGCAGGACGGGCTCTGCTGCTGACATCACACAGTGCTGCTGTGTGCGGCAGTGTGATTGACAGAGCAGGAGCAGAGGAGAGGTGAGGAGCGCAGAACAGGAGGCGGCGCCATTCACATACAAGAGGCTGAATGTACACGGGGGAGGAGGGAAGACTGTACCCGCGGCGACGACCTATTCATAAGATCTCACCCATTAGACCTCATATCTGTAAGCTTTATAAAGTGTATTTCTCGGGGTGCAGGGGCGCTAGAGACATGGGGGGGCCCCTTCCCTGAATGCAGCAGACGTGCTGCATTTACTTTGCCATGCAGCAGGGGGGTGACAGGTCCTCTTTAAAGGGGTTATTCCCTTCAAGATAATGTTTGATCCTGGGTGCAGTTTGTTTAAAAAATTAAAACAATAAACTGCACTGTAATCCTCTTCTCTGGTTCTCCAGCGTGTCTTCGCCACTGTTATCTATGTCTGGGGCGCTGTCATCATGTTGACAGCACGGCAGCCTATAGGTGAGCTCAGCGGTATTGCCAATGTAGATGAAATGCCCTCTTCAGAGCTGCTAAACTCATTGATTGTCTGCCGCTCTGTCAGCGTGACATCAGCACCGCAGGCAATGCCACACATCTGGAACAGCGGTGGAAACTCGTCGGTGGACCTGGGAAAGGTGAGGGCAGCGAGTTTGTAATACTGCAGCCAGGGCCAAACATCTGGAAGGGAACCACTCCTTATTAATTTGCAAAAAGAGAAAATACAAGTGAAACGCAGCTACCTGCTGGGAGGATCCCAGATTATCCATTAATGCATGTAGTAATCAATGTAATGTCAATATATAAAATTGAAATACCAAGATTGGAGGTTTTCTGTTGCTTTTAGTGGAAGGTTAAATCCAAAAAGTAATGAAGTTGGGATTTTTTATTTTGTCTTCAATAGGACGAGGCACCTGGAACTCCGAAGAAAAAAGAAACCAAGAGAAAGTTTAAGCTCGAGCCACATGAAGATCAGGTTTTCATGGATGGTAATGAGGTGAGATGGGAGGAGAGTTGATGGTTCTTCGACATAAAAAAGGATTGATTTCAGCAGACTGACTGTGAAATCATTGGAGTCTAATACAGTAGGTGCCCAGATACAAGAAATTCAGGATTATTTCCAGTTATAAAGAAATGCATGAAATGCATTTATAATGTTTTGTATAGTCGCACCTGTATGAAGGAATTGCTTTCCATCCAGTCCAGGACACCCCAAGAAAGCTTAAAGGGTTATTCTTCCAACATATATCCCTATATAAACCTGAGAGAAGTGGCCTCTGCATGAATGGGAAATACAAAATCCATGCAAAGTTTAACCCCTTCACCACCCAGCAATTTCTCTTTTACCTCCTTCTATGAGTCGTAACTTTATTTTTTATTTTTCTGTCAAAATAGCTTTTTTTTTTTTTTTTTTTTTTTTTTTTGTGGGACTAGTTGTACTTTTGAATGAAACCATTAATTTTACCAATATAGAGTACTTGAAATCAGTAAAAGGTCAAATTCCAAGCGCTGTGAAATTGCAAATAAAATGTCATTACATGATTATTTACCCTGTTCACTATGTGGTAAAACTGACCTGGCAGTGTGATTCTCCAGGTAAGTACGAGTACGTAGATATCAAACCTGTAGTTTTTTTCTTTTCTTTTTTTTTTTTTTTTTTCCTTTTTTGATGGTGAAAGAAAAGTCCAAAATTTGTAATTAAAAAATAAAAATGTACTTATGTTGCTATTTTTTTTTTTTTTGAGACCTGTAACTACATCTGGGGCTGTGTTTTTTGTAGCGTCCTGATACCATTTTTGAATAGATGCAATGTTTTCATTGTCTCTTATTGCATTTTATTGTAAAGTTACGACCATAATAATGTGATTTTGTCTTTTACACTATTCACATATTCTGATCCAACACTTCTAATTGCACCTTGCTAATGGGGCAAAAGCGAGGTGATTTGAAGTTCGATGGCAGGGTTCATATTTTCCATCATCGCCAAGACGGCAACACCTGAGCGAGAGGTTCCGCCCATCCAGGACAGGAAACCTCTGAAATAAAAAGGGCGGCACCTCCTCTCTGCCTCAGTTTGGTTTCCTATCCTGGAGAGGGATACCTCTGAACTGATAAACCGATCCTGGAACCCTGGTGTTGACCCGTGGGCTGGAAGAGCAGCTTACCTGGCCGTGGCCTTGGATGTTGGGTCCAGATGCGCCTACCCCCTTGCGGTGGTGGGCACGGGGCCTCACAGGGGACCAGAAGTGGTCATACCTCGGCCCCAGCATTGCCTGTGGTAGCGTGCGTGCACGGCTCCTGTCCGGTCACGCTGTGCGCCCAGGTGAAGATCAGAAGCTTGTCCCTGCAGTCAAATTTCACGCTCCTGGGCTACTTCCGGATTCGACCTGGGAAACCGGAAGTGACGTCACCGGCGCTGGCGATTTCAACATGGCGGCACCCATGAGATGCTGGTTTCAAGTTCCCGGAGGCCATATAGAGGGCAGTGGAGCGGCTGTTTGGTGTTCTGTACTCCCAAGGTATGGTAGACAAACAAAACTCACCGCAGACTATGCAGGAGAAAGACTGATGCAGCTTTAGGTCCCCTCTCTGGGGGGTGGGGGGGCTCCAGTCCAGCCAGGGTTCTGGGAATCCCTATGGTAACCCCAGATAGCCACCTAAACCAGTACTGCAGATTTCCACATGGTGAGTACTGTGTGACAAAGCTGCCTCTGATGGGTCCTTATCTTGCTATTTTTTTCTGGAAGCAAAAACAAAACTTTCTAAAAAAATAAAAAGCATAAGTAATGTGGTGTGTGTGTGTAGAGTACCTCTTCCAGATGATTACACTCAAGTTCTCTGCTCCTTCTGTATTGATAGGATGGTGAGAGACATTGCAAGTTTAGCTGCTAGTCTCAGAAAATTAGTCAGGGAGAAATTCAAGTCACTCAGGAAAGCAGAAAAACGCAAGGACATTACCCCTCCTCAGATCAGTGGATTCAGCAGCTAAGAGCCTCACATGACACTAGTTTGACTTAAGGCCCTGTTACACGGCTCAACATCATTCAAAAGTGACGTTTTGAACGATGTTGAAACGGCATCGTTAGTGCGTCGTTGCGTGTAAAAGAACGATTCAACTACAATAAATCGTCGAGTTGGAGTTGACAGGTTTATGAACATGTTCATAAACCTCACAACTTCAACTCAACCAACCTGCTGCATCGTACTATGTGACACCGCGATAACTATGTCACGGACGACTTCGCCCATTCACAGCAATGAGTAGGGATCATTCGCGGGGTTTGCGAACGATCCCTGCTCACAACATCATTGGTGAGTTGTCCACGCTATCTAGACGTGTGATAGCTCACCAGCAATGTTGAAATGATGTCAGAAACGACCGCGCACCCCCGAGATCGTTGCCGACATCGTTTCAACGTTGAAGCATGTGACGGTACCTTTAGTCTTCCTCTGACTCTTCGTCTTCTGACAGCTGTCAGAAGGCAGACCATGTTTCCCCAAGGATGAGATCAACCACTTTAAGTCGGTTAGGTCCACTATGGGGATGGTGGAGTCTAAGCACCCTGTATTAGTAGAAGACCTCATGTTTGGGGTTCTCTCACAGAAAAAGAAGCAAACTTTCCTTCTTAAAGAGGACTTGTCACCCCCCTGGTGCTATGCTAACTGAATGCAGCATGTCTACTGCATTAAGAGAAGGGGTCCCCCATGTCTCTAGTTTCCCGGTAAGTTGTTAAAAAGACTTTTTATAAAGTGTACAGATAAGGAGTCTTGTATGGTGTCCTCCCACCTCCAGCCCGCTCTTGTTCAGCCTCCTGTATGTGTCATCGCTGAGAGCTGGAGGCGGGGAGGACACCAGCAGCAGCGATGACACATACAGGAGGCTGAACAAGAGAGGTATGGAGGTGGGGAGGTCACCATACAACAGCGATGACTCATTACTGAGCAAGTCCCTCCGGACGCCTTATCTGTACCCTTTATAAATTATTTTTAACAACTTACAGGGGACTAGAAACAAGAGGGACCCTTCCCTGAATGCAGCAACACTCTGCATTCAGTGCTGCATTCAGTTAGCATATCACCAGAGGGTGTACGGTCCTCTTTAATGACAAGCTGTAATCACTAATCGGGGACAAGGGAAGAAGCCTGAATAAAGGTATCCATCACCTCTTCCATCAGGTAGAAATGTCCCTTTGATCCTGAGGCCTCTACCTCCTGGGATATTTGTCCTAAAATAGATGTGGCTGTGGCAAAATATACCAAGCGGTCAAACTCTGCTCCTTTGAGTATTTAGGCACCCTAGAGGATCAATTAGACCGGAAGAACCGATTGCTATCTGAGAGGCACCTGGGAAGTTACTAGCAAGTATATTGAGACCTTGAGCATCAAGTACCTGTGTCTTCCGATTCATGATGATATGACTCCAGCAGCTGGAATCCCAAACTAAAGGGTAACGTTCCAGAAAGGATCTATTATCCTCTCTCCCCGTATCCAGGGGCAGCTGCCTTCTAACTGACACTGCTGCGTATTCCTTATGATTGGCAGCCAAGTCCACTGCACTTCTGAAATCGTCGGGCAGTCTGGTTGAAGACACTGCCAGGTGACACCCAGTCAAAATCAAAACTTTGTGCAGTTCCTGTGAGGTTGATTTCCTTTTCGGAAATCCTTAGATGACATTCTGAAAAGCGAGTGATAAAAGCAGAATTTTCCTTCCCTTCGTACATCCATATTTAAAGGGCGTTCTTACAAGAGAACCTTTTCCTCCGAAGGTAGTCACCGAAGAGGTCCGAGATTCCTGGTCCAAGAGAGGTGACAAGAAGTCGGGATTCATGTTCAAGAACACCTCTGACCATAAAAAGTAATCTAAATGACGGGTCAGCCCTCAGGTTGGGGAAGACTTTCCTCCTTTCTCCAGCTGGTCCAGTATAACCAAACTACCCTGGATCCAGAAAGATCTTCCAAGACTGCCTGAATCTGGAATTTGCCTCGACCCTTATTTGGGTCCCTTTATAATTGCTCGTACAACCAGTCCAGGCAAACAGGTCCTTACTGCGGAGTGTAACTTCTCTGCTTCACAAAGGTGTCTTAAAGAGAAGTTACGGTGGGTGGAAACGCAGGGGGTTCTTATACTCCCTCTTTATTTGAACACCAAGCCGACATGTCCTACAGGACCATAATCAATCTTCAAGCTGAACTCCGTTCTGCAGAAATCCTTCAGGTGGAGTCCATTGCCTCAGCCATAAAGCTTCTGTTTGGGGACTGTCACTGGTAGTATTAGACCTCAAGGACGTTACTACCGTGTCCCATTTCATCCAATCTCATCATAGGTACCCTCCGGGTTGCACTTTACACGGGAGAGGTGCTCATGCACTTTCATTTTCAAGCCCTTCCATTCGGTCTGTCAAATGCCCCAAGAATCTTCACCAATATTCTGTCATAGATGATGGCTCACCTACATCATCAGGGGGTTGTTATAGTCCCATATCTGGATGATTTCTTAATAGTGGGTAAGTCACCCCTAGACTGCAACGTTCAGCTGGTGAAAGTCGGGACCGTGTTGATGAATCTAGGATTGTTGATCAATATGGAGGAATCGAGATTGATATCAGACCTTCCTGGGTCTCATATTGGATTCCTGGTCCCAACATTGTGTCCTTCCTCCAGAGAAGCAGCAGAGGGACATCTCATTAGTGACAGAGACAATACACAACCCTCTGATGACTCTGAGGAAAGCCATGTCCCTTTTAGGAAACCTAACTTCCTGCATCCCAGCAGTCCCTTGGGCTCAGTTTCACACAAGACAGCTTCAGTGGGAGGTTCTCTGGGAACAGGTTTGCTTAGCAGACTCTTTAGAGGTGACTATACGTCTTTCTTTAGAGACTGTAGACTCGCTTAGATGGTGGCTTCAGAGGGATTACCTGACGGGCATACAACAGACGCAAGCTCACTGGGTTGGGGAGCTCACCTCCGGGAACATGTCTTATGGTACCGTTACATGCTTCAATGTCGATAAGATATCACCAATGATCTCACGGGAGCGCAGTCGTTAGGACATCTTTTTTACATCGTTGGTGAGATGTCACACATCTAGATATCATGAAAGAAGTACCAACGATGTGGCGAGCAGCTATCGGTCGCACAACCAGCGAACGATACTTGTTCACTTTTGTGAATAGGTGAAGTCGTTAACAACATCGTTATTGCGGTGTCACGCACAACTATACAGCAGGTTGGCTGATCGAGGATCGTCTGATTTGAGAACATGTTCTGCGATCAGCGATCCAACAATTTATTGTAGTTGTATCATTGTGTAACACGCAACGATGTCCTAACGATGTAGTTTGAACGACTCCAAACCCGTGATGTTTGAGCGATATCGTTCACCATCTCGTACTGTGTAACAGTACCTTTACAGGGAGATTGGGATCCAGAACAATCCCACATGTCATCCAACCTCAGAGAACTTTGGCTAATAAGGCCTTGGAGTCTCGTTTCATACATAAACCACCAGGGGAACACGAGATGTCCCTCTCTAATGCCACTCACCTGGGACTTTTTCAGATAGTTAAGGCTCAAATTTATCTCTATCTGCCCTCCACAACAGGGGGGATCTGAATCACCGGGCAGACTTCCTGAGTCGTACTCAGCTATAACAGGGGGAATGGAGGCTGGACCCAGTAGTATTCTCTTAGATATCCGAGACATGGGAGACTCCCTTAATAGATCTTTTTTCCACCTGACAGAACAGACAGGTAGCTCAGTTCTGCTCCCTAGATTCTAGAGAGAGACCACATGCTGTAGATGCACTTCAGTTGCCATGGAGCTCCAGCCTGCTTTAGGATGAGTGTCCACAGGACGTCTTTGCTGCGTTTTTGGTGTGTTTTCTGCATGCAGTTTCCCATTGGTTTTATGATAATTTATGCTAATTTGTTCCTGCGGGTTTGATTTCCAGGAAAACCAATGTGTTTCACAGAAACTCTGTGCCCACACATTGGTTTTGCAAGTGTCAAGAACTGTCAAATACCTGCGTTTTTGGTGCGGATGGGAAAGAATTGACATGTTAATTATTTTCCTGCGTTTTTGCTGCAGTCAATGGAAAAACGCAGAAAAAAGCGCAGCATCAAAAACGCAGTAAGAATGCGCAGAAAACGCAGACAAGATCATAGTTAATCTCCTGTCAAGGACTCTAGGATCCTCAGGTTTTGCTGTGTTCAGGACTGCTTAAAAAAACGTCCTGTGGGCACATATCCTTATGCCTTCCCTCCACTAGTACTGATTCTGGCTGTCTTGCAGAAAATTTGGGACGATCGGGCAAGGGCCATCCTGATGGCACCCTTTTGGCCAAAGAGGGCCTGGTTCTATTGGATCTCCAAGATGGCTGGGTCAGATCCATGGATTCTTCCAGACTCTCCTACACTTCTGTCCCAAGGCCTGATTTACCATCCTCAGGTCTCGAATATTTGGCCGACAGCCTTGAATTTGAGCGGGAACTGCTGAAGAATCAAGAGTTCTCTGACAATCTGGTGACTACCTTCATGAACATCATTATGCCGACTAACACCAGACTACGAGGGGCGATCCAAAAGTAATGATAATCAGTTATTTCTATTGCACACAGAAATTAAAATAAAATGTTTTCTTCTCTCTTAGGCACCCACTAGTCCAGGAAAAAAAAAATCACTTAAATAGGCCACGATTCCCGGGAGCTACATTCATTTGAATATGAACTGCCGAGGAGTGAACATCAAAATGGAAAAAAACGAGCTCAGAGCTGTCATCAAATACCTCTGCTTGAAAAAAATGTCTTTTCTGGTCATCATAATGGGAGACCCAGACAATGGGGTTAAGGGCACTGCCCTCCGGAGGCCACAGTAGGTACTACAAGTTTGTAGACACCGCCCCCTCCGCTTATAAACCCCTACCGCAGGGAATATCCTCAGTTTTTAACTTAGTGTGCTCGGAGGTATCACACGCTTTGCTTGCACTTCACTGCATTCTCACTACTTACGTGATGGCGTCTGAAGACAAGGTAATATGGTCCCGGTCGGGGACCTTCGGCAGTCTCCCTGCTCACCCTTAGGGAACACGCAGGTCGAGGTACCGGAGGGCCTAGAGCCTGGACACTTTGTGTTCTCCCGGTACGCTGTCGCACTCCTTCCCATCCCTGTTTGGGGGCTCTGGAAAGTGGGAGACTGGAGCCTTGCACAGCTCCGCTCCGTCCGAGGCCTCCCTAAATGGTGCTTACAGACCGGACTGGAGCCAGCCCAGTCCGAGGCCTCCCTAAATGGTGCTTACAGACCGGACTGGTGCTGCACCCCCGTCCGAGGCCTCCCTAAATGGTGCTTACAGACCGGACCGGCACTGAGGCACCTTGTGTGTCTCCGGTGTGCCTGGGGGTAGTGTCGGCACTATATGTGTTGGGACACTCAGACCGCGCGCTCGGGTCCGCGGTTCTGGCGGTGGACCCCGTGCTGGGGCCACTCTGGCTGACCGCCCTGTGTCTCACAGGGGCTGCGGCTGTCGGCTCCAGACCTTGTCTGCAGCCTTAGTATTGTGTTTTGTGTCACGGTACTTTCCCGCGCTGCGGGCCTCGGCGCCTTCATTACTGGGGCTGCCTGAGGAGATGGAAGCAGCCCAGGCGGTGACGTCATTAATGGGCGTGCGTGTGGCTTCCCGCGTGTATTCGGCTCCACCCACAGTTGTTTTGTCGGCGGCCATCTTCCCCTCACTTCCCGGCTGGGATCTGCTTGAAGTGCACGGCTGCACTCATTACAGAGGAGACCGGAAGACTCGCGGAGGCCACACACGCACACACCGCTTCCTCCACCGCTTTACTGCGGTCGGTAAGCCGCCGGTTGTACCGGTTTTTTCTTTAAAGATTGGCTTATCCCCCCTGCTGTGGGAATGTCCTCAGCTGGGAAGAACGCTGCTAAGGCGGCCAGTAACACCACTACCTGTGCTACATGCAACGGGACACTGGTGGAGGGGTCCTGCAATAACTGCGGACGCCCAGAGGCCCGGGCTGATACTGCTGAGACAGCAGCTTCGGTGCTGTACCCTGTGGTCCATGTGGGCCCAGGGCCATGGGAGACACAGAACAAGATAAATGAATCTATGTTATCCCAGCTGTCCTCCATGTCGCAATCCCTGGAGGTACTGACCAGGAGACTGGAAAATCCAGCGGCTCCTTCACATTACCCCAGGGTGTCCCCTGCCTCAACTGTGAGACCCCTTAAGCGGACTCGACGTGAGGATTCACCCGAGCTCCAGACACTTTCTGAAGAGGAGGGTCTCTCTGAGGGGGATGAGGATGATGGGGGTTCATTACTCGGGTCAGTGTCAGAACCACCAGAGGGGGTGGAGGATCTGGTGTCCTCCATCAACGAGACTCTGCGTCTCGTGACACCCCCTGAGGAGGTGAACGTTCACCCGAGGGAGGTCTACCAATGGCTGCGGCCGGAGGCTAGACCAAGTGGTTCCTTTATGGACCACACTAACTTTGGAAGGGTGGTTAGAGCGCCCAGGATTCATCCTGGACGGCGTTATGTCCGTAAATCCAAGGACAATCGCTTCCCCTTCCCTGAGGAGGTGCTTCAGGAGTGGTCGCAGTCCCCTAAGGTGGACGCTTCCATGACCAGGATTGCTGCACGCTCTCTGTTCTCTGCCTCTGATAGCTCCTCATTGAAGGATGCGACTGATAGACAGGTCGAGCAACTCGCCAAGTCTTCCTATGAGGCTGTGGGGTCTTCATTTGCCCCTAATTTTGCCGCGGTCTGGACTCTGCAGGCGATCACCTCCTGCTTGGATGGTATCACGGACCTGGCAGGGTCCAGTTCAGAAGTCCTGGCGCTTACTGATAGAGCAAGGGCCTATGCGGATTACGCCAGGACGGCAGTACTGGAAACTGCGAATCGCTCTGCTGTGGCTTCGGCCAACGCTATTGCGATCCGCAGGTTATTGTGGCTGCGTCTTTGGGACTCAGATGCCACGTCTAAGAAGATTTTGCAAAATCTTCCGTTCTCTGGCGACAGGCTTTTTGGTACCGAACTGGACAAGCTGATAAAGGATTCTGCGGAGTCAAAGATTCCACAGAATAAACCTAAGCCACGGTATACCGTGAAGAGGAACCCAAAACAGTGGTCCTTTCGGTCCAGTTCACAGCCATCAGCATCGTCTGCCCGTGCGGACAGAGGGAACAAGCCCTCTACTCAGTGGCGTCCCAAGGGTCGCCAGAAGAAACCGGCGGGGGCAGCGGCTGCCACCCCCAAACCCACTTCCGCATGACTCGCTCTCTCATCCTGCCTCCCCACAGGTGGGGGGCCACCTGTCTCTTTTTCGGGACAGATGGCTACTCCAGGTCCAAGATCAGTGGGTACGAGATATAGTCTCCAGAGGCTACAGGATAGAGCTGACGTCTCAGCCGGCACACCGATTCCATCGATCGGTCCCGTCTCCAGAAAAGGCTCAGGCTTTTCATCTGGTGTTGGAGGGTCTCCGCAGAGACGGAGTGGTGGTCCCAGTGCCTCCCGGGGAGAGGTTCCGGGGTTTTTACTCCAACCTCTTTATCGTCCCAAAGAAGGACGGCTCTTTTCGCCCGGTTCTGGACCTCAAGTTGTTCAACCGTCACGTGTTGGTTCGGAAGTTCCGCATGGAATCCCTGCGCTCCGTGGTAGCGGCTGTGTCACAGGGGGACTTCTTAGCGTCCATAGATATCCGGGACGCTTACCTTCACGTGCCCATTGCACCAGCTCATCAACGCTGGTTAAGATTCGCAGTGGGGGACGAACACTACCAGTTCGTGGCTCTCCCTTTCGGTCTAGCCTCGGCTCCGCGGGTGTTCACAAAAGTGATGGCCTCTATGATGGCTCTCCTGCATGTGCAGGGACATGCCGTCATCCCCTATCTAGACGACCTTCTGGTCAGGGCGCCATCGGAACACCTGTGTCGGGTGAGCCTGGAGGTGACCATGAAGTCTCTGGAACATTTTGGGTGGCTTCTCAATGTTCAGAAATCGACCCTGGTTCCGACCCAGTCACTGACATATCTGGGCATGGACTTCCACACAGACTCAGCCCTGGTGTCTCTGCCACGAGCCAAACAGTTGGCCATCCATTCCGGAGTACAACAGGTCCTCCTGTCACCACAGTCATCCATACGAGTGTTGATGAAGCTGGTGGGGCGTATGGTGGCAGCAATAGAGGCGGTGCCTTTCGCACAATTTCGCCTCCGTCCTCTCCAGCTGGAGATTCTCCGCAGATGGGACAAGAGGACGATTTCTCTGAATCGGCTGGTGACTCTTTCTCAACCGACCAGGGATTCCCTGCAGTGGTGGCTACTGCCACGTCACTTGTCTCGGGGCCGGTCTTTCATCAAACCATCTTGGTTAGTGGTGACCACCGACGCCAGTCTGACGGGCTGGGGGGCGGTGTTCTTACACCACAGGGCCCAAGGCCTCTGGACTCAGTCGGAGTCGGCGTTGCAGATCAACGTGCTGGAGATCAAGGCGATCTATCTGGCGCTCCTGGCTTTTCAGAGATTCCTCTCAGGACAACCCATTCGGGTTCAGTCCGACAATGCGACGGCCGTCGCATATATAAATCATCAGGGAGGAACCAGGAGTGCACAGGCTCTGGCCGAAGTCCACCGCATCCTATCCTGGGCGGAGGACAACAACTGCCTGATTTCCGCAGTTCACATCCCAGGGGTCGAAAACTGGGAGGCCGACTATCTGAGCCGGCAGGGGATGGACGCCGGAGAGTGGTCTCTTCATCCAGATGTCTTCCGAGACGTCTGCAGCAGATGGGGCACTCCGGATGTGGATCTGATGGCCTCACGGCTGAATCATCAGGTACCGCAATACATGGCGAGGTCGTGGGATCCTCAGTCTCTGGGAGCAGACGCTCTGATCCTGAGTTGGTCCAGATTTCATCTGCCGTATGTGTTCCCGCCTCTAGCTCTGATTCCCAAGGTGTTGTGGAAGATCAGGACGGAGTGCAGAGTGGCCATTCTAGTGGCTCCGGATTGGCCCAGGAGGTCCTGGTATCCAGACCTGTGGCAGCTGTCAGGCGGACACAGGTGGGCTCTTCCAGAACGCGCAGATCTTCTCGCGCAAGGCCCATTCTTCCACCTCAATTCCAGGGCCCTCAGATTGACTGCATGGCTCTTGAGGCCTGGCTGCTGACGTCCAGGGGTTTCTCCTCTACAGTGGTTGCCACTATGAATCGGGCTAGGAAACCTGTTTCGCGGAAGATATACCACAGGACGTGGAAAATCTTTTTCGCCTGGTGTGCTTCTGGTAGACGGTCACCTTGGCCCTTGTTGGTTCCGACGCTGTTGGCTTTCCTTCAGTCGGGTTTGGAGCTGGGCTTATCCCTTAGCTCCCTGAAGGGTCAGGTGTCAGCGCTGTCTGTGCTGTTTGACAGACGTTTGGCGCTGCTACCAAAGGTCCGTCAATTCCTACAGGGGGTGTCTCGGGTGGTTCCGCAATATAGGCGACCACTGGACCCTTGGGACCTCAACATGGTCCTGGCGGCACTTCAGAAGCCGCCGTTTGAACCGCTGAGAGAAGTTCCCCTCTCTCGTCTGTCCCAGAAAGTGGTCTTTTTGGTGGCGATTACGTCTCTGAGAAGGGTCTCAGAATTGGCTGCACTTTCGTGCAAGTCACCCTTCCTGGTGGTTCACCAAGACAAGGTGGTGTTACGCCCACGGCCAGAATTCTTGCCTAAGGTGGTGTCCACTTTTCATCTGAACCAAGAGATTGTGCTTCCATCATTTTGTCCCGCTCCCGTTCATCAGGTTGAGCGCGACCTTCACACTCTGGATCTCGTGAGGGCTGTACGCATTTATGTGTCCAGGACTGCCTCCTTCCGGAGTTCTGACTCCTTGTTTATCCTTACGGCGGGTCGCTGTAAGGGGTCCACGGCATCAAAATCTACCTTGGCCAGATGGATCAAGGTGCCCATTCAGGAGGCCTACCGTTCTTCCGGTCTGCCTCTCCCGGTGGGATTGAAGGCGCACTCGACTAGAGCTGTCGGTGCCTCCTGGGCTTTGCGACATCGAGCTTCTGCTCTACAGGTGTGTCAGGCAGCCACATGGTCAAGCCTGCATACTTTTTCTAAGCACTATATGGTGCATGCCCATGCCTCTGCGGATGCAAGTCTGGGCAGGCGGGTCCTCCAGGCGGCGGTTGCCCACCTTTAAAAAGGGGGACCATGTGTTATCCGTCTTTTGAGGAACTCTTCCCGCCCTGGGGTATTGCTTTAGGACATCCCCATTGTCTGGGTCTCCCATTATGATGACCAGAAAAAAGAGAATTTTGTTTACTTACCGTAAATTCTTTTTTCTTTAATCATCAATGGGAGACCCAGCACCCACCCAGTGTTCCGTTGGTTGTTGTCACATTCGACTTGTTCCCAGTTGGAACAGTTTATTCCGGGTTGTTGGACCGTTTGTTCACGGTTTTTCTCCCGAGGTTTCGGGTGTGGTTATTTTTTTTGTCTCCTCGCAGCTTATGGACCAAACTGAGGATATTCCCTGCGGTAGGGGTTTATAAGCGGAGGGGGCGGTGTCTACAAACTTGTAGTACCTAGTGTGGCCTCCGGAGGGCAGTGCCCTTAACCCCATTGTCTGGGTCTCCCATTGATGATTAAAGAAAAAAGAATTTACGGTAAGTAAACAAAATTCTCTTTACCAAAGACATACACAGTGACTTGGTGGAAACATTGGGGGACTCTTCTCCTCCATATTCCACAGTTGCATGCTGGGCCAAGGAATTTAAGCTGGGAAGAACATCGACGGAAGATGAACATCGTGAAGGACGCCCATCCATGTCCCTCAATGAAGAAAAAGTGAAAAAAGTTGAAGTTGTATTGTCAGGTCGAAGAGTGACTATCAGGCATGTAGCTGAGGTCACAGGGATCTCATATGGCAGTATTCAAAGAATCCCTGCAAAAGAATTGCACATGAGAAAGGTCTCCGCTCGTTGGGTGCCAAAAATGTTAACCGACGAGCAAAAGAAGAAACGAGTTGACATTGCAATAGAAAATCTCAAAGTTCCAAGCAGACAAGGAGAATTTTTTTGTCACGTTTTTTAACCATGGACGAGACCTGGATCCACCACTTTGATCCCGAAACGAAACAACAATCGATGACATGGAAACGAACCGACGCCGAAGAAATTCAAAGTGTCAAGCTCAGCAGGGAAGGTTATGGCGTCCGTTTTTTGAGACGCTGAAATTATTATGGTGGACTATTTGGAGAAGGGAGCAACTATTACGGGCTCCTACTACGCAGAACAAATAAGATTGTGGGAGGCTATCAAGGAGAAAAGGCGCGGCAAACTGCGGGGTGGAGTTCTGTTTCACCAAGATAACGCGCCGGCTCACAAAGATGCAGTTGCCATGGATACCATTCAAGAAGTGGGCTTTGAACTGGTGGAACACCCCCCTATTCGCCAGATCTAGCCCCCAGTGACTTCTTTCTTTTTCCTCGGCTCAAGGAACACCTCTGTGGCAAGAAATTTGACGACAATAGCGACGTGATAACCGTTGTTGGGGATTTTTTTGAGGGTCAAGATCAAGAATTTTTTTCGAAGGGAATTCTAAGTTTAGAAAAGAGATGGACTAAATGTATAGACTTGTTAGGAGACTATGTAGAAAAATATATATATATTTTTTTTTACTATATTCATTATGTTTATTATTGACTAGCTGTAGTACCCGGCTACGCCCGGGTTAATAAATAACTGCTGTTAGCTATAACAAAATAGAATTTGAATATGTCATATTAATGACCTGTAGGAAAATAGAAACTGAGCTGTGATTGATTGCTGTAGGCAGCCTAATAAATCTCCAGCCAACAGTAAACCCTCCCCCTGGCCGGGTAGTATATGTTACCTCACACATACACATAATAGACAGCTCATGTGACTGACATCTGCCTTAATTCCCTATATGGCACATGTGTTGCACATTGGCTGTTTTTAATCAGATGTTTATGTTTGGAAAATAAAGATAGCACATGTATGAGGCGAGTTGTGTGAGGTGATTTGTGCACATATGTGTCTGTGTGGTGTGTGTGTCCCTGGGGTGTGTATGTGTGTGTCCCTGTGGGATGGGGTCTGTGTGGTGTGTGTCTCTGTTGTGTGTGTCTCTTTGTGGTGTGTGTGTCCCTGTGGGGTAAGTGCATGTGCCCCTATAGGGTGTGTATGTGTGTGTGCCCCTTTGTGGGGGTCTGTGGTGTGTATCTGTGTTGTGTGTGTCTCTTTGTGGTGTGTGTGTGTGTGTGTCCCTGTGGGGTGAGTGCATGTGTCCCTATAGGGTGTGTATGTGTGTGTCCCTGTGGGGGGGTGTCTGTGGGGGTGTGTGTGTCTCTGTGTTGTGTGTGTCCCTAAGGGGTGAGTGCATGTGTCCCTATAGGGTGTGTATGTGTGTGTGTCCCTGTGGGGGGGTCTGTGTGGTGTGTGTGTCTCTTTGTGGTGTGTGTGTCCCTGTGGGGTAAGTGCATGTGCCCTATAGGGTGTGTATGTGTGTGTGCCCCTGTGTGGGGGGCTGTGGTGTGTGTGTGTGTGTGTGTATCTGTGTTGTGTGTGTCTCTTTGTGGTGTGTGTGTGAGTGTGTCCCTGTGGGGTGAGTGCATGTGTCCCTATAGGGTGTGTATGTGTGTGTGTGTCCCTGTGGGGGGGTGTCTGTGTGGGGTGTGTGTGTCCCTTTGTGGTGTGTGTGTGTCCCTGAGGGGTGAGTGGATGTGTCCCTATAGGGTGTGTATGTGTGTGTGTCCCTGTGGCGGGGTCTGTGTGGTGTGTGTGTGTCTCTTTGTGGTGTGTGTGTCCCTGTGGGGTGAGTGCATGTGTCCCTATAGGGTGGCTATGCGTGTGTGTCCCTGTGGGGGTGGGTCTGTGTGGTGTGTGTGTGTGTCTCTTTGTGGTGTGCGTGTGTCCCTGTGTGGTGAGTGCATGTGTCGCTATAGAGTGTGTGTGTGTGTCCCCTTGGGGGTGTGTGTGTGTCTTTGTGGTGTGTGTTTGTTCGGGTGCGTGGTGAGTATCCAATGTTGGGGCTGCACCTTAGCGACTATACACTTGCTGTTACTCTTTGTGTGCGTGTGGTGTGTATACATGTCCCTGTGTTTGGTGACTATCTCATGTTGGGGCCCCACCTTAGTGACTATATGCTGGTATGTGCTGTTAGTCTTTGGCGCTATCATTAAGTCCCTCTCATTCACAACTGTCAACTGGTAACTGTCACTTTTTACCCATTATGTAGATAGGGGCAAAATTGTTTGGTGAATTGGAATGCGCGGGGTTAAAAATTCGTCTCACAACATAGCCTATGATGCTCCCGGGATCCAGACGTGTGACTGCAATATTTTGTCTCTATAGCTGACAGCTGTCGATTTTCCTCCCACACGTTTCCTTTCCCTTTTTTCCCATTATGTAGATAGGGGCAAAATTGTTTGGTGAACTGGAACGCGCAGGGTTAAAATTTCGCCTCACAACATAGCCTATGATGCTCCCGGGGTCGAGACGTGTGACTGCAAAATTTTGCGGCTGTAGCTGCGACGGTGTAGATGCCAATCCCGGATATACACACATACACACACACATACATACACACATTCAGCTTTATATATTAGATTATCATTACTTTTGGATCACCCCTCGTATATGGTAAGTGTGGAAGAAATTTCTCCTGCTTGGGTGCACTCCCTGCAGGGGAAGTCCCTATTAATTCAATTCTAGAATTTTTATAGAAGGGATTGGATATGGGATTATCGGTTAATGCCCTAAAGTTACAGATTTCTACCCGGGGGGCCGTATACAACTACAACCTGGCCTCAAACTCCTGGGTATCCAGACTTAAGTCCTATCATACAGCTACCCCGGATCGTTGCCCTAACCTTCCTCCCTGGGACCTTGGTCTAGTCTTGGATGCTTTGACTAACCCCCTTTTGAACCCTTATCTGACGCACCCTTGAAAGTTATGACCTTCAAAGTTGTCCTCTTGGTTGCCCTGACATCTACTCGACTGATCAGTGACTTACAGACCCTGTTTGTGTCCTGTCCTTACACTCAGGTTTTGGAGGATAGAGTCATTCTCCATCTAGACCCTGCATATTTACAAAAGGTTAATAAGACGTCTCATAGGACTCAGGAAATTGTCCTCACCTCCTTTTGTGACAAACCTACTAACCAAAAAAAGGCGGCCCTACATACACTAGGTTAAACATGCTCTGCTTCAATACTTGGAGGTCACAAAACTGTTTGAGAACTCATTTGTTTCCTTCCAGGGAGCTTCCAAAGTTAGCAGTGTAATCAAGGGTAGTATAGCCAGATGGCTTAGGGTTTCTGTTTGCCTTAGCCTATTCTTTTTCCGAAGTACCTGTCCCCTCAGGTCTTAACGCACATTCCATCAGAGCAGTGGCCACTTCCTGGGCTGAAAGGGCTGATCTACCTTTTGAGCTTATTTGTAGAGCTGCTACTTGGTCTTCTCATACTTTTATCAACCATTACCAGCTTGACTTGTGTTCTACTTATGAGGTGACCTTCGGAAGATGAGTCCTTGAAGCGGCGATCCCTCCCTAAGTTTTATCCTTTCTCTGGAATATCTCAGGTGGTGCTGTCATGGGGATGATGGAAAAAGCTAAAATACTTACCGGTAATGTTTTTCTCCAGAGCCATGACAGCACCACCCCCCCCCCCCCCCCCCCCCCCCGCAATTCTCTTTTTCATGAGTGTTGTTGGCACGTGTGGGGTCATTCTTTTTTTTTTTTTTTTTTTTTTTTTTTATTTTGACTACCTCTTTTTTGGTGGTGGCATGTACAAATGATTTTTCGGTAGTCCTCTCCATACTCTGTAACCAACTGAGGCAGAGAGGAGGTGCCGCCTTTTTTTTTATTTCAGTGGTTTCCTGTCCAGGATGGGCGAAACCTCTCAGGTGGTACTGTCATGGCTCCGGAAAAAAAACATTACTGGTAAGTAATTTTTAGCTTTTTTTTATATATTTTTTTTATTTTTTAAACTTTTTTTTATTTTTTTTCTCCACTTTTTATTGTGTGAGTTAGCCTTAAGAGACTTGAAGCTGTGATCATCTGATTTCTTGTGCTACACAGAGTATCGCATCAGCAGAAATCAATACTTTATGAATGCCGGCTTGCAACCGGTGTTCACAGGAAGTTAATCGGGACACATGCAGGGGTCATTAGCTGACCCCTGACTGTCATGACATCTCATTTGCATCGGTCCACCGATGAGAATGGGGAGTGGCACGCTCCCAACCAGCGCGTGTTAAATCCATTTACAGTGAGATTTAATTGGTTAACATCCACGGGTGGATCTCCGATCAACCCAAGGCTATTAAGGTACTGTTACACACAGAGATATCTGTGCAGACATTGCTTGTAACTCACTGGTTGCAGTGAAATCATGGACACATTGTTCCATTTTGTTGCCATGTACAAATGTAACAATGTGTCCATGATTTCAATGCAACCAGAGATCTGCGAGCAATCTCTGCACGATTATCTGTGTGTGTGACTGGGCCTTTAGAGGCATATGTCTGATCAGCCAACATTTGCAGGGAATGTTGCAGGCTCGGCTTGTTAGCCTGAATTAAAGGCAGGCACACAACCTTGAACATACCAGTATGTCCAAGGTTCTGAAGGGGTTAAATTCCCTAACAATCCAGCTGCTTGACAGTGTGTTAGAAAAGTCTGCTGGTAAAAAAAAAACCTTACTTTAGAAGCAATGTTCAACTGTTACATGACATTGTAATGTCTATCATTGCCACAGAGTTTGATGAAGTTGTAACTACATCTAACGCTGAACACTGTGTGTTGTGCCAATTCATCATCCTTTACAAGTCCAGATTAGGGAAGCAGCACACATTGTAACTTCTACTAGGAAGTGAGCTGTCCCATTGAACAGTGCTATGCTATACTGCTACTGTGACCATACCAACACATTTGTGATCTCATTATAGGACATTGGTAACTAGATTTTTGCTACCCCATCTGAAAGTAGCACAATGTAGGGAAAGAGACCCTGATTCAAGCAATAGATCACTTACTGGGTTGCTTGCTGTCATTTTGATAAAATCCCAGTTTTATCTGCTGCAGATCTACCCGTTTTCTGAATACAGAGTCCTGTATAACCCCACTCACACCACTGAATTGCAGCTTTATACCCATGTAGATTGTAAAGAAAGCTGGCAATCAGTGGTGGGGGCAAGGGTACACAGAGCTCATGAATATTCTTAACTACCTGGCAGCAGGTTTACACTAGTCCTCTAATGATGATTGCTGTTGATAAAACCAACTGATTTTATTAAAACTGCAGCAAGCAGAACAGTTAGTGACACATCAATGGAATTGGGTCTCCTTTCCTACTACTCAGGGATGAGGAAGGTGCCAGGAGGGCACCGAAACGCGTAGGATACAATAAAGGAGTTCTTTTGTAGTTCCAGCTTCATGTACATTTCTTTGGAGTAAAGGATTTTTGGCAGCGCGGACCGTGACACACCATTTTCTTCCCTACAACCTAATGGGTATCGTCGGCGTACACATCGGAGTTGGATGTTTACACGCAACAATCCGGTTCCAACAGGCATCCGATATCGGGCGGTTGAATAGCACGCTCATTCGACCCCCGATATCGGATTACCATGGTTCCTGCATCGTATTGTACCTTCAAACAGTACGATGCAGGAACGATATCGGGTCCAACTCACAAACCACGTGACTTTTTGTCGGAGTTGGATCGGAGTTGGACGCCGATATCGCGGCGTGTAAACCCACCATCATAGAAACAAGTGCTCCACTTCTGTATTTAATTATCCACTTCTGGTGTTGGCTACAAATCATGAGGTAAAAAACTCATCAAATACTCAGCGTGTGCACGTGGCCTTAGAAGGCAAAAATCTGGTGAAAAATTCCCTTTAATTTAAATTTGTAAATTTGAACACAGACTTGGAAATTAAACCTATCTGCTTGAACTGGTGTAAAAAGTGGACACTTTTTTCATAAAGCAAAACTCTTTTTTAATGATGTCATAATTGACACTTTAAATGCAGAAAAGTAACATAGTTTACATGGTCTGACTTTGAGGATTGCTAGCCTTCATTGAAGTGACAATTTGCATAGTTTACATGTAAATATTGGCAAATGTAACAACTAATTGTCTTTGGTGAATTTGAATAGATTTATTAAAAAAAAAAAAAAAAAAAATGTTGAACACTTTGCAATATCCAATTTCCCAAAAGAGCTGTGAGGCATCACCTATAGGGCCTGATGTGTTTGGTGGCTCTGATGTACCTGTAGATGGATGCTGATCAAAGCACGTATCTGCCCTAGTTATTCCCTTTCTCTCAGTACTAGTGTTTGTCATTTGGGCCCATGGTTTGTGACATTGTGGTGTTTAGTCTTTTAAATGTCCAATATAAAAATGTTATGTACAAGTACCTCACCTCCATGGTGATCTTTTTATCATTCACTAGCTGGGTGCCCGATGCACATGCATCGGGATTCTAGAAGAGCGAGTCTCTGACTCGCAATGGCCGCTTCGCGGCCAATGCTTCGCGCTGCTAAGGCGACTCGCCATGCCCGCTGCGCGGCCAATGCTTCGGGCGTATCCACATGACCACGCCGACTCGCAGTGCGAGTGGACTCAGAAGGGGCAAAAAAACCCATTCGCAATTATATAATAGATGCCGTTGTTCATTCTCATGTTGGAATCTTTGTTTTCCTTTTCTTTCAGGTATATGTGTGGATATATGATCCAGTCCATTTTAAAACGTTTGCTATGGGCCTTATCCTTGGTAAGTAAGAGGTGTAAGTTAATTGTGACAAGCTTTTTTCACTGTCCTCCCCACAGTTCATATTGCTGAATTCTTGAACACGCTCATTAGAAACTGCAGTCAGCATCGCACTACAATAAGAAATAGCCCGGCTTCCAGCAGGTCTCCCACTGTGTAAAAACATTTCTGGCCACATATGCGAGAGCCAGGGTCACCCAGTGTAGCTTGATTGTGTGTACATTATATCTAGGCAGATTAGACTCTTGACTAGACTGACTAGCAACCTGTTTGAACCGGTTTCAGGAAGTGAGAGGCCTGATGTAGAGGCTTCTCCAACCATTGCTATGTGTGATGTGTGTGAGAGTCCTGAGGTAGAGGCTCCTCTGACCATTGTAATATGTGTGAGAGACCTGAGGTAGAGGCTCTTCCCACCATTGCTATATGTGTAAAAGGCCTGAGGTAGAGGCTCCTTCCACCATTGATATGTGTGAGAGGCCTGAGGTAGAGGCTCCTCTGTCCATTGCTATTTGTGTGAGAGGCCTGAGTGAGGTAAAGGCTCCTCGACCATTGCTATGTGTGAGAGGCCTGAGGAAGAGGCTCCTCCCACCATTGCTATGTGTGAGGGCTGTGGTAGAGGCTCCTCCCACTATTGCAATATGTGAGGCCTGAGGCAGAGGCTCCTCCCACCATTGCTATGTGAGGCCTGAAATAGAGGCTCCTCCCACCATTACTATGTGAGGCCTGAAATAGAGGCTCCTCCCACTATTGCTATGTGTGAGAGGCTTGAGGCAGAGGCTCCTCCCACTATTGCTATGTGTGAGGCCTGAGGCAGAGGCTCCTCCCACCATTGCTATGTGTGAGAGGCCTGAGGCAGAGGCTCTTCCCACCATTGCTATGGCAGCCTGTTAAGAGAATGATGTAACTGTCATACACATATATTGACCATTAGATGGCAGCAGAGTACAATGCAGAATGTACATTTAACAGGCCTCACTGTACGGACATCACATCACGATGTATATGACAGATTCCCTAACTCACAGTGCCCAAAGTAGTTCTGGCATACTGGAACAAATCCACTGCCACGCAACAGCTGTTTCACTCACCAGCAGTAAAATATATATCGGGAAACCATAATCTAAAAAATAGGTATTGCACATAAATTCCCAATATCTGATTTATAAAACCTATACAAGGTTGGAAATAAGGAAATACTGTCCATAAGATGGTAATAATCCTACCTGACAATGGAGTAAAATGCCCTAGGTTATTGGTGTCTACCACTCCACATCAACTATCCCTAAAGTCCTGGATGACCCTATTATAAATTCAATAAATAACTATAAATATGGGCCTAAGGCCCCTTTTACACTGGTGTTTTTGTCAAATTGTGGCAGATGCGGCAGATTAACCACATCTGCGGCAAGCCCCATGCATTGTCTATGATGCCTGCACCAAGTGCGGTGTAGCTGCGGTTCCAGCAGTTGCAGCCGCGAAAAAAAGTGCGGTTAGCGTTTTTTTTTCGTGGCTGTACCGCACTTGGTGCAGGCCCCATAGACAATGCATGGGGCTTGCCACAAGTGTGGCTGCTAGGTGGCAGATGCAGTGCATCTGCCGCAGTTTGATTTGTTTTAATCTCCACAGAGTGCACTTTTTAAAATATAACTTTTAATAATTTAATTTAAAATTAAATATCAATCGTGTGTATCCTTCACACCTAGTGTCCATATATCACATCAACCATACAGGGGAGGGGGGCTGTTTCCCTGCGTTCACCCTGTCTTTTATCCTGCCTGTCAACAGAGTTTTATACATGTGCTTTTTATGGTGTCCCCGTTCCTCGACGACTCTCCCTGGTGTCCCTGTCTCTACACTCAGGGTTAATCTTATACGTACAATAACTCTAACCACAGTACGTTACTATTGGATACTGGTCAAATCCTATTATCCTTTCAGAATGAGTGTAAAATTGAGAGGATGCCCAATTTCACTAAATGAAACACTGGTACACCTCGCATATGGCTATACTATGATCAAATCAGTTCACCACCTCCCATGTGTGCAATGGGCACTTTTTCTAACCCCTCATTACGCTCACTAAATGAAATACGGGTACGCCTCGCATATGGCTAATTAATTAGAGATAAGCATCTGCCGCAATTTGACAAACACGCTAGTGTGAAAGGGGCCTATGAAAGAGAAGTCCGTTATCTCAGCTATTGTAGATCCCATTTACTGCTCCAATGAAAACTGCAAGTCAGTGTACAGTTGTTATAGTGCATGTGCATTAAGCTGTTGCTGTTGGCCTCTGTTTCATGTCAGGTGTTGTACTTTATGGTTATGTAACTTTGGTACTAGTGACTGCCATTATCGCTTCTGCTTAAGGTAAACCGAATTGTGAGTAACCTGCATCTCCCCTTTTTGCAGTAATCGCGGTGATCGCTGCCACCCTCTTTCCCCTATGGCCCGCGGAAATGCGTGTTGGAGTTTATTATCTCAGCGTAGGAGCAGGTTGTTTTGTGGCCAGTATTCTACTTCTTGCTGTTGGTAAGTATCTGAATTTGTATTACTACAGTATTGCAATACCACAGACGACCACTAGATGTCCTCAGTGTACTCTGTCACAGTAGTTGGAGCCCAGTCATATCCCTCTTGTCTTCTCTCACCACCACATGCTCATCTTGTCTGAATCACATTTGTTGGTTTATATAGTGGATTTTGCAAAATGGGGTGCAGGAAGTAAAAAGCTAATTGAAAACCAATCACAATTAAAATAAAACTATAGTTCTCTTTGACATCTGATATCTAAAAACACACCATTACCATAAAAATGTTACACTGTCCAGGAAAACGTTTGGCATATCTCAGGAGCATGTGTTGTGTTTGTGGGGTTCTGGATGACGAGAATTCCATACATTGCTAAAATGAAGGAGTAAAAAGGTCAAGCTGAACACTGCCCTCTGCAAATTAGTGGTAGGCTCAATACACAACTTCTAGTCTCGGAGAGCAGCCCACAGCTAAGCACTTCTGCTCCTTCATTTTAGTGATTATTGGGGGTTTCTTGGCACATCGACTCCCACTTATCAATATATTTGACATGGTCCTATGACCTAAATAATTCAAAAAAGTCTGGCATTCCTTTAACATTACATTAGTGTTCTGATGCACAATAGGCTACAAACATAGAAGCACTGTGTCAGCACACTGCGATTAATGAATTCATGAACTCTATGCAAAAACCCTCCAACCACGACAAGGTGTACATGGACAGTGCTATTACTAGTGTTCTACCTCTCCAAATGTCAAACCAAGCCTCCTCTGAATGAGGAAATGAGAAAAAAAACGGGCGTAGCTCGTAACTAAAACCACAATGGTAAAGATTGAGGATATTTGTGCTGAGCCCTGGAGAGGACCCCCCAATTTGTAGTGCAAAATAAGACCTGCACACCACTAGTATTAAATGACTGTACAGGTGCACAGATAGCTCTATGGCCAATATACAAACCTCTAGATACACATGACCTCCATTATTGCTAAACACACAGTGCTAAGAACAAGCTGAACAGGCAGTTACACATAAAGGACTCATTCAGACTAGAATATTACACAGTTTGGTTATAAGTCTGAGGGCAAAAATAAAAATTCTGATCCCTTCTTTGTTTTCATAAATCTGAGACAATCTCAGAAAATGACAGTTACAAACGCTGTGAAAGCGAGCTCAACTGAGAGACTTGGTTCACTCATACAGCAGCTAGAAATGAGCAGTAAAACCAACAGCCTGTAAAAACCAGCAATGCAAGATTTATAACAAAATACAACTGCAGAATGATATTTAGCACACATTGCATGCATTCAGAGAAGAAAGAAAGACCCCAGAGGTGGCCATATCTTTTAAGCCATGTTGTTGTACTTGGAAACAAGCTATTACTTCTGCTTGCATGTTTTGTGTCTGGATGTTCCATTCACATATCTTCACCCTGTTAATTTTTCACTTTTAGCTCGATGCATTTTATTCCTTATCATTTGGCTCTTGACTGGAGGAAGACACCACTTCTGGTTCCTGCCCAACTTGACGGCTGACGTTGGCTTCATCGACTCTTTCCGACCACTATACACCCACGAATACAAGGGACCAAAGGCTGAACAGAAAAAAGATGAAAAACAAGAGTCCAAAAAGCCGGTAAAATCTGATAGCGAAGATAAATCTGACAGCGAGAAAAAGGAGGCAGAGGAGAGTAAGGTTACTGAGGCCGCAGAGGGATCGGGCACAGAAGGCTCCGGTCCAGAAAGGCAGTCAGACACAGACAGTGACAGGCGAGAAGATGAAGGCTCACAGCATAGTAGCGGCAATGGCAATGATTTTGAAATGATCACAAAAGAGGAACTTGAGCAGCAAACAGATGAAGGTGACTGCGAGGAGGAAGACCAAGAGGCAACGCCAGAGACAGAGCCCCTGTGTGACAAATCTTAATGCAGTGGCTCCGCTGTAGGACTGATTTATGTGCATACAAAAGGATTTTTCTGTGGAGTGATCACCCAAACATTCACACATCTCTTCTGTCTTCTATCAGATATGCAGGATGGATAGGGATCATCAAATTCACTGCACCTATAGAGTTCCAGCTTCATGTATAATGCAAAAGTTCTTTTTGAATTTCCTTTACCAGTAAAAAGACCAAAATGCCGAGGGTCTTCAACTCCTGCCTGCTCTTAGTGCACTTTCATGTATGAGCCACTGGGTTAGATGATGCTTTTTTGGGCCTCTGCATGCCGCTTTAACATATAGTGGTCAGTCTAGTGCATGCAATGCAATACGGTCTATTCATTTCAGGAAGTCTAAGGAAAAAACCTCAGCAGCGCTCTATTGTAGCAAAGTATTTAATGATTAATATATTTTTTAAGAGGTACTCTTTTATATATGCTTGATCAGGTCAGCATTTCCTCAATGCCTGGCATTAAAGTGCTATTCCACCATCGCCAACTGGAGAGCTTTTTTTTTTTATTATTTTTTTTTCTTTCTTTGAATTTGATGATCCCTATTTGTATATACATAATTCTTCTGTCCCGTCATGTATATTAAAGTTTCGATTTTTTTTAATACAACATTTAACTATTGTTGACAACCCCTCTTATGTAACAGTTGAGCTTACCATCTTTGCATTTGTTTTAAAGCCCAACAAAAAAAAGTACTGTCCCTTTCCTCTTTAGTTTCACTTCTTATAGTACTATTAATAAATCCATTATGCGGGTAACTATATACTAGAACTGTCCAACAGGATGGCTGATTCAGATGATCGACTTCATTCACGAGTGATGCAAGGGGGTTGTCTGGAGTTTATCTAAAGTATTACACATGTCTATATTGTAAATTACCAAATGGCAGGATCTCCAGATACTTAAGGCCCATTTCACCCTTGTGAAGTCTCAAGACTGACCTTAATAGAAGACACTTGCCTATAAAATGTATTTTCCAATTTGACTAACAATTTCTTTATTAAATTCCAAAGAATAGAATATAAGGAAACTATATTTTTTTATGATACATTCTTTTTAAAGGAGTTGTCTCAAGGTGTTATATTAGTAAAATTGCAAAGTAATAAAAAACAATGCAGCAGAACAGAGTTCAGAGAAGTGACAATGGTGTATGGTGAATCATACTGTTCCTTCATTATGGAGAACTTGATGGGGTTTTTTTAGTGTGGTTCACAATGACATCATGTCTGGTCGGCTGATCTTGCAGGATGGATCTCATCTTATTAATTGGGGTCACTAAATCTTTCAATCAGGTATCTGTTTTCATTAAAGGAGTACAGTATCACTGCATACTGTGCGGATCTTGGGGATAGAATTATTTTAAGATGGCTATACACATTTAAAAGCTGTCAGCTTACCATCTTTTAAAGAGATTGTACAAATGGTCCTACAAATGGTCTTATGCTGGGGTAACACAAAAGCCATCACATACTTGGCTCCTGGACCCGCACCACTTCTGTGTACTACACCGATCCTCTCGCTTCCTCTTACTGCCGTGGGAGTTAAGTGGTGGTTTCAGCTGTCGTATTTTGTCTGAACTGTATGATAAATCCAGGAGACTTGCTGGTGACACAGTTTGCGTTAAGAAAAAGCTGCACTGGTCTGGTATACGAGTAAGGAGTTGGTGCAAATTGAGTCTCAAGACCTGGTCCATCAGTCACGTTTAAAATCTGAGCCTGTAGGATGGGACCCCTGAGAGCTACCTACTGGCTCTTGGCTACCCTGGCTCCTCTTTTGATTAGCCAACTAGAACATCATTGTTGTGTGTTGATGAACAAGTGATGGCACGCCAGCTGATTAAAAATTAGTGCATGCCGTCCGGTATGAGATGGGTCTCCGGGCTCCCATCCAGTGGCTACTTATTACTGATGTGGCCAATGGCCTTGGTCCTGTGAAGCAATGCACACCAATTCTAGTGAGGATTGTGCATTTTTTGTTTTTACTTGTTCGCCACAATGATTCCATATACACGTTGATAAAATGTAGTTGAAGCCCTCTTCATATTATGACCACATTTAAACTTGTTCTATGTTCATGACTTTTTTTTGTCCAAGACTTATAAAGAAGCTGATATAACTGGAGTAGTATATCATCAGTTCATCTATCTGATTACAAATTATTTCATATATCGGAGGCTTAATGTGGAAATAAGTTGGACAGTTTTGGTATATAATCTAGATGCCCAAGTTGTCAGTTAATCCTCACGCCATCCTCACTTGACCAAACCTAATTCAGTACTTTTTCTGCCAGCTGGTGAGTGTTTTCTTGCACCTTTAATGTGATTAGGGTGCATTTGCTGTTTTACACAAATTAACTTTTTTAGAAGAACGTGTTTCTGCACCTTTTCTTTTTTATGTCAATCACTTTAGCAGATCATGCTTTTCCCAGAGAGTTAGTTTGTTCTGTGCTATATCCCCTCCTCCCAATATAAATGCCTATAATTTAGTGTATGTAGCTCTTATTTGTGTAAGCGAATGTCAACCAGCAGCCCAAGTGGTGGAGAAGGAACACATGAGGGATGCGGCGCTTCCTTATTGAAACGTTAACTGTAGACTATAACAAGACGTGAGAATTGTTCTGATGTAAATGTACGAGTCTGCGCACCTATCGAGGCACCGTTCTGAAATGTATAGTCCTGTAAAAGCAAAAATTAACTGCAGTGCAAACATTCAAGTTGGTTGTAATTCAATAAACTGTAATATTGGTGGTTGTTGCAAATGTTTGTTAACATATATTGAGCCATTTAGGCGGCTTGTGACCTGCTCCTATATACTGCTGTTTATGACTTTGAATTGTTCCATGTCTCTCCCCACTCAGCTCATACTTGGTGCTGCTTTATGACAGTCAGTTTATTTTCTTTATTGGAACTGGATATCAAAGAAAGTAGATTCCAGTGACACTTTAGACCTTGACATTATATTGGCAACTTCCTGTATACCTGTTTCCGCCTACAAGATATAGTACAACCCATGTTTTCGGAAGAAGCGTTACCTGGTCTCCATCATGTCATTGGCCGTCATAATGCAGGCTGAACCTGCTCTACTAGAAATAGTTTTTTTTTTTTTTTTTAATTCTACCTTTAATGCCTTAAACTCTATAATTACAGGCTTAGAATATGATGGTGACACTCCCACAGTAAACTGTTTATCTGCCATAAAAATGTTATGCTGGCTAAAGCATCCTTCCCGGGTGAATGTGGCCACTTTTTGGGGCTTCATAAATGTGTTAAAACAGCCCAGGAAGTTGTCCTTAAAGTCTAATTAATAACCCAAAATGACTGTTCTGCAGTGTGGTCCTAAAGGATCCACTGTAATGTTAGTCCACTCTAACTTTTTGTATGTAGTGTATTCTGTACACACGGATGTAAACCTTTCCAAATTGTCTAACTCATTTGTACAAACAGTGTTCTGTGGTTTTAAGATTTCTAAGGAATACAGGTAGATCACAAGCTCCAGGCCAAATCAGGATTGTAGGAAGGAAGAAAGTAAAGCATTCTGCCTGGATCCTGCGAGAGGTTTGTGATGAGATAGATGTTTCACAGCATAGGTTTGTGCCAACATTCCATGTATGTAAGTATAAGTCCAACTATGCTTATTAAAAAGTAACGGTGACAAAATCATCTATGTATCTGTATTATTCATACTTATGTGTGGAAACAGGATGTACATGACAAGCTTGGGACTAATGTTACCATCCAGAAATAAGTGAGGTGTGAGCACCATAGCGCAGACAACAGGTATTGATACAGTACACTGTGTGCAGAATTATTAGGCAAATGAGTATTTTGATCACATCATACTCTTTATACATGTTATATATAGTTTATTCTTACCCTACCAATGTGTAATCTGGCTGTAAGCCACAGGGGGCCCCTCAAAACATAGTATATCAGCTTTATAAAGGAAAGAAGAGGGTTTATGCCCCAAAGATTATCTAAAGTAACTAGAAGAGTCATGCTGCATCTAAAAGTATAGGTTTAATGTTTTTTCTCATTAAAACATACAGGATCAAAACTTTAGTACAATACAAGACCTTTTATAGTTATATCAATTTTTACATTTTGATAAAATATAAAGTGACCAAGTGCAAAATACCTGAAACAAGAGCCACAAATAACTCCCAGTAGAGCTCAGAATATCCCCAATAATATAACCTGGGTCACCAGCAGGGGCTGGCTGGGAGGCAGCCTAATTCTTCCAGCCCTAGCGCAAGTGAGGGTGAAAAGCGGGGGGGGGGGGGTGCTGCCACTCACCGGCCTCCACCACGAAGCCTGCCGCATCTGCTTCCCGGATCCCACTGTCATTGCTGCAGCCGCAAAGCACCGCTGTGCGGCCCATATCATTACTGGGGGCGGCCCTAAACTAGGGCAATACCACCGGCCTGGAGGGCACATGCCTCCCTGCCACCTGGGCCAGTCCGCCCCTGGTCATCAGTGAGAACATATAGGGGAATCTATTCAATGAAACTAGATTTGTTGTAGGATGAGATTAGAGAGCTGTGATCACAGCCAAGTGGCCTAACTAAAGATCTGTAATACAATCACCCTCTCAATCTCATGTAGGTATAACTCAATCCAGTTTAAGCCCCCTACAAAAGTTTAATCTTTCTAACCCATTCTTGAAAGCTTTGGGGATAGATATTGGGGTCCGGGTGCCCCTCAGACGCTTTTCGCTTATTAAAGCTTCTTCAGTGGGGTGTTGGATGGTACTTGGAAGAAAGTACCATCCCCAAAGCTTTCAAGAATGGGTAAGAAAGATTAAACTTTTGCATGGGGCTTGAACTGGATTGAGTTATACCTACATGAGATTGGGAGGGTGATTGTACTTACAGATCTTTAGTCAGGCCACTTGGCCGTGGTCACAGCTCTCCAACCTCATCCCTACAACAAATCTAGTTTCATTGAATAGATTCCCCGTATATGCTCTCACTGATGACCCAGGTTATATTATTGGGGATATTCTGACCTCTACTGGGAGTTATTTGTGGCTCTTGTTTCAGGTATTTTGCACTTGGTCACAATATATTTTATCAAAATGTAAAAATTGATGTAACTATAAAAGGTCTTGTACTGTACTAAAGTTTTGATTCTGTATGTTTTAATGAGAAAAAAAACATTAAACCTATACTTTTAGATGCAGCATGACTCTTCTGGTTACTTTAGATAATCTTTGGGGCATAAACCCTCTTCTTTCCTTTATAAAGCTGATTTTTATACATGTCCTACTCTAAGCTGTATAGGCTTGAGAGCCAACTACCGATTAAGTAAATCAGGTGATGTGCATCTGTGTAATGAGGAGGGGTGTGGTCTAATGACATCAACACCCTATATAAGGTGTGCTTAATTATTAGGCAACTTCCTTTCCTTTGGAAAAATGGGTCAGAAGAGAGATTTGACGGGCTCTGAAAAGTCCAAAATTGAGAAGTCTTGCAGAGGGATGCAGCAGTCTTGAAATTGCCAAACCTTTGAAGCGTGATCACCGAACAATCAAGCGTTTCATGGCAAATAGCCAACAGGGTCGCAAGAAGCATGTTGGGCGAAAAAGGCGCAAAATAACTGCCCATGAATTTAGAAAAATGAAGCGTCAAGATGCCATTTGCCACCAGTTTTGCCATATTTCACAGCTGCAAAGTTACTGGAGTGTCAAAAAGCACAAGCACAAGGACATGGCCAAGGTAAGGAAGGCTGAAAAACGACCACTTTTGAACAAGAAACATAAGATAAACGTCAAGACTGGGCCAAGAAATATCTTAAGACTGATTTTTCATTATGGACTGATGAAATGAGAGTGACTCTTGATGGGCCAGAGGCTGAATCAGTAAAGGGCAGAGAGCTCCACTCCAGCTCAGATGCCAGCAAGGTGGAGGTGGGGTACTGGTATGGGCTGGTATCAAAGTTGAACTTGTGGGACCTTTTCGGGTTGAGGATGGAGTGAAGCTCAACTCCCTGACCTACTGCCAGTTTCTCGGAAGACAACTTCAAGCAGTGGTACAGGAAGAAGTCGGTATCGTTCAAGAAAAAGATGATTTTCATGCAGGACAATGCTCCGTCACATGCGTCCAACTACTTCACAACGTGGCTGGCCAGTAAAGGTCTAAAAGAAGAAAAAATAATGACATGGCCCCCTCGTTCACCTGATCTGAACCCCATAGAGAACCTGTGGTCCCTCAAAATGTGAGATCCACAGGGAGGAAAAACAAGTACACCTCTATGAACAGTGTCTGGGAGGCTGTGGTGGCTGCTGCACGCAATGTTGATTGTGAACTGCTCAAGCAACTGACAGAATCTGTGGATGGAAGGCTGTTGAGTGTCATAAAGAAAGGTGGCTATATTGGTCACTAATTTATTTTTTGTTTTTGCATGTCAGATGTTTTTTTTCTAAATTTTGTGCACTTATATTGGTTTACCTGGTGAAAATAAACAAGTGAGATGGGAATATATTTGGTTTTTATTAAGTTACCTAATAATTCTGCACAGTAATAGTTACCTGCACAAACAGATATCCTCCTAAGGCTGCTTTCACACTGCTGTTTTTTCCTGATCAGGATTCATCAGGTTTTGTGAGTCAAAACCAGGAGTGAAACTTGCAGAGAAAAACTATAATTGAAAGATTGACACCTGTTCTGGGTTTTGGAGAAACCTTGGGTTTTGGCACACAAAATCTGATGAATCCTGATCAGGCAAAAATTGCAGTGTGAAAGCAGCCTAAGGGCCCTTTCACACTGGGTTTTTTTTTTTTTAAATGCATCAGTTACAGTAAAAAAAAAACGCATCTGCCGCATTTTCCGCCTAACAGCCGCACTTGCGCCAACTCCCATGCATTGTCTTTGGGGCTTGCGGTAAGTGTGCGGCAGTTGCGGCTGCGAAAAAATATGCGGTCAGCGGCGTAACCGCAACCGCACTTGCTACACCTGCCTCACACCGCAAGCTTCTTCGACAATGCATGGGGCTTGCCGCAAGTGCCTCAGCCTCCCTCATAGGAGATGGGTCGTAGACATGCAAGCTTTGAAACATCCTGCCTCTCAGTTGGGATCACAGAGCAGCAGACTGACCTAACACAGCCCGCTTATGCATCAGCCACGGCTACAGCATCAGGCACAGAGACACTGGGCAATGGTCAGCTTACTCCCCAGGCTCCCACACAGGCAGCCTGGGCTGAGATGGCACATCGCGGAATTCGCATAACTGCACCACTTCCAAGGTGAGCTCTTTCCACCCCAGTGCCAGCCCTCACACAAGGGCTCAGCGTTTGACCTGGCGGAGGGTTCCTCTATTTCCCTGGCCCCTGGTTACCTCTCTCCTCTCCCCCTCTGATCACAGCATTTGCGTCACCGAGGCCGCGACCGTAACTTTAGTGTCTGGCTTGCGGCCTTCTCCATTCACCCCCAGACCGCCCCTTCTTTGTTGCGGTGCTATTGTGTGGGCGGTAAACACGCTTCCCAATGACGTCGCTTGGGCGCGAATCCGACTTATCCTCTCTGTACACACCTCAGGAGCCATGCCCTGGTCCCTTAGCATCCAGCTCTGCTCTCACACGTTGTGAAAACTTGTGCATGGCCACAACACATCTCCAGTGCTGCAGCACACGTTGGGTTCTTCAGGACGCAGGACCATCAGACTGCACTCATGGGTTCACCCGCTTCTCGCAAGGCAGGAACTCCACCCCTGCACAGGACTGCACAATCAGCATTAATAGTGCAGCCTGCTACTGAAGCTACGCTTAGCTGCTCCTCTGCTCACTCAATATATTGCTTTCGCTGCATCTCCCTTTGCCTCACCAACATGCAGACCTCAAAGGTTTCAAAGAAAGCTAAAATCCCATATGGTCTACTATACCTCCTGTGTCATCTGCCACTCGGACCTCCCGCGTAGCCACACCACTACCAGGACTGCACCCCAGCAGAGACCCAGGAGCCCTCCGCTGGCAACATCGACTTCTAGTGCCACGAGCCCGCCGGACTGGGCATTATTCCTTTCTCAGTCGATGACAAAGCTGTCCCAAAACCTGGTCCAAGCCATGCAGTACCGCCCTACGAGCAGCACTGAATTACAAAAAACAGTCAAACAAATGTGTAAAAATACTGTTGTAAGAAAACACAGTAAAAAGCAAGTGCTGCTGAAAAAGTAAAATACAGGGTATTTAGTTGATACGTTTTTTGCTACAAATATATACTAAGCTGCTCTACCAACTTCAAGGTAACCCGTATCAGAGCAGTCCCTATCTGATGTATTTAAAACCTGACCATGTGTATTGGTACCTAAAATGAGCAGGATCCAGACACGTTTGACTGACTGTTTTTTGTGCTTCAGTCTTTTGGTGGTGTGAACACTGTCCTACAGACGTGTTCACTGTGTGCATGGTTCATTAGTTTTTGCCTCCGAGCAGCACTGCCGGTCAGGATAGAGCACATGCAGATGACCCCCTCATTGGAGGGTGCATCAGACATAAGTGGATCACGTGCCACATCCACAATCGTGGTCAGAAAGAGACCTCACAGAAACCGTAACTTCTCATACTTCCCCCAACTTGAGATCCGGGTCCATACTCTACCCTATTTGACGAGCTCCAGGACGGTAATTCCAAACCAGACCTGGACAACTTTTTTGATGTACACTTCTCAGATGATCAGGCGTCAATTGACACCCTAATATCAGCAGTCATCCACACACTAAAGGTTGATGACATCCCGCCCACCACACAGGACCATGCAGTGTCCTTTGAAAAGGGCCAAATGGCTGCAAAAAATGTTTGCGGACCACCCTGAGTTCCAGGGATTTTTGTCCAAACAAAGGGAGAAACCGGATAAGCACTTTGGTGGCCACAGACCCATTGAAGCACAATATCCTTTTGCCTCAGCACTTTCCAAAGACTGGGATGGATTCCCCACCGGTTGACCCCCCGAGTATCTCGCCTCACTGCAAAGACCTTACTATCCCTGCCAGACGTATCTTCCATCAAGGACCCGACCAACAGACAGGTAGAGCAACTCGCACGCTCAGCCTTTGAGGCAGCGGGATCATCCCTTTTGCATCAGTACGGGTGGCCAAGGCACTCATAGTCTGGACTGAAACCCTACTTAAATCCTTACAGTATACCGACCTTCAACAGCTCAGAGACCTAACCACTCAAATAGTCATGCCAGCAATCTACCTCACCCAGGCTTCCCTGGACTCTTCCACCTGTGCACCATTCGCCACCTCTAACGCTGTTGCTATCTGCAGAGCCCTGTGGCTCAGACAATGGCGTGCAGATTCTGCCTCAAAGTCTCTCACCGGCCTCTCTTACCTCACCGATGACTCGTGAATGACTCGACAAACTTATCTCGGATGCCACTGAGGGAAAGAGTACCTCGCTTCCCCAACACAAACCAAGACGTCCGTTTATCAGATGATAAAAACTTCCTTTCGTCAGAAATAATCAGAGGAAAAGCATCCGGTTTAAATCATGAGCGCTCCCAGGATGGAAGAGAAGTCACTTTTATAACTTCAGAATTTATTAACAAAACTTAAAACAACGCGTTTCGGCTAAAACATTTAAAAATAGCCTTCTTCAGGTATAGGTACAATAAAAGATATGCAGTATAAATAGTGAAATCTCTTGGTCTGTTGTTTCAATTAGCTAATCAGGTGTTTCCTCCAATTAATCCAGGTAAGTTACACCCATTAGCTATAGGGTCTGGCGAGCAAAGGGTTTACTTTCTCAATCCATGTTACTCCCTTATACGCCTTCATTATAATATGTATTGCACTTTTGTTTTCAATTTAATCAGGGAGATCTATATACACACACACATAGACATATCCCTCACCCACATACATACATATACATACTACCATGAATATAAACAGTATATATACATACATTTTCATTAAAAACAAATAATCCATTCATCATATTTTACCTCGATATTCAAGGAGGAGTAATGGGATATTTTAAGCTTTAATAGTTCCATAAAATTAGTTTATGCTTCAAATAATCTTTTGATATATATATATATAAATTAATATAATTTTTCTTACAAACAAAGATATTGTTCTTCAGAGACAATGTGGTGTTATTATGATTTTAATTTTTGAATAAAATCAACCTCTTATTATGAACAAGTGGCTCCGGATCCTTTAAATTCATGATCTTCAGCAGTGGTGCCAGACACTTAACCGAGAGCCTGGGAGCCTGGAGGAATATTATGTGAGGTGAGCGGCTTTCTCCTACCCCCGCCCTCACTCAGCTGTGGCTTTGTTGGATCTTTTAATAAATACATATACATATAGAGATAGGGGAGGTCCCAATTTTCTTAAATAAACATTAATACAACACAAGCTCAACTGTAAGTTTTTTTCATTTTCAGGGAAGCCTATAAATTGTGTTTCAGGCTTCACCCTCATTCATCTTGGAGTGAGGCGCAGAGTGTGGAGAGTATAACTTCCCTTCTTAAAGGGTATCCCCAGATCTGGGTCTTCTCCCTCCTGACCAACCCTGGAGTCAGTGGACATTGTCTCAGGTGCGCGATAAACCAGAGTGTCACTGGCCGATTTCTAACCTCAGCAAACTCAAGCAGGGGACGTGTCCCATTGGCGAGTACTGATCGGAGTTTCGGAGGTGGACTACTGACACACAGTGGAACAACCCAGCCCTTAGGAGTCAGTTCTGCCTGGGTCTGTCTGCTAGACTTCAGGACACTCTAGTTCAGCATCTGAGTCATTAGAGGCTGTGATGGCCCTAGCCATCAGGGTTGACAGTAGGGATGAGCGAGTAGTCAAATATTCGGACTCGCTATACTCGTACCGAGTAGATCGTGACACTCGGGTATTCGGTACGAGAAGCGAGTCCAATGTTTGTCAATGGGAAATGCGAGTAATTGTCTGCTGGACCCAAAAAAGCAGTCTGGGGGCTGAGGAAAAGGCTGAAAAATCACTCAGCTGATGCATGCCCCACTGCCCGGTGACTGACTTCCTCTGTCGCTTACTTTGTGCCCACTCCTCTGCTGGAAGCGAGCCGCCAGCTTTTTCAAAAAGACTGCCGGCTATTTCAACCAATCAGCTGATGCTGATCGCTTGAAATAGCCGGCGGTAAAAAGTCCTTTAAAATAGCTGGCTACTTGCATCAGCTGTTTGTTTGAAATAGCCGGCGGGACCCCAACTCTGACGTCACCGCCAACACTGCCGGAAGTGAGCGTTGCTCTCACCTCACTTCTGGCAGTGATTGCGGTGCCTTGGGAAAGTTCATATGAGTTCAGTGACCTCAGATATCCTTTCCCACGGCCTAGTGCTGAGCTAGATCTCTACCAGCAGACGTATGTGTGATGGTAGAGATGTAGCAGAGCTGAAGAAGAAGATATTGTTTGGACTATATTGGAAGTTTTTTTTCTTCAATAAAGATGGAGTCACTAATTGTGTTATGTTTTATTTACTATTTAATAGAAATTCATGGTGGCCATGTCTAATATTGGCGTGACATCTTGAATTTCAGGCTTAGGGCCAGCTGATAATACAAAGCTGGCCCTAACACCATTATTACCCTGCGAGCCACCCAGAACCAGGGCCCTGGAAGAGTCAATACAGCACAAAAAGATGGCACTTCCATGAACTTGCCATTTTATGGGGCGGCTGCAGACTGCAATTCGCAGCGGGGGGTGCAGATTCCAGTCCCCAGCTGCCTAGTTGTACCTGGCTGGACACAAAAAAAGGGCGAAGCCCACGTAGTTTTTTTTTTTTTTTTTTTTTTTATTATTTCATGAAACTAGGTAGCTGGAAGTTGGGGGCAGCCCTTACCTGCCTGTCTAGCATACAGAAATATGGCCAAGCCCACGTCTTTTTTTTCTTTTCTTTTCTTTAAAACAAAAAAAAAGTAGGGCTCCCCTGTATCTCCATCCCATCGAATAGCGAAGACGGAAAATGACATCAGGGACCCTTTTATTTATTTATTTTTTTTAAATATGTCTTTACTGTCCTACTGGAAAAAAAGGCATACACATACTATGTGTAGGCAGCCTTAATGTGTAAATGTTTAAAAAATGTATGGTGTAAAGAAATGTATATAACATGCAGGCACCTGTTCAGGGGCCTCATCAGTGGTTTTACACAACTGCTTCACTAGAATGTGTGGCACCCTACTCACGCAGGCAGCCACAGACTTCTCTCATGCACAGCTGGGTTTCCACAGCAGGTACCTACTGCATACAACACCTTCCACCCCGACACAGTAGGGGGAGCCCTATTTGCTGACCTTAAAGGTAACCAACCACCCAAATGACCCCCCCGGACTGTTAATATGTGTCCCTACACCCAGCACACACATTTGGGGCAATCGTTTTTGCTAAAAAAACTGTTTAGTAGAAGCTAAGATACATGTTTATAAAGTTTAATAAATGGAGACGGATAGGTGTTACCTAGCTTTGTCCACGTGCAGTGTTCGTGCCTGTGATCCTCCTCTCCCCCTCCCCTCTCACTGTCTAAGAGCCTGGCCGCGTCATGAAAGGGACGTGGCTAAATCGCGTCATGAAAGGGGGCACGATTTAGCTCCGCCCCTTTCATGACGCGGCCAGGCTCTTAGAAATTGAGAGGGGAGGGGGGAGAGGAGGATCACAGGCACGAACACTGCACGTGGACAAAGCTAGGTAACACCTATCCGTCTCCATTTATTAAACTTTATAAACATGTATCTTAGCTTCTACTAAACAGTTTTTTTTAGCAAAAACGATTGCCCCAAATGTGTGTGCTGGGTGTAGGGACACATATTAACAGTCCGGGGGGTCATTTGGGGTGGTTGGTTCCCTTTAAGCAAGATCCCCTATAAATACTGCTGCTGGGGGAGGAGTTAGTCAGAGTGTGTGCAGACGCTAGAAGAGCTGCAAGGAAGTCCTGGTGGTCGGTGCTGTGTTTAGGCCCGAGCCAGTGACCCAGAGTGGCCCTTCAGCGTCCCGCCAGCCTAAGTGGGACTGAGGGCTAGGAGCAGAGAACTGAAAGGGAGCAAAGAACTTGAGGGAGTTCGTCCCAGGAGAAACACCGGATATTGGGGATCCGCACCTGTGGGACACTATAGGACCACAGAAAACCCGTTCCACCGTGGAGGCCTTGGCTACCCGGGTTGTCCCCCCTGTGAGTCAAGAGAGGAAGCCAGACACAGCAGGGCAGAGCCGCAGTGATCAGGAGAAGGTATCCCGAAGACCGCACAGGAGGAGGGAAAGACACTACAGTCAGGAAGAGAGAGGCGGCAAGTCAGGCTGCAAGCAGGCTGTGCTTCAGACAAACACTACAGAGCAGAGGAGGCCTTATACCCACTTGCTGTGGGAACTCACTGTGCAACCCTGTCACCCGTCGGTACCCTGGACGTATTTACCTGCAAAAACATCAGTAATGTACATTTACACGCGGCCATAGGAAGGTAGGAACAGGCAGGCATCGGACACAAACTGTGCCTGATGCCTTGAAAAGACCACGATGTGGCTGCGTGTAATTCAGAACTTTCCTTCCTTCTGGGAAGACACAGGAAGGAAAGTCCTGAATTACACGCAGCCACATCGTGGTCTTTTCAAGGCATCAGGCACAATTTGTGTCCGATGCCTGCCTTTTCCAACCTTCCTGTGGTCGCGTGTAAATGTACCATTAAAGGTAAAAGAGACTTCTGTGTGCGTGCATCCTTCTTTTCCACTCACTGTGCCCCTCATAGACTGTTCCAACTGTCCCTATACAATCCCAGCTCCACTACAACCTGTCCCTCCTCACACCGCTGCCCCAGAGGTCCCAGTCCTACCTGTGGAGGACTATACCATCCTAGCCGCAATACCATCTACCTCCGGCGGACTGTGGCGGCGCTGGTGCAAATCACCAGAAACTGCAGGTGGCGTCATGACAACTAACTTTGTAAATAATCCCTTGCACATAACCCCTTTTTCAAGAGAACCGTCCCCCGGGATACGGGATCAGGGGCGGCTGCCATTCCCCGTGACACAGTTAACCCCTTTTGCCGCCTGATACCCGAGTACCCCACACCCTGGGGCGACACATCTCTTTCTGGCGTTTCATGAGCAGGATCCCGTGCCCGGTATTACCGGGTAATGTGTGCTGTGATATTGACTGTATTGAGTGACTATTTAAACTACGCCGCCATTACTGCGCCGAAGAGCAAGAAGAAAGGGGGTGTGCCAGCCAGTTGAGCGCGAAAGTGAAACCTGCCCTTCGCTCAGCCGAGCATTCCCAAGCGCCGCGGCATAGTCCGGAAACTCCCGAACTGTTTAACTCTTTACGGACTGGCTGTAATTCACTAGGGGGGCCTCCAACATGTCGGCCTCCTCCAGCGATGACGACTGTGCGTACGCTGATCCGTGGAATTACGCCGAAAGATCTATTGCTGCCGCTGGTAGCACTGCCAGCACCTCCGGCGCTCCGGGTGCAGTCGCCCCGATAATGCCGATGTCACTCCCATACATCCCGGGTGCCAAGTGGTTGCCTCAGTATGACGGACGCCCTGATGCATTGGATGAGTTTAAAAGAAAAATTAACAGCGTCCCAGATATGTATGTAATGACCGGCCAACAACGCGCTGCTGTGGTACTCGGACAGTTAACTTGTGCAGCAGAGAAAGAAAGTGCGTCTTACACTCGCAAATCCGCGTCTGCTATATTTAACAAACTAAGAGCTACCTTCGAGGAGTGCAATGAAGCTGATATACGCATGCGATTCCATCACTGCTACCCGAGGCTGGGAGATGACATAAGAGCTTATGCCTGGCGTCTGGAAGAAGCATTGCATGACCTCATATATGTCAGCCCCACCAGTGTACCCGATGAAAATAAACTTTTGATTGAACAATTCACTCAGGTACTGCTATCCCCTGAGGACAGTGAGACTGTATGTTGGTGGTCATTGACCAATCCCGAAGCTGACTTTAACACTCTGAAGGAGATAGCCATCAAAGGGTTAAAGCCAGTAGAGACCCATGAAGCTGCAATTAAACGGTGGTGCAGTAGTGAGGTGCAGGCTACTCCAAAACCATTACCCGTGTCTGCAGCCACGCACAGTGTACAATCTGCTCAGCTTGACAAATATGTAGCCCTGAGAGCTGAGATGCGCCAGATGAATAAGAACATCTCCAAACTATTGGACGCTATGCAGTTACAGCAAGCCAGCAGCCAGTGCCAAGACCTCAACCCAAGCCTCAGCCGCTGATTCAACTTGCCGACAGCCCGGAGGATGTACCCTGGATGCGAAGGAAGCAAGCCACAGCATACCGAGGGAGGACCACCGACTGCTACAGCTCCACTGGGGAGCTGATCTGCCACCGCTGTACCCACACCGGACACCTCGCCAGGAGCTGTCCTTTAAATGGGCAGTCCCTGGGGGCCGGGGCCAAACCTCAGGACTAGATCAACAGGGCCCAGCCACCTGGTACAAGACCTTCATCAGACAGAGGCCATTTCTGTCCATTGTACTGGATGGCATCCCGACACCTGCTCTACTAGACACTGAGTCACAGGTGACCACCATTCCCTATATCCTTTATAAAAAGTATTGGGCTGATGTAGAACTCAACAGCCTGAAATAGACCTTATCCTTAATGCATCTAATGGGGAACCACTCACTGTGATGGGGGTTAGAGAAGTGCCCATAAAGGTGGGGAGGGTGGAATTGCAGAACCAAGGGGTCCTTGTAGTAGCAGAAGCCAGTAATGCAAATGATCCTTATATCATATTGGGTACAAATGTTGTTAGCAATTGCATGGAGGAAGTTTTGTCTTTGCTTCAACAGATTGCCGACATTGCCAGACCTGGTCAGAGGAAGGTTCTCCGGAGTCCAAGATGGCCGCGATGTGAGGAGGACGTGTATCCAGGAGCTCCACAGCCTGAACACAGCATCACAGCCATCCATCCCCGCAGGCTACCCACCGGAGCCCTCGGACCCACAGCTAGACAGCTACCACCCCCCTGAACCGGTCACTGTGCTTCTTTTAGCAATCTGACCGGTGGAACGAAACACAGGACCGGATCCCCTGCCAGCCCCGCTGCACACGAGGCAGAGCTGCGGCGGCGCCCACCCTGCTAGGCCGCGCCGGATCTGCCAGCACGTGCAGCGGGTAGAGAGAAGCGGCAGGCACTCAGAGGCACAGCGCTCGCCGCTCGGTCTGTAGTCCTGAGGAGACCGGCGAGTGTGCGAGGAGACCGGGTCTTCCTGCCCCCGCTCAGGGCCGCTCCGAGACCCGAGGTCTGCACTCCGGCTGATCACCCAGGAAGGAACGGAGCCTGCAAACAGTGGGAGCAGGAAGCCTCACACCCTGCCTGGAGAGACATAAATTACCCGAAAAGCCCCCAGGACCGCTCATATTCAGACCGGAGGAGCTGCAGGAGAGGGTAAGTGGAGGCTGATCCTCATCCATAAGAGACAGCCTGTCACTGCCTGCACTGTGCCTAAATATACAGAACTGTGGCTGGCCTGGTCTGTGTTTGTGGTGAAAGGGGATTACAATAGTGAGGTGAAGAGGCAACGGGTCAGTGGTCACTGGGGAAGGTGGAGGCGTTATTCACCCCTCACATCATATACCATCTATCGCAGAGAGAAGCCCCCCACCCATCCGGGAACTAACGCCTTGAAGGGACTCTATATGATCAGCTTATAAGACTGGGCATTGTACTATATACTGGGGATTACCCCTGATAATCCTATCCACTCGTCAACTGGACTTTTTTGATATCCTGATAACCTGATACACAACAACAAAGAGGTCAGAGGACCCCCCAGCAAGCACCCTTCACTCTCTGCACCAGGTGCTACATTATCAGTGCCTGTAGACTCCCTTTTCACCGCTTTCTGTCCTACTGGACACAATTTGGACCAATGAACCCTTAAACTGACCATAACCAACTAGAGGGGACATATAGGCTTAAACTGCACAAATACTTCACACTGTGAACACAGATAACACCATGGGAAAGACGACCATTAAACCACCCAAGAGTGGGCCTAAATCCGCAAAGGCTATAACCCAAGCCGACGTTGACCATTTCCTTAAAAAACAGGCCGTCGTGGAGGACACCCCTAAATCAACCAAGAAGTCCGTCCTGGCCTGCACGGACGACACAGACTCTGACGTGGAGAGTGATTCAGAGGGAGGTAGTGCATCTGGAGACCCAATGGTGACCCGCTCCTTTATCAAGAGAGCCCTTGCCAAAGCTATCGGCCCAATTGGGCGAGAGCTAGCGGAGATTAAACGTGACCTCACGCACCAAGGGCACAGATTAGAGTCACTGGAAAATGCCCAAATAACAACTGTACACCACTCCAATGCTATCCTTGATGGCCTTAAAGAGCATGAACACCACATACATGACATCTATGTTGCTCTTGAGGACCATGAAAACCGGGAACGCGGCAGAATATTCGGATTAAGGGTCTCCCTGAATCTGTGGCCAATGAAGCACTAGAAAAGGCTGGAGTGGAGATCTTTAAAGACTTACTTTCTGAACATGACCCTCAGGACATTGAATTGGTGCGGGTCCATAGAGCCCTACGACCTAAACCACAACAAGGAGAGGCTCCCCGACATGTGCTATGCCGTTTCCTGGACTATCGTGTAAAGAACCTAGTTCTCCGCAGAGCACGGGAACGACAGGAGATAACCTATGAAGGTACCCGAATCCAATTGTTCCAAGATCTGTCGGCCATCACCTTGAAAAAACGATGGCTACTGAAACCCTTTACCAATGCAATCCTACAGAAGGGACATCGCTTTCGCTGGCTCTTCCCGTTTGGGATCTTTGTTACGGCGGATGGGCAGGGAATCACCATCAGAACCTCCGCAGAGCTGAAAGCGGCCTGTGAGACTTTGGACATATCTCTTGACAAATTCCCGGATTTGGAAGCTTTCCACTCAGCCTCAAAGATACAACCCATCCTAGATCCTACACCTTGGCAACAGGCAACCCCGAAATCGCAACGAATTAAAAGGAAGATCGCTAAATCACCATCCGCCAAGGACCCGGACGATGCCACCTGAGCTATATCCGGGAAGAATAGCGCCTAAACCCCCGCCACGTCACCTAACACTGAAAAAGTGGAGTCAACCATAGGCTGATTGACATTGATTTTATGTCTTCTTTATTACATAATATTTTATTTTTTCTTTACTAGCCTTACCCAGGTTCACCCTACATTTATTCGCGCTCTACTAACGCGTTTTTGCCATGGTAGAGAGCTATTATTGTTCATGTTATTCTCTCCGCCTTATGGCGACATTTGGGAGAGGGAAACATATACCTTCTGTTTACCGGAGGTCATTGCATAGCCATAACCCTCTCCTACCAAACTCTTAAGCATAATTTATACTACTTGATATGTATAATGCAGTTGATTGCGTTAATTCCGTTTTGTACTAACCCCTCGAGTTGGTTATCAATAGTCCAAGCAACTATGTTGAACTTTATATTGGTTCATACTGTTCTACTATGTTTGATAAATGTGACTTCTCCACTCTCTTCTCTCCTTCTATCTAGGACTTCTTTCTCTTCTGATTCTTTCTCCCTATCTTCGCTCTCTACCCATCCCCTGCCCCTACTAGGCACGGAACACGACCCAGATCCAGGGATGTCAGCCGATCGCCAAGTACTACAACATGCCTGACACCGGTAAGAATATTACGTTTGCAACAATTAATGCTCATGGCCTTAATTCACCCACCACACGTCACCAGACTCTGCATAGACTACGAAAACAGAAAGCAGATATTCTGTTCTTTCAGGAAACCCATTTTAAGCCCAACAAAATTCCGAATTTTGAGCGGTGCCAATATAACACCTGGTACCATGCCACCTCCACTCAGTCAGGATCAAGGGGCGTATCCATAGCACTACTGTCTGGGGTCTTATTCCAACACCGAGAATCTCTGGTAGATCCTTTGGGACGCTATATCTGCGTGAAGGGCCTCCTTAATGGTTCATTGACAACCCTATGCAGTTTATATGCACCTAACAAAAAACTCTTAAAATGGTTGGTTTCTACTCTAAAAAAAATAGAGAACTTTAGAGAGGGTACCCTGATTGTGGGTGGGGACCTGAATATAGCGCTTGAGCCAATGCTGGATACATCTAAACGAAAGAGCACATATACGCCCAGAGATCTGGCTAAGATACGGGCTATTCTAACTTCAATGCATCTACTTGACTCTTGGCGCTATATGCACCCGACCACACGCGACTATACTTTTTATTCCAACCCCCATAAGTCTTACCACCGCATTGACTATATTCTGATACCTAGGTTATGCCTATCGCGGATATCTGAAGCAAACATAATTCCCAATGTATATTCTGACCATAATATAGTACTACTCTCAATGTCCACCTCTGAGACAGACCTGAAATCCAGATCCTGGCGTCTCAACGACTCCCTACTTGACTCCCCTACGACGCGGAAACGTATTACAGACGCACTTCACCATTACTTCCAACTCAACGATACACATGAGACATCTCCCCAAATTCTTTGGGAAGCCCACAAGACAGTGTTGAGAGGTGAACTTATCTCCATCGCGTCATATCATAATAAAAAACGGCATCAGGAGGTTCAAACACTTTATGATGAAATCTCTCGCTTGGAGACGGACCATAAAAATACTTCTGACCGTACAGTCTTAGATACTCTTTCCAATTTGAGGCAGAAACTGAGAGACGTTCTCAATGTCAGATCAGCTAAATTGTATGCCTCCTGGAAAAATAGAATGTATGCGCATGGAGATAGGGCCTCCAAGTTCCTCCTGAAACACCTACGTAAGCGGCAAGCCCGCACTCTACTTCACTCTATTACTAACTCACAGGGGCTAACAGCTTGCAACCCATCACACATAGAGGCGGCCTTTCTGGACTATTACTCCGGGCTATATAATCTCAGACCCGCCGACACGCAGGCTCTTAAGGAACAGAGGCGCCTGGACACCTCCCACTTCTTGACACGACTGAATCTCCCCACGTTAACGTTAGACCAACGACAATCACTGACCCGTCCATTCACCATGAATGACCTCCAGTCCACCCTGTCGAAGTGTCCCACAGGCAAATCTCCAGGCCCCGACGGATTCACGGCCCACTACTACAAAACGTTTGCACCCCTTCTGCTACCACGTCTCTTGAAGGTTTGTAACGAGGCATTTGAGGGCAAGCCCCTCCCGCAGCAAATGCTGGAAGCAAAAATATCCTTGATACATAAAGAAGGTAAAGACCCCAACTTATGCAGTAATTACAGGCCAATTTCACTGTTAAATGTTGATTTGAAACTTTTGGCCAGTATGATAGCTCATAGGATAAGGAATCTTTTGCCCTCACTGATCTCGTTGAATCAATCTGGCTTCGTGAGCGGAAGGGAAGGCAAAGATAACGCACATAAAATACTACATATCCTTCAATATGTGAAATCCCGCCATCAACCCCTAGTGTTAGTGGGCACGGACGCTGAGAAGGCCTTCGACAGGGTGGATTGGACCTATCTGGAGGTGACGTTACTGCATTTCGGGTTCCCCCATCGCTAGTTGGCACCATAATGGCCATGTATCATAACCTGACGGCCCGGATTCAGATCAATGACACGTTGACGGAGCCCTTTATAATACATAACGGCACTAGACAGGGCTGCCCACTATCTCCACTTCTGTTCGTCCTGGCTATGGAACCCTTACTGCTTGCTATTCAGGAACATCGAGATATAGAGGGTGTTCAGATCAATAAATCTCATTTCAAATCTGCTGCGTTTGCAGACGACCTCCTCGTGTTCCTCACAAAACCTCTGATTGGGTTCCCTGCCTTGATAGCACTGGTGGAGCAATACGGCAGCATTTCTAACTTTAAAATCAATATGTCCAAGTCTGAAGCGTTAGACTTTCGCGTCCCCCATCACACACTCTTGACCTTGCAAAACTCATATCCCTTCCACTGGCCCAAGACACACATAACATACCTGGGGGTGAAGTTGGGGCGCACAGATTCTGATTTGTTCACGCTGAACTTCCCCCCTCTGCTCACTTCCACGTCAACGCTCATTAAGCAATGGAGAGATGCTTACCTCTCGTGGATGGGGAGGAAAAACATTATGAAGAGCTTGATATTGCCAAAATTCACCTATCTATTCCAAATGCTCCCCATACACATCCCGGCATCCTATCTCCATAAAGTGAACTCCCTTTTCTCCAAATATATATGGAAGACCAGGAGACCGCGCATGGCATACCGTACACTTACCCTCCCAAAATCAGCAGGGGGCATGGGTGTGCCGGACATCAGGCTCTACTATAAGGCAGCAATCCTGACGAGAACGGTAGACATAATTCGAGGGAATACGGAAAAGCAGTGGATAGAGATTGAAGAGGCACTTGCTCCCTACCCCTCAGAGCGCTATTCCTAATGCACTCCAATACCCGAACCGAACGTATAGTGAATCCCCATACTAAAAACACCCTTAAACTCTGGCGTGACTCAATAGACGCTCTAGCCCCGCCATTATCTCCCCTTTTGTCGCTATCTGACATTCTAGCACGCTCTACATCGACTCCGACCGGACATTCCAAGAGCCCTAAATATTCTGGTATTTCCTTAGACCACCTTCTCCGAGATGGTGCCCTTCTCCCCCTCCAAGACTTGCAAAGGCATCCGGACTTGACAACTTTAACCTTCGTCGCCTATAACTCAATTAAAACCCTCCTGCGTCGTCACCTTAAAAGCGGCGATCTGAACAGACCTATGACAGTATATGAGACACTTTGTGCTAGAATCGCTAGACCCGCGAAAATTTTCTCACAACTCTATCAATTGCTTTTACTGTCCAACTGCTGTCACAAACGAGCGTATATTTCTCTATGGGAAAGAGATCTAGGATACACCTTCACGAAAGAACAGATATCACGCATATATGGAGCCTCTCATGGACCCACCCAATGTGTTCGAGCACAAGAAAACTCATATAAAATAATAACGAGATGGTATTAAGATCCCCTTAAATGCCAGAGATGGGGGGCTCCATCCACGGCTGAGTGCTGGAGGTGTGGTGCCGAAAATGGAAACTACTATCACATCTGGTGGCAATGCCCTGTCATATCTTCATTTTGGCAAATAACTGAAAAACTGATTACTCTGGTTCTAGGAGAAAGGGTGCAATTAACTCCAGAGACGACCTTGCTAAATTTCAGGCTATGGCCTACAAAGAAATATACATCAATCCTGGCCCAGAATATTATTGCAGCGGCCAAACTCCTAATACCGGTATACTGGCGTTCGGCTGAGGTCCCTTCGATCCAACAGCTCCACACTAAAGTTCACCAGTTGTACCTTGTTGCAGAAACGGTGTCCTATGTGAACCACACTCGAGCTTCTTTCTTAGAAACCTGGTCACCCTGGATCAGATACAGTTCGACATCCTAACTTGATATCACCGAACATTACCATTCAATCTGATAGATATCCCGTGTCCTAACCTACCCACCCCACACCCCTCTCTTTCCTGTTTCGTTCCTATCTCCTTACTTCTCTCTCGACTCTTATCTTTAACTGCCCCCCCTCAAGCGAAGCGGCTTGACTTTATTTCTACTTTCTTTAACATTTTTAGATCTGAATTTATTATTGATAGCCAACAATGTGCACTTCTTACAGTGCGGTTAATGTTTGCGGCTCTCAGTGAGACACTGGATTGGCTCACGACCACTCCACCTTTGGGACGGTGTTGCCGGGTGCGCTCCACCTCTGCCCATCACTTCTAACGCTCTGGGGGCTGTGGAGCGTGATCGCGCAATGCAGGACCAACAACACCTTTGAACTGTCTCGGAGTGTTGCTTATATGGCCGTTAATTGTACTGTTAGAATCCCAGTTATACAACTGGATTCTTTCTTCTCTGACTATGTACTCACACTATACTGTTGAAAAATGTTGATTTACTGTCTATTACAATGTACTGCAAAGCGTTAATAAAAAGAATATTGAAAAGAAAAGAAAAGAGGAAGGTTCTCCAGCGTGAGATCAGAGCCATCCTACACCAACAGCAGGTAACAATTACAGGTGGTGAAATTGGTACTGCACGGGTGACAGACTCGTTGCCTAATGTGATGCCCCCAATGAGTGAAATGATGATTTGGTGTCGAGCAGCTATAGGTCTGAGAGGGCAGGACTATCAAGCGTTAGTGGAGCACAGACCTACACTGTTGACAGCCAGGGGGGTGGTTGACGTACACAATGGGAGAGTACCTGTTTGCATCTTAAATTGTGGCAGTGAAGAGGTTAAATTACCCAGGTATACCACCGTTGCTAAATTATACACAGTCAGCAACAACGAGATCCAAACAGTGAAACCCGAACCCCACAAAGAAGGGGCAAAACCTGATCAAACCATTGGGCCACTGGAGGACTGGTGCCAGCAGCTCAATGTCAGAACTGACACGACTCCTGTGTATGAGAAACAAGGTGTGTACCGGGTAGTTCAGGAATTTGAACAAGTCTTTAGTAAGCATCCACTTGATTTTGGTAGGATAAAAGGGGTACAACATCACATCCCCACAGGTACACATCCACCAATCAAGGAGCAGTAAAGGCCTATTCCACCTGCACATTATCACAAAGCCAAGGAAATGTTACAGGACATGAAGGACGCAGGGGTTATACGAGATAGCTGTAGTCCCTGGGCAGCTCCGTTAGTCCTAGACAGGAAAAAGGATGGCAGTATGAGGATGTGTGTAGACTATAGGCAAATAAACCGCATAACACGCAAAGATGCTTACCCGTTACCTCGTATAGAGGAATCCCTAGCTGTGTTAAAGTCTGCCAACTACTTCTCTACCTTAGATCTCAATAGTGGGTATTGACAGGTGTCTGTAGCCGAGGAAGACCGTGAGAAGACGGCATTCGCAACACCTATGGGCCTATGTGAGTTCAACAGCATGCCTTTCCGCCTATGTAATGCACCCGGAACCTTCCAGCGATTAATGGAGAGTTGCCTGGGGCATAAGAACTTTGAGACGGTACTGCTCTACCTGGATGACGTGATCGTGTACTCCAAGACTTAGCATGTCACTCATCTAGGAGAAGTGTTTGAATCCTTGGCCAAATACGGGATGAAGCTAAAGCCATCAAAATGCCACCTGTTAAAGCTGAGAGTGCAGTGCCTGGGACACATAGTCAGTGCCGAAGGCGTGGCCCCCGATCCAAACAAGGTGACAGCAATCAAAGAGTGGCCAGAACCCAAAACCAACAAGGAAGTGTAGCGCCCCTGCGTTCAGGAGGCCACAAAGGGAACTGCAGCCAGGCAGGTAGGACGACAGTTGAACACCAACACCCTCATAGCCCACACAACCCACGTACAGTAGAGGGCAGCACCCAACCCGGAGCCTAGGAACTCTAAGCAGGCGAGGGGTGGTGGGTTTAGGGCAGTGGGTGGGCACACACGTAGTCAGGTGACAGACAGTAGAAATAGTGAAGGGGGCGGAGGAAGGAGTCAGTAGGCCCTGGGTGCCGAGCAGCAAAGACACAGACCAGCAGCAGGCTGAAGAGCACGGCACAGGCCGAGAGACAGCAGTAGGCCGAGTTAAGCTGAGAAGGAAAGAAGGAATCACACGTCCTGGACAAGTGGGGTGTATGGAGTGCAGAATCTGAACAGAGCCAGAGTGAGCCACAGAGAGAAAGCCTATCCGGAGCCAGCACCCCAGGAGTGTGAGGGAAGAGAGGGACGGTGATACCCGGGCCCTAGAATTACAGCCGAGACGACAGACTGCAGGCGGAGTAGCCCTCCTATGACACTGGAAGACACAGTAGAGAGAGCCTGGTAGAGCCTCACACGGGAGGACTGCTGGAGGCTAGGCTGAGTAGAGTGTCGGCTCTAGAGGGGACCGTAGTTTCACCCGTCATCTCCAGACAACCGACGGGGGACCACAGCTACACGTTAGGGTCCCTACTCCAAAGGACAGGCAGCTCAGTGACAAACAGGAGGACCCACAGGGGACTCGGAGCCATCCTTCCCAAAGGCAAGACGGCAAGGAATGGGCAATCTCCTACATAAGCAGAAAGCTGCAACACACAGAGAGGAACCCAGAAAACTACAGCTCCTTCAAGCTGGATTTCCTGGCCTTGGTCTGGGCTATCACAGAGAGGTTCAAACACTATCTGGCCTCTAGCAAATTTACAGCATACACTGATAATAATCCACTCACCCACCTGGAAACTGCGAAGTTGGGAGCCATGGAGCAGAGATGGATGGCCAGACTCTCCAACTACCAATTCACCATCAAGTACCGGGCTGGGCACCAGAATGGAAACGCGGATGCCCTATCCAGGATGCCACACTTATCAGAAGAGGGTGTAGACGAAGATCAGCTAGAAGAAGTGGAGTTACCTGCCTTCCATCATGTAAGAGTAACCCAATGCCAGCAGACCCATCAAGACCCCTCTACAAGAGCAGTAAACCCGTTATCCCACTTCAACTGGAGGGAGGTGCAAGACCAAGACCCGGCTGTCAGTCTAATCAAACAACTGATAACCCAAGAGTCAGCAAAGCTGCCTGAGAACCTCCCGCCTGACACCAAACGTCTGTGGAACGAACGAGGTAAACTGTTCCAATACCAGGATAAGTTGTGCCGGCGATACATCAATCCAAGAACTCATGAGATGGCTTGGCAGATCATCGTGCCAAAATCAGAAGTCCCCGTGGTCCTGAACGCGTACCACAATCAAACTAGTCACTTCGGATGGAAGAAGCTTGAGATGCTTCTGAAGGATAGGTTCTTTTCGGTCGGCATGTGGTCATCCATTGAAAAATTGTGCTAGAGTTGCAAATCCTGCAGCCTGAGAAGAAAGGACATCCAGAGCCAGAAAGCCCAGCTTCATTCCATCGTAACCAAAGAGCCCTTGGAAATAGTTGCTTTGGATCATGTAAAACTGACTCCAAGTAGATCCGGCTATACCTACGCGTTGACCATGGTTGACCATTACTCAAAATTCTTGATTGTTGCCCCTGTAAAAGACCTGACAGCTGCAACAGCTGCAAAAACCTTCCAAAAAGTCTTCTGCAGACCGTTGGGATATCCAGAGCGTATCTTAACAGATCAAGGATCAGCCTTCGAAGCGGAGATCTTTCGAGAGTTTTGCCAGATGTATGGGTGCAAGAAAATTAGAACAACCCCGTATCATCCCCAAACCAACGGACTCTGTGAAAAAGATGAACCACATCATCATTGATATGTTGAAAATCCTACCATTAGAAGAGAGAAATCAATTGCCGGAGAAACTTCCTGACTTGGTTGACATGTACAACCACATCCCAGTCAGCTCTACGAACTGTACACCAGCCTACCTGATGAGAGCTCATACAGGAAAGTTACCGTAGACTTGGAACTAGGAGTAGTAGATCCTGAAGCAGATCATGCCATTGCAAATTGGAAAATCCATCGCCAAGAACAGCACAAAAAGGTTCAAGAAACTGTTGAAAATAACCTGGAGAAATCCCGTGCAAAACAAGAAAGGGAACCAATTCCACTTGGAAGTATGGTCCTAAAGAGAAGAAGAACTTGCCATAAACTAGATTATCGGTGGGAACGTGAACCCTACGTACTAATAAACTCAGGAAATGATAGTAATAAAGTCCTGCGTCATCAGCAAAGACGGGGGAAGAACCAGGCAAACCGTGTCCAGAAATCTCATTAAAAAGTGTCCTCCAAATTGGGAAGATCAAGACCTCTCCAATCAGCCCATTCCAGAGTCTGAGCCAATTCAAGAAGAAAGTCTATTCCAAGAACCAAAGGAAAAAGTTATTCAAACAATCCTAGGAGAATTCCCAGAAGATTGGCCTCAACAAGATGGAGCTATCATTGTGACAATACTAAATTTCTACCGGCCTACTGAAGAGATACCCAGGAATCAGGAAGAAATACCCGTTGCTAGAGAATCTGAGGATGCTGCAATAGGTACACCTGCTAGCCCTATAGTGAGATTAAGGCAACGCAGAAGCTTACCTGACACGCCTGCACCAAGCTCAACACTAGACACTTCACCTGAGACACTGACACCTGTAGTGCGGAGGTGAACCCCCGTCTAGGTTTGGAGAGTGGGTATGGAACAAGGTAGAGCACACTAAGAAAAATATGTAAATAAGTAACATGTACAATAGAAAATGTAAATAGTAGTGTACAGAAGGGTGGAGGAACGGGCCTAGTCCCAAGCACATTAAGTTAGGAACAGAAAGTGCCTGGGGGGGGAGGGACCAGGAACCCTAAGCCAAAACACCCATAGGGATCCCAGTTTATTGTTAGACTGTGAACTTTTGAAAGACTTTTCCCCATTTATTACCTGGAGCATACAGAAATAGACTGTAAAGACTCTTTGAACTTTTCCCTTTGAACTCTTTTCCCTTTTGAACTTTGAAATTTTACAAATTCCAATGGACTAAGATTAACGGACTAACATAGCCACAAACATTAAAAAGCCTGCAGTGGATGGACTAGCACCATATGGACTTACCTGTTTTTCTATTTTTCAATATTTTTTCAGTGTCTTTTTGTAAATTTTTCCATTTTCAGACTTTGTACATATGTTACCTGTTTTATTGTTATTATTGTTATTCTTTGTTCAAAAACAAAAAAATTGCTCAGTCCAGGAGTACTGATGTTACCTAGGGGGGTATGTGGTGCCCTGCTCACGAAGGTAGACACAGACTTCTCTCATGCACAGCTGGGTTTCCACAGCAGGTACCTATTACATACAACACCTTCCACCCCGGCACAGTAGGGGGAGCCCCACTTGCTGACCTTAGGCAAGATCCCCTATAAATACTGCTGCTGGGGGAGGAGTTAGTTAGAGTGTGTGCAGACGCTAGAAGAGCTGCAAGGAAGTCCTGGTGGTCGGTGCTGCATTTATGCCCGAGCCGGTGACCCGGAGTGACCCTTCAGCGTCCCGCCAGTGTAAGTGGGACTGAGGGCTAGGAGCAGAGAACTGAAAGGGAGCAAGGAACTTGAGGGAGTTCGTCCCAGGAGAAACACCGGATATTGGGGATCCGCACCTGTGGGACACTATAGGACCACAGAAAACCCTGTTGCACTGTGAAGGCCTCAACTACCCGGTTTGTCCCTGCTGTGAGTCAAGAGAGGGAGCCAGACACAGCAGGGCAGAGCTGCAGTGATCAGGAGAAGGTATCCTGGAGACCGCACAGGAGGAGAGAAAGACACTACAGTCAGGAAGAGAGAGGAGGCAAGTCAGGCTGCAAGCAGGCTGTGCTTCAGACAAACACTACAGAGCAGAGGGGGCCTTATACCCACTTGCTGTGGGAACTCACTGTGCAACCCTGTCACCCGTCGGTACCCTGGACGTACTTACCTGCAAAACATCAGTAAAAGGTAAAAGAGACTTCTTCTGTGTGCGTGCATCCTTCTTTTCCACTCACCGTGCCCCTCATAGACTGTTCCAACTCTCCCTATACAATCCCAGCTCCACTACAACCTGTCCCTCCTCACACCGCTGCCCCGAGGTCCCAGTCCTACCTGTGGAGGACTATACCATCATAGCCGCAATACCGTCTACCTCCGGTGGACTGTGGCAGCGCTGGTGCAAATCACCAGAAACTGCAGGTGGCGTCACAACAACTAACTTTGTAAATAATCCCTTGTACATAACCCCTTTTTCAAGAGAACCGTCCCCCAGGATACAGGATCAGGTGCGGCCGCCATTCCCCGTGAAACAGTTAACCCCTTCTGCCGCCTGATACCCAAGTAGCCCACACCCTGGGGCGACACAAATGTTCAAACACTATTTGAAGTCTTGTCATTTTTTGCCGGCACAGCGGGACTCGTACGCCACTTACGCAGTGATATATCAGAAATGCCTAAGAGTGAGTGATGATGTATGTGATCTTCTGACAGCTCAGTGTGTAAGTGATGTAGAGAGGAGTGGAGAGCGATCTGCCCTAGGGACTGTGTGATGGTTAATGCAGAAAGAAGCCACCCATCATCATTATCACAGGGGCTTCAGAATTATAAAGCTTGGACTACTGTCCTTGTTGTTCCACTGCCACTGCACAATGTGCAGGCATAGTGTCTCTAAAAATTAGCCTAAGGGGCTGTATAATGGCCAATGAAAGAAGCAGGCCTCAAGGGCCAAACAATTGTGAAGTTAGGACTACTAGCACAGTAGTTGCAGTGCCCAATGTGCAGGCATTGGCATAGTGTCTCCAAAAATTAGCCAAAGGGGCTGTATCATGGTTGATGAAGCAAGCAGGGCTCAAGGGCCAAACAATTATGAAGCTAGCCTAGAACTACTAGCATAGTTCTTGCAGTGCCCATTGTGCAGGTATCGCCATAGTGTCTCCAAAAATTAGCCCAAGGGGCTGTATTATGGTTGATGAAGGAAGGAGGGTCTCATTACAAGTTACTCCGATGGGAAATATTAATGAACGGATCATTGTTTTTAGCTTATTTACCAGGAGGTACATGTGGCATAAGCAGGAGTTGAAAACGAGTGTAAGAAGAAGAAAAGGGGTTTGTATGGGTAGGAATGAATCGTGATCACTAGTTGCATAAAATAACATTTTGGGTGACTTTAGGTTCGGATGCTGTCATCAGGAGGGCTTAAATACTGTTGCGAAATCCAGTCCTTGTTAAATTTTATCAGAGTCAGCCAGTCTGCATTCTCTGTAGTCAGCCATGTGCGTGTATCTGTGATGATTTCCCCAGTGGCACTGAAAACACGCTCTGACATCACACTAGCAGCAGGGCAGGCCAGCACAATCAAGGCATTTAAAGAGAGGTCTGGCCAACTATGCAGCTTGGATACCCAGTAATTAAACGGAACAGAAGCATCAGGAAGGACGTAGGTATGATCACTTAGATAGTCAATGACCATCTTGTTCAACTTCTCACTCCTTGACATTGTTACTGTTCCAGCTAGCCCTTGCAGATGTGCCGGTTCACTGAAGATGGCCCAGTTTGTGGACATTTTACCACCACCTCTTTTGGACCTGCTGGGCGTGTCTCTCCCAATTAATGCATGCTATTGCACAGAACTGGTACCTCTGCTAGCAGTGGTGTCTGAGGGTGATGTTGCCATCAAATGATCTGCAACGGCCTTCTTGAAGGAGTCAATTGTGGAACCCATTGGTGACTGCAACAGTAGCGAAGGAAATTTGTCCTTGTACCGTGGGTCTAGAAAGGTGGCCAACCAGTATAGGTTGCTGCTGACAATGATGATCATGTGAGGTCTTGGCGGGGGTCTTGGCACAGGCAGATAGATATGAAGTGCCATGTTTGCAAAGCTGCAAAGAGGCACATTTTCTGTGACCCCAGAAGGAGGAACAATACCCATGCTCTCCTTGCACTGACTCTCCACCTCCTCCTCTCCAGCCCACCCATGCTGGACAGACATGAAGCTGGGATTGGGAGTCCCCTCTGTAGCATGAGGGTTCACCTCGGTACCACTGAAAAAGAAATCCTCTCCCTCCTCGTCTTCCTCATCATCTTCATCCCCCAATCTTGCCTGATAACATTGGCTGAGCTGGATAGGATCACCCATTGTGAAATCGCTCCATAGCCAGCTGCTGGGCACTCAAAGATTCCATTTTTAGATTATGCAGCGATTCTTTCAGCAGACATAGCATAGGGATGGTTACACTGATAATAGCCTGATCAGCGCTCACAAGCTTGGTGCAGTACTCAAAGTTATCAAGCACCTCCCAAATGTCAGCGATCCACACCCACTCGACAGTTGTTATGTATCCTGCCTGAGTTTCAGTCTGACGGGCATGTTTAAGCTAGTATTCAGCAAGTGCCCTCTGCTGCTCACTTATCCTTGCCAACATATAATATGTTGAGTTCCACTGTGTTGGCAGATCGCAAATGAGTCGGTGGTTTGGCAAATTAAATTGCTTTTGAAGTGCTGCAAGACCGGCAACAGCGGTTGAGGAATGTCAGAAATGGGTGCAAATACGGTGCACCTTCTCAAGTAGGTACAGCAAGTTAGGGTATGTTTTTATAAATTTCTGCAACACTAGGTTCAGCACATGATCCATGCATGGCACGTGTACCAGCTTCCCGAGTTTTAAAGCCGCCACCAGGTTACGCCCATTATTGCAGACAACCAGACAGGGTTGGAGTTGCAGTGGGGAGAGTCACTGATTGGTCTGTTGTTATATTCCTTGCCACAGCTCTGCTGCAGTGTGTGGTGTTTCACCTAAGCAGATGAGCTTCAGCCGAATGTGTTGCCACTTTGCCGATGCGCTGCTGTACAGCTCCCAACTTGGGTGGGATGTGGAGGGTAGTTCAGCATAGGATGACAAGGTGGAGGTGGAGGAAGAGGGAGACAAGACATAAATGATGAGGCGGACACAGGGTGCACCGAGCCCACTGCCGCCTGAGCGCGGCACTGCTTACGGGGGGGGGGTGCTAGTGAAGCCTGAAGCTGCCGCCCCTCCTGCAGTGACCGGTCGCCACTGCCGCCTGAACCGCGGCAGTGAATGCCGGCCGCGGCCGTGAGTGCCGGGGGTGGGGGTGCTATGAAGCTTGGGGCTGCCGCCCCTTCTGTGCCTCTCCCGGCGGTCGCCGCTTACCTGCGGTGCGCGGGCTGAGTGGCCGCGCCATGACAGGGGGAGGCTGTTTGCATGAGGCGCCGCCCCTCTGCACAGCCGCTCTCCTGCCGCTGCCGCCTGAATGACAGGGCTCACACTGTCCAATGGACGGTGCGGCCCTGGGCGGACACCCTGATTGAGGTTTGGCCCGCTATTCGTGTCTAAGGGTAGATATATGATGGTCCAGTTTGAGACTTGTCCCACCTCCACCAGGTTGAGCCAGTATGCCGTGACAGAGATGTATCATCCCTGTCCACAAGTACTTGTCCACATGTCTGTTGTAAGGTGGACCTTCCCAGATACGGCGTTGGAGAGCATGCTTTAGATTGTTTAAGACGTGCCGGGTGCATTGCAGAGTCTGAATGGCATGCTGTTAAAACTCACAGAGGCCCATGGGTGTCGTGAACACGGTCTTCTCCCAGTCTTCTTCTGCAACGGAGACCTGCCAATGCCCACTAGTAAGATCTAGGGTTGAAAAGCAATTAGCAGTCTTTAATGCATCAAATGACTCTTCTATACAGGGTAACAGGTAAGCATCTTTATGTGTAATGTGATTTACTTGTCTGTAATGTACACACATTCTCATAGTGCTGTCTTTCTTTTTAACTAGGACTAATGGAGCTGCCCAGGGGCTGCAACTGTCTCTGATGACCCCTGCGTCCTTCATGTCCTACAACATCTCCTTGGCACGTTGATAGTGAGCTGGTGGTACAGGTCTATATCGCTCTTTAATGGGTGGATGGTTACCTGTGGGTATGGTGGTGTACCCCTTTTATCCTCCCAAAATCAAGTGGATGCTTACTAAAGACCCGTTCATACTCCTGGACTACCCGATAAACACTGTGCTTCTAGTGGGAAGGAGTGGAGTCAGTTCCTACATGGAGCTCCTGACACCAGTCCTCCAGCTGTCCTTTGAAATTGTTGTCATCCGCTGAGTCTGACGGGGAGAAGGGTTCCACTGTATGTATTGACTTGTTGTCTACAGTGAACAACTTGGCAACGGTGGAATATCTGAGCAGTCTGACCTCTTCCTCTCCACGGTGTAATATGCGTAAAGGTACCCTTCCGTTGCGTACATCAACGATCCCCCTGGCTGTCAGGATTGTGGGCCTTCCTTTTGAACACATGGGTTCTACTACTGCTTGGTAATCCTGCCCTCTGATGCCTATTGCTGCCTAACACCAGATAATCATTTCACTCTTTGGGGGTACCGCAATGGGAACCGGGTCTGTCACCCATACACTACCAATTTGACCACCGGATAGGGCTACCTGTTGTCTGCGCAGTAGGGCTCTGATCTCCTTCTGTAGAGCTCTCCACTGCTCAGCATTGGCAATTTCTGCAATCTGTCGGCATAAAAACAACACTTCATCCAGACAATTTCCGATCACATTTGTACCAAGTATGATATACTATACCCCTTTCATTAGGGTCTGTTTCAACCACAATAAGTTCTTGGCCCTTTAACTCCACCCTCCCCACTTTTATTGATACCTCTCTAAACCCAACTTAGTTAACTGGTAATCCATTTACAGCATAAAAAGTGAGGTTAGGAACTCGCGGAGTAAGTTCAACATCAAACCAAAATCCTTTATAAAGGATATCTAGTATGGTGGTTACTTGCGAGCCAGTGTCCAACAGTGCAGGAGCGGGGATGCCTTCTAGCATGATGGACAGGTACGGCTGTCCTACCACATACCTATCACGCCAGTCTGATGGGCCTGGTCGGTTTATTCCTGGGGATTGGCCCTTGGCCCCAGGGGTTGCTGGCTTGAAGTACACTGCCTGGCGAAGTGGCCCATCTTGTTACAACGGCGACAGATGGGTTGTCCGGTTGAGCTGTAGTGGTTGGTGGTCCTCTCATGGAGCGACATGGTCTTCCTTCCTCTCATCCACGGGACGTCCTTGGGGCTGTCGGCGAGCTAGATCTTCTCTAACGGCTTTGTCTCTGGCTTGAGCTGCAAGGCCTTTAACACAATGACCAGGGGTCACAGCCTACGTATTAGTCTCAGCAGAAGGTGAGGGAGGCGTCACTTATTGAGGAGAGGCGCCATCTTGCCACTCCTGAGGTGCAGGATCTGAAGTTTCCAAGGGTTGTAATGCTTTAATGGCCCGTTCTTTCAGAACCGCAAAGTCTGTATCTGGGTGTTCTAGGGCCCACCAACGCACTTGTCTGCGGTCATCTTGGGACAGTAACTCCTGAATAAACTGCTCAATCATCATTTTATTTTCATCCCGCACACTGCCCGGGTCTACCTGTTTTAGGGTCTGCAGCACCTCCTGGAGGCATAAGGCGTAGTCTCTCATACTGTCCTGTGGCCTCTGTTTACCGTGGTAAAACCTTATTCTTAGCTCAGCCCCAGTGCGGTTCTCAAAAGCAGTTTTAAGTTTGTCAAGATTGTTGTTACTGATTCCTGATCTGCTTCTGACCAGGTTTCAATTTCGAGCTCTGCTGCACCTGTTAATTGTCCCATCACAACAGACGCCCTCTGCTTGCCAGTCATTGCATACATATTGAGTACACAGCATATCTTTCTCTTGAGCCCAGCCAGGGAAACCACTTGGCTCCTGCGACATACGGCACAGAGATCGGCATGATCGATGCCACAGCTCCAGGTGCTGCGGCTGCTCCGCTGGCTTAGGTTCCGGCTGACTTCATGGCATTGGGTTCGGTTGCATCATTCCCCGCTGTGTATCCATTCTCCCTCCCTCCTAGTTAACTTTAGCCAGTCTCTGAAAAAGAAAAGCAGTCGGCAGCTCCTCAGGTGGGGAGTTGAGCACTCGGGTATTTCCGGAACGGGTCGCTCTACTTCGGTAGTTCTCGGCTGAGCACGGGGCGGGGCTTGTCTTCACGCCCTTTCGGCAGTTACACCCCCTTTCTTCCCACTCTGTGGCGCAATAATGGCGGCCCGATGTTTAACAGTTCACAATCACAGTCAATACACGGGACACATGAACCCAGTAATACCAGGCAAGGGATCCTGTTCGGGACGCCAGAAGCTGACCCACCCCAGGGCCCTTGGGGTACCCGGTCCCGGGCGGTTGCAATGGGGGGGATGTCACAGGTGGCTTGACCGAGCCCATGGCCCTGGTGGTCGCTGAAAAATGGCAAAAAGGGGAAAAATAAAATGAAAGAGTCTTGTGACGCCACCTACGGTACCCGGTGATGGTACCGGCGCTGCTTTCAGACCTCTGGGGATGGTAATGCGGCAGCCAGATGATAACGCTTCCCATAGGTGGAGTGGGGTCCCCGGGGCAGTGATGTAGAATAGGGATTTTGCACTGACAGGTGAATCTGCAGGTTGGGTGCTCATAGTTATGTTTTGGACAGGATCAGGGGCTGTAAGAACTGACACTCACACACTGAAAGTTATTTCCATGCCTTTTACTGATGTTGTTGCAAGGTAACATCCAGGGTACACTCCAGGTGGTCGGGAGGCACTTCAGGATCTCCACACCCGGTGAGTTGTGAGGCCTCCTTGTCCTAGTGTATGTGTTTAAGTCCTGCCTCTCTGGAATCTGGCCTGACCTCCCCTGGTCTCTCACTTGTATTGCAGGCGGTGAGAACCTTCTGTTGGGTGCCGCTATCTCTCCTGCGGTTGCTGGCTCTCGTGGTTGCTGGGCTACAAGTGTCCCAGGAGACTGAAGTCTCCTTGGTTGATCGGTGTTTTCTGCTGGGCTAGGTAGTTCCTGGCAGACTCGGAATCCGGTGTCCGGGTTGCTTCAAGGGGTGAACCGGTATGGTTCCTCTGCCCACACTCTGTTCCTTGCCTTGCCTCCGACCCCACTCTTGGGTCCCCGCACTGGCTAGGCTTCTATCTGGCACGGGCCTAGCGCAGCTAAGTTCACCAGGTTGTCTTCACAGTCCTCCCTGGAACTGCACACTTCCTAACTCCTCCCCCGGGCCTGAATTTTTAGGGGACCTTGCCTGAAGGCAGCAAGTAGAGCTCCCCCTTCAGGTCTGGGGTGGAAGGTGTTGCATGTGTAGGGTACCTGATGTGGAAATCCCTCTGTGGTCCTGTGGCAACCGTTCCGTGGGGGTTCCAGTTACATTCTCCAGTCATTGAATGGTCATTCAATTAATTTTCAATTAAAATACAGGGCAGGAAGTTTTTTTTAAGTAATTTATTCAGCATAGAGGGGCAGTCAGGGCATAATGGTCACCTTCTTAGAATGTAGCATAGGTGCTTGTGAAGGTGGTGCTTTTAGTTTAAAACACCCAAATCTGGTGACAGGTTCACTTTAAAGCTGTAGTGGATAGTGAAATATGGAGAATGAAAGTCAAAAGCTCAAAGCTGGTTGCTAGTGATGGGCAAACTTGAATGCGGACTTCCCTAGGAAGTATGTGTTACAGCTGTGATTCAGTTCGGGGGTATGGAAGCTGTAAAAAGAAAGAAAATAGTGATTAAACATAAGCATTATACTTACCGGCGTCCGCCGCTTCGACTTCCGGGCTGCTCATTAACTTACTTGGCATTCACTGCAGATGGGCACAACAGCCAATCACAGACGCTGTCACAGAGAATGGGCGTTTATGATAGGCTGTTGGAGTTATCTGGAATCACCCATACATTTTAGCATGGTAGATGCTAGAATGTATGGGATGTTTTCAAGTTATTCCAACAGCCAATCACAGACGTCCACTCTGTGATAGAGTCTGTTACTGGCCGTTGAGCCCCTCACCCATTGACTGACATCATAACACTGTAAAAATAAATAAATAACTGAAAAAAAAATGATGTAGCACTTAGCTATATTTTTTATTCTTAGCACAGATAAAGCAGACAGCTACAGGCGGCCACTCCTTGCTGCATGGCTTTACTTGGCTGGCAATCAAATACAGGGAAGCCCATAATTTTTTTTTAGCTATTTAAATAAATAATAAAAAACTGCGTGGACTTCGCCATATTTTTGATTTCCAGCCAAGGTTAAACCCAAGCAACTAGGGGCTGGGATTCTCAGCATGATAAGACCCAAGCGTTCTGGATACCCCACCCTAAAAAACCCCCTTACAACTGCAACCAGCAGCCACCCCTGAAAATGTCGAATTCTTTCATAGCACCTTTTTCAGGTGCTTTACCCAGCTCTTCCAGTGGCTCTGGTGGCGGTGGCACACTGGGTTAATAAAGGGGTAAATAAAGGGGTTAATGCCAGCTTTGTATTGGCAGCTGGCACTAAGCCCGAGATTCATAATGTCAAGCCAATGTTAGACCCACCCACTATGAATCTCTAGTAAACATCAAAAAAATACAACACTAAGAAATATATCTTTAAGTGCAATAAAACACAAAAGACATACCAGATTCCCTTCTTTAATTACCCAAAATAAAACCCTCCGATGATAATCCACAAGTCTGTCTCTCGGTGACCATGTTCAGCTCTGCTATATCCCTTTGAGCAGAAATATGTCTGTTCACAGCAAGTAGCAGGCTCACACTGTGTGTGATCTGGGTGCCATGATAAAATTCATCCAAGTTCACAGCGGAGCCACATCAGCTGTGAACTCAGATGACCCTGATGAACTGCATCATGGCACCTGGTATATAGCTGTAAGTGAGAAGCACTGACTTTATGGCTGGGATCCATGTGCTGTGATGCAGTTCATTGGGGTCATCCGAGTTCATAGATGACGTGGCTCTGCTGTGCTGTGAACTGGGATGAATTTTCTCACAGCACTTGGATCACACCCAGGTGGTTGCGTCCTCTGAACCTGAACATCAGCGGGTTCATCCATCACTAATTGTTACCCTTTTGCTCATCAGTGTAACTTCATTTATTGATATCTATGGTTTGATTTCTTTGTCTGTGAGGATTGTTTGTTACTGACATCCTATGAGGAATCAATGTCAATAGCCCATTCAAAAATGTATTTACTTGGAAAATAGGTAATGTGTTCAATACTTATTTTACCTGCTTTATTACCGTACAATTCTTTTATCTTCACTTGCACCAAAAAATAAAAGCCAAGTGCACTCTTTAAGTCTTATGTGCCCACTGAGGATTTCTGTTGTATTTCTGGTGATCTGTTTCTTCAACAAAAACGGATCACTCACCGCATTTACATTCAAGTCTATATGAAAATTTTAAAAATGCTGTGCCCACATGTGTATTTTTCTGCTGTTCGATTTTGCTGCAGAAATGGACTCAAAAACGAGTATGTCAATTAAATGCCCCTTTTTCAGTTGTGTCTTCACCATTGACTCCCTATCTAACTCCCAAAAAAATCATCACAAACTGATTGGGTTTCACACAGTCCATTTGTGATTCTTTTTTACTGCGCTTTCCAGATCAAAGGTCTGGGGAATAGCTATTCTCTTTCTGGAGAGCATTCTGCCTGCCAGCTGAGGAGACTTATAGCCACAATGCTCCTCTGGGAAATATCCAAATTGTCACTTCATTGAGGAAGCAGACAAACTCTAGTGCCACCTAATAAAGGTAGCAATACTAAAAGTCATAATTGGCTCTTTAACATGACTTAGGATTTGTGCCAGATCAGAACCCCAAACTGCAGACACTGCATTTCGGGGATTGCCCTTCATCAGTGCAGTGTGTGAGATTCTGATCTGGTTGTATGAGAGGCTACGACGAGATCTGGGGGGATAGCTATCCTCCTTGTGGAGAGCATTCTGCCTGCTGGCTGAGGAGACTTATAGCCACAATGCTAATCCCTCACACTGCACTGATGAGGGACAATCACCCTGAAATGCAGCGTCTGCAGTTTAGGGTTCTGATCTGGAACAAGTCATTAAGTCATATTAAAAGGCTTGTTAAAGAGTCAATTATGACTTTTAGGATTGTTACCCTTATTAAGTGGCACTAGAGTTTGTCTACTTCCTCACTGAAGTGACAATTTGCATATTTCCCAGAGAAGCATTGCGGCTATAAGTCTCCTCAGCAGACGGGCAGAATGCTCTCCACAAAGAAATAGCTATTCCCCCAGACATCATCTTAACCTCTCATACAGCCAGATCAAAATCCAACAGACTGCACTGATGAGGGGCAATCACCTCGAAACACAGTGTCTGCAGTTTAGGGTTCTGATCTGGCACAAATCCTAAGTCATGTTAAAAGGCTTGTTAAAGAGTCAATTATGACTTTTAGGATTGCTACATTTAGGAGGTGGCACTAGAGTTTGTCTGCTTCCTCACTGAAGTAACAACTTCCAGATCAAAAACGCTCCAATTACTTACCATCCCCTGACGAGCTCCAGTGATTTGTGTCTTTCGGGCACCAGCAGGACCTGCGGCTAGAGTACTGACAGGACTTGGCCATGTGACTCAGCCTGAGGGTCACATGGCAGGGTCCTGTCAGTACTCGCAGGTCTTGCCAGTGCCCGAAAGGATCGTACGCCGTGAGATCACCAGGAAAGGCAGGCCCGGACTGGCCATAGGGCATACCGGGAGTTTTCCAGGTGGGCTGAAGAGGAATTGGGCCGTTGCAGCCGCTCTTTACCTTTAAGAAGTTGCCTGCGGCCCCTTTCTGTCTTTCTGCGGCCGCCGGTCAGGCACAGCCAGGGAGCTGCACAGTAGCCGCAGCCGCGTTTCAGGTGTGGAGCTTCCGGCTGTGTTCCTGCAGCTGGTTCTTGGAGGAGGAGTATGACTGCTCCTCCACTCCTCAGCGGCTCCAGCTGATGGACGTCTCCCTGAAGCTTCTGTTCACCCTGCTGACCAGGGGCCTGGGGCAATGCAGTACTTGCACTGTCGGCTGGTACCGGGCACGTCCTCCGGCTTCATCTCCTGCGTCTGCTGAGCTCCTTCATCCTAGGCGGTAAGAAGGAATATTATGCCTCTGGCCTGGAGGTTTCTGCAGTGAGATGTCTGGACTCTGTCTGGTGGCTGCTATTTGAGGCACAGGGGATTTATGGCAGCTGTTTGATCTTTCTCTGCCCTCCCTTCCCCCCCAGATCTGTGACCTGTCAAGCAACTTCCATCAATCCCACAGACAGAGAGACGGACCGCAGAGCAGAGTTCTGTCCTGGATGGTAATTGTGACTCAGGCAGCAGAGCAGCACTGTAAGACCATGTATATCCCTCCATGTATATGTGTGTGTACTGTAAATGTGTGTATGTACTGTATGATTGTGTACATATGGATGTGTGTGTGTAAACATGGATATGTGTGTACATATGGATGTGTGTGTGTGTACATGTGGATGTGTGTGTATACATGGATATGTGTGTGTGTGTGTACATATGGATGTGTCTGTGTGTGTGTATACATTAATGTGTGTCTGTATGTACATATGGATGTGTGTGTGGATGTATGTGTGTATTCATGGATGTGTGTGTACATATGTGTGTGTGCGTACATGTGTCTGTGTGTACATGTCAGTGTGTATACTTGTGTCTGTGTGTGTACATGTGTCTGTGTGTGTACATATGGATGTGTGTGTATACATGGATGTGTGTACATATGGATGTGTATATCTATTATATAATTGCCGTAGCGACTTCCGTCGCACACGGTGCTACTTCCGTGGCTTTGTTCGTGGCTTTGTTCGTGGCTTTGTTCGCGGCACACGACTCACTCGCAATGGCCGCTTCGCGGCCATTGCGAGTCTCCCGCCCCGGCGACGACCGATGAGAGCCGAGACCCGTGGCCGAAAATAGAACCAAGGGCCCGGCTATACTTCGCTCGAAACTCCGCTATGTATCTCTATGGGAAGTGAGGCGCTATGCTGATTGGTCGGCGCAGAACACAGCGACCAATCAGCATAGCGCCTCACTTAAGCGGGAAATTTGAAACTCAAAGTCATCCATTATATCTCTATGGGAAGTGAGACGCTATTCTGATTGGTCGCCGGCAGCACACTTGAAAAAGACGCTATCTGCGTCGAAACGCGTTGTGGCTAGAGGGATCCATCTGTTGATTAAAGCTGAACGGTAAATTATCTATTGGCCGAGTCCTTGTGTGTAACTTAGCGCTCATTATATCACATTATCTTTTGGAGCGGCACATACTTTCTTCCCGCTTGGGAAGCGTGATAGCCAGCAGCTTGGGCCACAGGACCTGGCAGACGTCATCTTACCACTCCCTTGGAGCAGTCACGTGCAGAGAGAGAGACACGGAGGGCACATGCAGCTTCCACCCCGCCGCTCAAGCTCAATCAGGAAAGCCCAGCAGCACCAGAGATTATTCCAGTTGTGCGGAGTTGCACAACTTTAGAAGGTGAGCGGAGGGGTTAATGAACCGACCCCATACATTAATCCTTAGCAGTCTGGCGCAAACGATATTGTATTTTTGTATCTATCTATCTCTATCTCTCTATCTATCTATATATCTATCTATATCTATCTATATCTATATTTCCATCTATCTATATCTATATCTCCATCTATCTATATCTATATCTCCATCTATCTATATCTATCTATCTATATCTATTAATCTATATTTACAGTATATCTATTTATCTATCTTTCTCTCCTCTCTCTCTCCCTCTCTCTCTCTCCCCTCTCTCTCCCTCTCTCTCTCCAGATTCTAGACTCCCGATTCTTAGATCGGCTCACAGCTAGTGTATATAAAATATTACATAATGTATATGTGTGACAATGGATGTTCTGCATATACACATATACTGTTGGTGTACATACGGATGTGTGCGTATATATAATGTATGTGTGCACATATGGATGTGTGTGTCATATCAATGTATGTGCATATATATATATATATATATATATATATATATATATATATATATATATATAGGCCCAGTTCACATCTGCGTTTTGGCTGTGTTTGGCTTCATTTAATGCAAAACCATGTGTTTTTGCAAATACAGCCCAAAGCGTTGCAGCCCACGTTTTTGGCTGCGCTTGTGAAAGCACATGTGTTTTGCGTTTTGCATTGCTTTTGCATTAAGCCCTATGTGGCCGTTTTGGAATGTGTTTTTAGGGGTAAAAACACATACAACCACAAATGAAGCCAAACACAGCCAAAACGCAGATATGTAAAGGCCCATACTGTATGTGTGTACATCTGGATGTGTGTCGTGGACACTGCACAGTACCACTTCTCCAGTCCTGTATACTGGGTATAATCCTCAGTATCTGTATTATTCTGTATATATACCCTGCACAGTACCACTTCTCCTGTCCTGTATACTGGGTGTAATCCTCAGTATCTGTATGATTCTGTATATATACACTGCACAGTACCACTTCTCCTGACCTGTATACTGGGTGTAATCCTCAGGATCTGTATTATTCTGTATATATACACTGCACAGTACCACTTCTCCTGTCCTGTATACTGGGTGTAATCCTTAGTATCTGTATTATTCTGTATATATACACTGCACAGTACCACTTCTCCTGTCCTGTATACTGGGTGTAATCCTCAGTATCTGTATTCTGTATATATACACTGCACAGTACCACTTCTCCTGTCCTGTATACTGGGTGTAATCCTCAGTATCTGTATTATTCTGTATATATACACTGCACAGTACCACTTCTCCTGTCCTGTATACTGGGTGTAATCCTCAGTGTGTGTATTATTCTGTATATATACACTGCACAGTACCACTGCTCCTGTCCTGTATACTGGGTATAATCCTCAGTATCTGTATTATTCTGTATATATACACTGCACAGTACCATTTCTCCTGTCCTGTATACTGGGTGTAATCCTCAGTATCTGTATTATTCTGTATATATACACTGCACAGTACCACTTCTCCTGTCCTGTATACTGGGTGTAATCCTCAGGATCTGTATTATTCTGTATATATACACTGCACAGTACCACTTCTCCTGTCCTGTATACTGGGTGTAATCCTCAGGATCTGTATTATTCTGTATATATACACTGCACAGTACCACTTCTCCTGTCCTGTATACTGGGTGTAATCCTTAGTATCTGTATTATTCTGTATATATACACTGCACAGTACCACTTCTCCTGTCCTGTATATTGGGTGTAATCCTCAGATCTATAATATTCTGTATATATACACTGAACAGTACCACTTCTCCTGTCCTGTATACTGGGTGTAATCCCAATCTGTATATTCTGATATACTGACTACATTCTCTTCCTGATGGGTGTAATCCTCAGTAATATCTGTATTATTCTGTTTATATATACACTGCACAGTACCACTCTCCTGTCCTGTATACTGGGTGTAATCCTCAGTGTATGTATTATTCTGTATATATACACTGCACAGTACCACTGCTCCTGTCCTGTATACTGGGTATAATCCTCAGTATCTGTATTATTCTGTATATATACCATGCACACTACCATTCTCCTGTCCTGTATACTGGGTGTAATCCTCAGTATCTGTATTATTCTGTATATATACACTGCACAGTACCACTTCTCCTGTCCTGTATACTGGGTGTAATCCTCAGTATCTGTATTATTCTGTATTATACACTGCACAGTACCACTTCTCCTGTCCTGTATACTGGGTGTAATCCTCAGTATTTGTATTATTCTGTGTATATACACTGCACAGTACCACTTCTCCTGTCCTGTATACTGGGTGTAATCCTCAGTATCTGTATTATTCTGTATATATACACTGCACAGTACCACGTCTCCTGTCCTGTATACTGTATGTAATCCTAAGTATCTGTATTATTCTGTATATATACTCTGCACAGTACCACTTCTCCTGTCCTGTTGTCAGAGAGGCAGTATTGGACTTTGTGATTTTCAGCATTTAAATGGTGTTTAAATTAATTATCCCCAATATGGGAGTCATCACTTCTCTTCTGTACAGGTGATGACTTTCCCTTCGCTCTGGATCTGACCGCTGGGACCCCACAATCCCGTGAAACGTGGCTTTGTAGATCACCATGTGAATGGAGCTGCGGTTGATTTCCCTTTCCTGCACTATTCACATGTGGCTCTTCAGATAACTCCTTTAAGGCTGGCTTCACATTAGCATTTGTGTCTGCATGCTGATGGCATGCAGACACAAACGCAGTGAAAAGCAGGGTCATTTTTTGTGTCTGCAGCAGAGAATGTCCGCCTGCGGACACATCACTGTGGAGCCCGGGCAGCCAATCGGCGTTGTCCGGTGGCGGGCCGGAGGCGGAGATCAGCGGTGGAGATCTCCTCCTCCCGGCCGCCGGTAAGCTCCGGGACGTGTCGGCGGGGAGAAACAGCTGATGTGACAGCTGTTTGAATCTCCCGCGCCGACACCGAGAGGAGATTCACCGGAATCAAACAGCGTCACACAGCTGTTTCCCGCCGACACCGCTAGGAGATTCCCGCGCGGAGGAATTGAGAGGCTCAGCTGATCTCCCGGTGGCCGTCGGTGATCTCCTGTGACATCACCGGCGGCCACCAGGAGAGATTTCAATGGGTCCGCAGCGTTCTCCTGCGCTGTCAAGCGCAGAACACTGCAGGACCTATTGACACCAATGCATTGTTTGTGCGCTTGCGGGCGCTTGTAGATAAAACAAGCGCCCGTGAACACACAAAAAATGCAACATGATGCGTTCGGAGTGCGCTCAGAGGGTGCACAATTATGCGCATCTGAACGCAAACGCAACTGAACGCAGCCAAACGCAGGCACATGCGTTCCCATGTTAAACATAGGAACGCATGTGCGCAAGCGTTTGGCTGCGTTCGGTGCGCTGCGCTCCGAACGCCAGTGTGAAGCCAGCCTAAGAAAGTGATGAGGCCATGATAATGTAAAAGCAAACTTCACTGATCACGGCTGATGGGTGATATAGTATGTGGGCTGCTGGGGCTTGTTTTCCAGAGCTGCTTTTTGGTCCCAGTCCAGCCCTGGGGACAGGTAATAAAGCTTTCATGCTTTGAAAAAGCTTTATGCTTTGAAAAAGCAAAAGCAAAGCATTAACAAAACTAAGCAAAAAAGCAACACAAACAGATGATGCGTTTGTGATGCTTTTTTGCAAAAAAGCAACTGCACCAAAACGGATCCCCTAAAATGCAGAACAAACATCCAAATGGGCACATAGCCTAAGGCTTATAGAGCGAAAGCATACAAAGTAAAAGTTGGTGATCTATGGTGTTAAATGCTGCAGAGAGATTAAGATAATTCAGAAGGGAGTAGATTCCATTTTAGATATCAATCAGGAGCTTGTTTCCTAATTTCTGCAGAGTGTAGAAACAAGACTGTAATGGGTCAAAAAGAAAGCAAAGAGCAAGCTAATTAGACAAGAGTAGACCAAGCTTTCCAAGGAGATTAGTTCTGTCATTAGTAGTGATATTGAACCTGTACAAAAAAATCTTAATCTCTATTCCATACTAATTATTAAAACATCAATGCACTATACATTGTACTGAAAGCTACATTATGAAGTAACATAAATATAATAAACCAAGTTGTGAGCCCAATGCGATTGCATCGGGATTCTAGAATCTGTGTATAGTTTATTTATTAAGAGTTTAAAATAATAATCCAATTCTTCCATGATATCTTTCCATCAACTACATATGTTTGTATGGTGGATATCATTTGTGGAAAATTGAACTATTATGTTGTAAGGGTCTTAGAACACAAAGTAGCAATACGTGTTAATTTCTCAACCGGTTTCTTTGAGAAATCAATATTAGTACTCTGCCTATTGGCCAGTTTGTGTCAGCCCACCAATCGCGGCAAGATGCCTTTACGTCTGGTGGGTCCCTACTCTAACTAAATCCGAATTGATATTACTTAGATATTTTTTACGGCTGCTTTTTTGTTATATTTTTAGAGGATGTAGATTTAAATAATACAATTTTCAAATTTGATACTGAAGGAGTTACCGACGACAGACTTGCAGCAATTTCTGTGCAATGACTAAAAAACTTGCAGTTAACCTGCTGTAAATGGAGTGAACGTGGCTTCGGCAGGTGCAGCAAATACAAGCACTAACTAACCACAGGTGACTGCAGTTGATGTGGCTGACACTGCCGCAACTACGTTGTCTGCACACACCGCAAGTAAACTACAAATTGCATACATGCAATCATGGAGATTACAGCAAGTGTGTTGTAGGTTAGTAGGTTAGTCCTTAGTGATCAACTGTTAAAATTTAGTATATTCCTGAAAAATTTACAAAAATATGAGAAAAATGCCGCAGTAAAATGTAATTTTGAATTTATGTATGTCCCTATCGATCTAAATGTGTAGAACACACCTTGCAAATAAGATGTGTGTGAACAGCCATCCCACCCGTCTCTCAGCTGTTCACAAAAACTCTCCCTATGCAAAAAGAGAAACAAATTTCTCAGCACCTATAGTGCTGGAGTTTAAAACAGTGGTTTCTATCATCCAGTGCAGAAATTTGGATGATACACATCTGTCATGTTCTCAGAAAAGTGTGTTCATAAGAATATAGTATGAAGAATGTAAGTAAAAGAAGAAATTTCCAAAAGAGTAAGCTATTTTTTTTATTTTTTTTGTATAAAAAAAGAAAATAAGTATAGTAAAAGGCAAAAGTTCATTCCAAAATATTCCTGTACACAATATTTTTGGTAAAGACTTTTTCAGAATTAGGCAGCAATTTGCCTTGAATGGGTGTATCCACCACTTTGTCCTTTACATTGCATCGTCTTTTGACTAGTGAAAAAGCCACATATAATTGTCCATGTCCAAAAACTGGTTCTGGCAAATAAATCCCTACTTTCTCCAGTGTTTGGCCTTGGGATTTGTTGATGGTCATGGCAAAAGCAGGCTTCACGGGAAATTGTCGACGTCTTAACTTAAAAGGTAAGCAAGTCTCTGATGGAGACAAATCAATCCTTGGAATGAACCCCACATTTCCTTCAGCAGACCAAGTAATGACTTTTGCTTGAATCATATGTCAAACAAAGCGGTGACAATCAAGCGAGTCCCATTGCAAAGACCTTTTCTGCTGTTGAAGTTTCGCAAAAGCATGACAATGGTGCCGATTTTTAATTTGAGGCGATGAGAAGGCATTCCTGTCGGTGTAAATGAATTTAAAAATTCCACCGGATATTGGTCTGGGTCTTCAGTCTCATCAGGATCAATGGAATCATCACTAATGTATTCAGTGTATTCACCAGCAATGCAATCCATGACCTTAGAGTTGACCAAATGCACATCGTCATTTTTAGGGCAAAGAATGGCATGTGATGCAGCAATCTGAATGCGTTCGTTGTAATTTACATCAATTAAAATGTTTTCACCAAATATATCAAATATGAGTGAGCCAGTGCAGATCATGTCTTGCGGGATTTCAATGATATCATCTCCAAGGTTGAAATCATTGGACAAATCACCATTTCCCAGTTGAAGTAACCAACTGCTATAATCGGGATCAATAGAGCGCATGTTGTTGATGAGCGGCAATTGAGTGAAAAGCTGCCATTATCGTGAGTATTTAATGCAACTCTCTACAATGTCTGTTCTTGTACCATGAGGGATGATAGGGAGACACTGTCGAAAGTCTCCTCCCAGAACAATGACTTTACCTCCAAAAGGTGTTTTATTTTTCTTAGAGATATCTGTTGTCATGACATCCCGTAAAAGTTGATCTATCACATCAATGCATATTTTGATAACATAGTTGACTCGTCAATAATGAAAAGTTTTGTACTTTTCAAATGTTGTGCAGCATCAGTATCATTTTTAATTCTGGAAACCGATGTTTCATTGATTGGAATTGGTATGCCGTAAAGCGAATGGATGGTTCTTCCTCCTTGCAGTATGTTAGCTGCAATCCCTGTACTGGCTGCAGGTGAGACAATTTCTCCTTCTCCTCTTAGTTCATGAATTAATAAATCATAGAGGTATGTTTTCCCACTGCCACCTGGACCTTCGATGAAAAAGCACTTAGGTTGTAGACTTCTTCTAAAGCTTGATTTATAGCATTATAGGCCAAAAGTTGTTGGTCATTTAAAGTAGCTTTCATTTCCCGAGCTCTTCTTAACTCATGATCCTTGTATTGTGGGGGATTTGTGGTTTTCTTTTGGGGCGTGGTAGATTAAAATCAGTAAAACTTTTGGCATGAAATTTTAAAACATTTTGGACATCTGTCATAGCATATCCTTCACAATTCTCACACTCCTCAGTGTTGGAGTGGTATGCATGGCAGTAGTCTTGTATGAAGTCTTGTTTAAATTCTTGCCACAACTCCAACGGATGAGCCGGAGGACCAAAAATACATATATATGCAAACATATCACGAAGCTGTGCAGGCATGTTTAGAACACAGGCATCCAATAAAGTATTTCTCCAAACACTATCATCAAATAGCAATCCAAGGGCTAATGCCGCCTCTTTAAAAGTTGGGTATGTGACTTCATTAACAGTCTTAATGTTGTTCAAAACTTGTTGCTCCTTTGACATGCAGTAACAACAACATTAAATAGTACCGTTCTTGTTCTTTCATACTGACAGTATACATTCTTCCAATCACTGAAGCACCTCCTCGCTTTCTAATTTCCCATGCACCTTGTTTTCCAAACAATCCATTCTCATTCAGCTCAAAGTAGGCCATAAGAGTGGATTTTCTGTGCATTGTGTAACTGATGTTGTCAACAGAGTCATCCTCATGAAAATATAGTGGTTGAGAATGTGGGAGATGTACCGCAAGGCAAATAATGCTGTGAGATTGTCTATGCATAGGGTAAGCAAAGATTCGCCAAGCTGCCTCCGGTGCACTCACATATCTTGAATCCATGAATTGGTGTGTTTCATCATGTTGGATGTTGGTTTGACAAATTTCCAGATTGGCTTTATCATGTCCTTTGTAGACATATTTGAATAGGTATTTGACACTTTGAATGGAAGCACATACTTCAACATTAATATGACATTTGTATTTTAATAGTAGGAAAGGGTTATAGGGAACAACCCAAGAATTATCAATCATCTTGGAATGGTGTGGAAAGGATGGTCCTAAATTTCTTTGATAAGTAGGATAGGCATCCTTAGCTATGACTGTTTTCAGCTGGAAATCTTTTGGAAAAGCTTTTTTACACTTTCCAAGATCCATACAGGGCGAATTGGGGTTGTGTTGTCCACAGGGCCCATGAATCATGTGTTGCATCACAATTTGATTGAGCAGAGGGTAGTAAGCAGGATCCGGAATTTCAGCCCACACTGTATTGTCCACTTCAACCTCAGTTCTTAATTTGGAATTGCTATCCAGAATGATCAAAATGTGAGCGTGTGGTAGGCCACGCTTTTGAAATTCAATGACATGAACCATTGCACAAACTTTGCCAAATAATCCGCTGTTAATGTCTTTTAATAGGGCTTCAAGTTTAATTCTGAAGACACGGGCCACTAAATCAGGTCTATGTTCCACACGCTGCCATGGTTCTAAATTGTTTATAATCTCACTCCATTTTGGATTACAGGTCATGGTTACAAAAAGATCCAGTCGTCCAAATTTAGTGACAATAGCCATGGCATCTTGATATCGTTGCTGCATATTTCTTGGACTGCCTTCAAAGGAAGATGGTAAAATGACCGTCTTGCCAATGGGGATACCTTTTTCTATGGATTTTGTCTGTAGATGTTCTTGGAGTACGCAGTAATCCTCCACTTTTAAATCCTTTTGGTGCTGACGAATAAAATTTAGCCGATTAGCCTCGATCTTGACATACGCATCAACTAAGTACTGCTGTGTTAGTTTGCCACCATTTAGGACAGTATTGAACTGATTACGTACGGACAGCAAATAGCAGTAATATTGCAGTTGTGTAACCCTGCGTGGACTTTGGCCTTGATGCTTGAGTCCCTCATGCCAGCCTTGTTCTCCATGAGGAAAAAATAAGGGATAGAGTAATGCATCTAAATTGCTATGTAGAATACTGACTTGCTGTGTTTTAGGGGCCAAGGGGTTATTTGGGTCAGGTTTCAAATGAATTAAAATGTCTCTATTGAATGGTGGCTCTCCATTGTCATTTTCAAAAACCACAGCGACTTCATTCACAGTAGGATTGTTATACCGTCTTGGGTCTTGATGTCTATCTTGTTTAATGGCCATGGTTATATTTGGCATGACGGTGCCATTTTCTACTGCCTTCTATTGTTCCTCTAATTCAATGTCACGTAGCATTTTGTAGGCCGAAACAAAGGGATTAATATTATCCAATTGAAGAGCAATGATACTCATCAACGTAGGATGACATTTTAAATTTTCTGGAGACTGTAGCCATTGTTCAATAGCGCTTGTAGTATCCAAAATGTACAGTTGTGCATAAGCTGGAACTAGATCTTGAGCGGGATGGAGTGTTCCAGTGCGATGATAAATTTGCCCATGAATACGGAAACAGTAAGGGCCGTGTCCAGGTGGTGGAGAAACATTGGCACCCATGGAGGCAAAAGCAAAAGAACTATTAATGCTCCGGATGTTCTCCATGAGATTTTTGCTGTATTCACTTTGTCCTTTGAGCAAACGTTGGAAGACCTCAGGGTATTGAGGTAAGGGTACCTTGACTTTTCCCTTGTGACAACAGAGAGTGAAATGTTGATCAGCTGGGCCGAAAAATGTACAGCTTGACAATGTTCACATATGAACTTCATGGGACCACAGCTATGTTCTAAAATAGCAGTATCATCATCCGTAAAGCCGATAGGATTTAGAAGGAGAGGTGAAGGTAACAAAACCTGACCTTTCTTCTGTAAGCCTACATAGATCAGGCGTTGAATGGACGGACTGTCGACACATTCCATAAATGAAGAAGTGGAAGGTAGATTCAACGCCGGCTCTTGAAATGTTGAAGTGGAAGCTGTCTGCGTAGTTTACAACGATGTTCAGCAAGATGGGTCAAGCGGACTTGTTTAGACTTCGGAGACTCATTGCGTCTACGTGTCTGTAAAGCAGTTTTACGCTTCATAATATCACAGCGTTTGGTGTATGGCGTGTCTTCAGCACAGTGTTTGCGCTTACATGTGGCCTTGCGAGGTGGTAAAGGCTGTTCAGTAGGGGTTAATTGAGTAGAAGAAGAGATGGAATCAGTATGATGGGCAGACGGTTCTCCTAAGGGCATGACCTTTTGTTGTTTGCGTCTTTCACGCGCAGCCATCGCTTTTTTGGCCAATCGGTTGGTTCTTTCTTGTGAAGACTCTTTTGAAATGCGTCTCTTAAAAGCAGCCTTTGCATGATCCAAGCGAAGGCGCCTATGTTCGGCGCTCTCCTCAGCACGCTTCTTCCGCATACGTGCAGCATCCTTGGCGACATCAGCCTTGTTTTGTGCCTGTGAGCTCATGTTGGGGAGTAGGCAGTGTAAAAGATGCAATATCAGTTACAGTAAGTTAGTTAAGGAAGCAATCAATAGTGAGTGTGTATAGATAGGCAATAACAATAAAGTAATAGTGTGATTGTTGGGGAAAGAGTAAAATGAAAGTACACACTTATTGGTATTGCCAATGAAGCAGTTACGTATAGGTAGTGTAAGTGGGTGTAAATAGAAATAAGTGTGTGTTCCAATGACATAAAATGACACTTGAAGGCAAGAGATATGGATCTAAGTAGCATATATAGGTAAAAATGTGACTGTACCAATATATATCAGGTATAGAAGGAGTTAATGTCCCCGTGCCACAACTATAACCCACTGGGAAGTTAGACTAACATGCAAAGAGGTGTTAAAGGGGTTAATGTGTTAAAGACATTAGAACTACACAGTAATAATTTGGCAGTTTATCCCTAATTGGATAGAAGGTGTTAATGTACCCCTGCCAATACTACTACACACTCCTAAGTAGGAGTTAGATGGAAAATGGTATGTAAGGGGTTAAATTACCATTGGGAGTATTACAACACACTCCAAAATTGGAATTATATGGCAATGATGTAAGGGGTTAATGTACCACTGGCATTCTTACTACACAGTGTGAAATAGAAAAATAGTTCAAAAAGGCATATAAGGGGTTAATGTCCAAATGCCATTAGTACTACCCATTGTTACATATGAATGTAATGGAAAATGAAATAGAAGGGGTTAATGTCATAGTGTTAATACAATGAAAGACTATCCAATCGTTATGATTTGAAATATGTTATAGAAGGGGTTAATGAGTTAACTGGGCTTATTAATCTAAACTCTGATGTTACATTTTAATACCAAAAAAGATATGTTAGCTTATATTGTCCTGAAAACGATCCGGACCTTGCTTCCCGACGTCCCTCACAAAGGATGAGCAAAGCAGGAATGATGTGTGAGGGAAAGTTTCAAATTTCGCGGTGTAAAATGGCGGGCGCGAAATTTGAATTCATAAAATGGCGGCAGGCGCGAGGCGATCTTCTGATTGGCCGCTGGCACCTTGCAGCGACCAATCAGAGAAGCAACTCGCCGCACAGCAACAGCGCCATGTTGAATGTGTTAGAGTTAGACTTTATAGCGTGTAAAAAATGGCGGTTGTATTCAGATTGGGGTCGTCTTTAGAGGAGGTGAGGACTGAGCGTAGCGGAGATAATCAGCGCAGGGTCGCGGCACCGTAGCGGAGATTAGCGGCGCTCGGTCGGGCTAGCGTAGCGGAGATGAGCGGTGCTCGGTCGGGGCAGAGTAGCGGAGATTAGCGGCGCTCGGTCGGGGCAGAGTAGCGAAGATGAGCGGCGCTGGGTTGGGGCCAGTAGCGGAGATCAGTGGCGCTCGGTTGGGTCAGCGTAGCGGAGATCCAGGGTGGTAGCTCAGGGCAGGGGCAGAGTGTCGGGCAGATCAGTGGCGCTGGGTCCGGGCAGGGTAACGTAGTAGAGCGGCGCCTTTTTTGGCGCGGGGCGCCCTACATAGGTACAATACATGGAGGATATAGTATTTGAAATATGGTGCTGAATGTGAGGCACTATGCTCATTGGGCGGCGGTAACTTCAAAAAGATGGCGCCGTGACTTGATTGGTCGGCGGTCTGGCGGCGAACCATTGAGAGTGGCGAAAGCGCTATGGAGCTCAGCTGGGAGAGCGCAGAGTTGCATGCCCAGGTCCCTGGCTCTGTGTCCGGGCACGGCGCTGGGCTCTCGTCGGTCGGAGTACCGAAGTGTGTAGCTCCGCCCCGCTGTCTTCTCATTGGTCGGCACTGCTGGCGGCGACCAATGAGAGATGCGAAAGCGGTAGGGAGCTCAGCGGGGACACCGCAGAGCTCCATGCCCATGTACGTGGTTGTGTTTTCGGCCACGGCGGTCGGCTCTCGTCGGTTGGAGTACCGAAGTGTGTAGCTCCGCCCCGCTGTCTTCTCATTGGTCGGCGCAGCTGGCGGTGACCAATGAGAGTGCCCATAGCGGTCTGGTGCTCTGGAGCTGAGCGCCGCCTGGGAACAGCATGGAGCTCAGCGGGGAGACCGCAGAGCTCTGTGGCCAGGTACCTGGGCGTGTTTTCGGGCCACCGCACTAGGCGCTCGGCGCTTGGAGCGCCGAAGTGTTGGGCGCTTGGAGCGCCGAAGTCTGTAGCTGGGGAAGGCGGAAGGTCTTCGCCCAGCTATGTAGTGCGGGCATTGCTTGCTTCGCGGGCATAGCTCGGCGGGGTGTATGTGGGGCTTCTGGCGGGGTTCAGGGCCGAGCAATGGCCGCTCCGCGGGCATTGCTCGCGGGCGCAATGCCCGCTGCTGCAACGACTCGCAATGCCCGCTTAGCGGGAAGTGCGAGTGAGTCGCGTGGGCGCTGAGCGCCCACGAACAATGCCACGGAGGCAGCGCCGTGTGCGACGGAAGTCGCTACGGCAATTATCTAATAGATTGCATAAAACCACTTCCAAACCACATGAAACAAAGTCAACAAGGCCTAGTGACATGAACAAAATGCAGTGAAGGAAATAATTACAGTGCCTTGTGAAAGTATTTGGCCCCCTTGAATTTTTCAACCTTTTGCCACATTTCAGGCTTCAAACATAAAAATATAAATTCTAATTTTTATGTGAAGAATCAACAACAAGTAGGACACAATCGTGAAGTGGAACGAACTTTATTGGATATTTTAAACTTTTTTAACAAATAAAAAACTGAAAAGTGGGGCGTGCAATATTATTTGGTCACTTGAGTTAATACTTTGTAGCGCCACCTTTTGCTGCGATTACAGCTGCAAGTTGCTTGGGGTATGTCTCTATCAGTTTTGCACATTAAGAGACTGAAATTCTTGCCCACTCTTCCTTGCAAAACAGCTCGAGCTCAGTGAGGTTGGATGGAGAGTGTTTGTGAACAGCAGTTTTCAGCACTTTCCACAGATTCTCGATTGGATTCAGGTCTGGACTTTGACTTTCTAACACCTGGATATGTTTATATCTGAACCATTCCATTGTAGATTTTGCTTTATGTTTGGGATCATTGTCCTGTTGGAAGATAAATCCATCCCAGTCTCAGGTCTTTTGCAGACTCCAACAGGTTTTTTTCCAGAATGGTTCTGTATTTGGCTCCATCCATCTTCCGATCAATTTTAACCATCTTCCCTGTCCGTGCTGAAGAAAAGCAGGCTCAAACCATGATGCTGCCACCACCATGTCTGACAGTGGGGATGTGTTTTGAGGGTGATGAGCTGTGTTGCTTTTACACCAAACATCGTTTTGCATTGTGGCCATAAAGTTCGATTTTGGTTTCCTCTGACCAGAGCACCTTATTCCACATGTTTGCTGTGTCTCCTAGGTGGCTTGTGGAAAACGTCAAATGACACTTTTTATGGATATCTTTGAGAAATGGCTTTCTTCTTGCCACTCTTCCATAAAGGCCAGATTTGTGCAGTGTACGACTGATTGTTGTCCTATGGACAGACTCTCCCACCTCAGCTGTAGATCTCTGCAGTTCATCCAGAGTGATCCTAGGCCTTTTGGCTGCATCTCTGATCAGTCTTCTTCTTGTTCGAGATGAAAGTTTAGAGGGACGGCTGGGTCTTGGTAGATTTGCAGTGGTCTGATACTCCTTCCATTTCAATATGATCGCTTGCACAGTGCTCCTTGAGATGTTTAAAACTTTGGAAATCTTTTCGTATCCAAATCCAGCTTTAAACTTCGCCACAACAGTAACTCGGACCTGCCTGGTGTGTTCCTTGGTCTTCATGATGTTCTCGGCACTTGAAACAGACCCCTGAGACTATCACAGAGCAGGTGCATTTATACGGAGACTTGATTACACACAGGTGGATTCTATTATTCATTACCAGTCATATAGGAAAACATTGGATCATTCAGAGATCCTCACTGAACTTCTGGAGTGAGTTTGCTGCACTGAAGGTAAAGGGGCCGAATAACGTTGCACGGCCCACTTTTCAATGTTTTATTTGTTAAAAAAGTTTAAAATACCCAATAAATTGTGTTCCACTTCACGATTGTGTCCCACTTGTTGTTGATTCTTCACAAAAAAAAATAGAATTTATATCTTTATGTTTGAAGCCTGAAATGTGGCAAAAGGTTGAAAAGTTCAAGGGGGCCAAATACTTTCACAAGGCACTGTATACATATAATCTGTGCTTTATCTTACTCCCCATATGTCATTTTTTTCCCCTAGAAAATGGAGCAATTATAGCTCGGAAATGCGTTGAATAATAAAATCGATTATGCCTATTTCTCCTGGTGGTACGTGTCTCTCGACAGCGCAGCTTTTTAATAGATACAAATGCAAATAGTCAGGACCTACTGGGCCAAAAAGCCATTAGTGGCCATCCCTTAGAAAGACAAAGGATCACACATAGATTTTATATTTTGGTGTTTGGTGCAGTCATTTGATAATTTAATGCTCTATGATAAAATAAATGCCTATTTCTAAAGTGCAAATTGAAGGAATTGAAGAACGTGGTCATCAGTGATTTTGATATTGATCCTCATATATTAAGGAACAATATATTAAGTCTTATTCTTCTACACACTTGCTACGCCCACCATATTGCTACAATATCTATAGGAAAGCAGGGTGTCAGGGGAATTTCCAGCTTAATACTAGCCTTGCCATCTGTCTACAGGCCAGATCAGCCATTCTCTAGATAATTACCTTCAGATATAATTACACTTTGGTGTTAGAATTACCTGCTGATTTAGTGGAAGGCATTCAGTGACACAACAAAGCATGTTCACAACTATAAAAAAATGTGTAGAAGGCTCTGTTCACAAACTAGACTGATTTCCTATGTGTTAGCAACTGAAAACATAATTACGAGTGTTCTCTGTTTTCATTGACTGCAATATTAAAATTATGAATGTCAGGTTTTTGTTCCTTTAGCAGGTAAAACAATCTGGCACGGTACACTGTTCTGTCCACTAAAACATTCAGAAAGCAGGCAATCGTTATCATAATCAAATTCAAATAATAATCACATTCATATTAAAATTCTGAATGAAATTAGAAGAGTAAGAGAAACCAACTACAAATTAAAATGTGTCTATTCAAATGCACGGAGCATGGAAAGCAAACAAGGAGAATAGGAGCTGTTAACACAGGAAGACAGAGATTATGTCATAGGCATTACTGAAATTTGGTGGGATCATACACATGACTGGAGTACAAACCTTGAAGGCAACAACTTATTTATAAGAAACAGGCTTAACAAGAGGGGAGAAGGTGTTGCATGGTAAGTTAGGAAAGCACACCGAGTACCCCGGCCCTTATGATCGCCTGATATATACCTTTAGAAATCCAAGCTACAGAGAAAGCTAGCTCTGCAGAAACTGGATAATAATACAAAAAGTGAAGAAGAGAAAGGGCACTATTGTAGGTGTTTATTATAGGCCACCTAGACAGACTGGAGATATAAATGCTCTTTTTACATCAGATGTATAACAACATAGTGATCATGAGAGATTTTAACTATCCAAATATTTGTTGGGAATCTCTCAGGAAGAAGTAATCGGCCCAGAACATTTGCATTTTCTGACTACTTTTCCTTTCAGAGGGTAGAAGAAAAAATAAAAGAACCTGCCATCTTGGAACTAATTCTTACCAACAGGGAGAAAATGGTTGAGGAAGTAAAGGTGGCTAAGAATTTAGGCTGTGTTCACACTGGGCGTTTTTGGGCTGTTTTTGCTCAACAGTTTTTGTAGCCAAAACCAGCAGCAGGTGATTAAATCCAGAAGTGGTGACGTTTTTCTATTAGACTTTTCCTCTGATTGCTCCACTCCTGGTTTTGGCTACAAAACAGATGAGCAAAAACAGCCCAAAAACGCCCAGTGTGAACACAGCCTTAGGAGGCAGCAATCATACTATCCTCGAATCTTGGATTACAAATAGAGGAAGACCTGCAAGGACTCAAACTTTAAGGTTGGACTTCAGAAAGACAGATTTTAATGGCCTTAGAAAGAGGGTAGGAAAGGTCCAATGGCTGGATGTCCTAAAGGACAGAAATGTGCAAGAAGGAAGGGAAATCTTACTAAATGAAATTATGATTGCACAATCAGTAACAATCCCTAAAACAAGGAAGAACTTAAACACATGCTAAAAAGGAAAAAATAAATGTATATCAAATAATAGAAGACGAACATACCTAAAGAAGAATGTAATGCTGTCTGCAGGGACTGCAGGGCAAGCGTTAGAACAGAAAAAGTCAGTAAAGTGTGAGGCTGGCAAAGGAGCCAAAAGCAATGAAAAAGGATTTTGGGGGCAGGAAAATGTCAAAGATGCTATAGGATTTTTACAGGATGAAAAGGGGAAGTGATCAAAAATGATGTTGTGAAAGCCAAACTTTTAAATTCTTATTTTGCATCTGTTGCACCCCAGGGACAGGGGTACTCGAAAACGGGCCCTGTTTTCTCCCTAGGGCTTGTCTCCAAGTGCGGCAATAAAAGGGGAAGGTATGATAAAAGGGAATAAAGTTTATAAAAGCTATTCGTGATGCCACCCGTAGTGTGGGGCTATATATGTCCACAGCTGCAATCGGGACTGCTGGGGTGATGGTGGGTGCAGCCAGATGGTGAGCTCTCTGCGGGTAGGGCTGATCCCCATGGCATCCGAAGGTGTTGTGTCGTGTAAAAGTGTAATGTTCCCCGTACCTTCAGGCAGCATTCACAGTCTCTGCGCGGTTATGGCTTCTCTTCTTTCCTGTGAATAAACAACTGAGTCCATACTGGACTGGGCTTTACCAGGCTTTTACTGGCAACTTCTTACTTAACAGTTCACAGTCACTTTACAGTTGTTTCACAAAAGTTGCAACAGGCTTAGGCTCACACAGCAGCTCTGTACAGTTCTTACGGCTTAGGTTCTCACTGCAGCTGGGACGATTCATCTGTGTCACGCTCCCCTCAGTGTACCACTTGGGCCCTTTCATTCTCCTCTCCGTGTGTGGGTACATTCCGGCCGTCACGAGCTCTGTAGTGATTTATGTCTACTGTATATCAATATAGCTAACAATATGTATACTAGAAAATTTTAAATAAAATCACAGATGTGTTTTTTTACCGTGTACCGGATATTTATTAAAATAATTTTCAACATTTTTTTTATATAAAATGATTTAAAACACTAAAATTCTGTTGTATGTGTATATATATGTATATATATATATATATATATATATATATATATATATATATATATATATACATATACATACACATATCTACTCTATAATTGCCGTAGGCATTTCCGTGTCGGACCCCGAAAAAACCGTGGCTTTGTCACTCTGTGACGTCACCACGAGCGAAGCATTTCCCGCGAGGCCATTGCGACTCGCTGGCTGAGTGCGAGCAATGGCCGCGAAGCGGCCATTGCGAGTCGCTGGCCAAAAATCAAACCAGAGGTTCGGCTACAAAGTTAGCGATTTATCGCTCATGTAGCGCGAGCAATGGCCGCGAGGCCATTGCGAGTCGCTGCCTGAGCCGCGATCACTTGCCGCACCTGCCGCAAGTCCCCCTATACTTTCTATGGAAATTACCGCAACCGCGCCGCAAGTGCCGCGATTGTCGCATAACCGTTCCACTTGTGGCGCGGTTGCGGTAATTTCCATAGAAAGTATAGGGGGACTTGCGGCAGGTGCGGCAAGTGCGGTTTTGCACTTTTGACAATCTTAAAAAAAAAAAGAAAAATATTTTATACACCCGATGCATTTGAATTGCGACCCCTCGCTGCTGTCAGTACACACCCCCAACCCCTGTCACCACACACCCCCCATATGTCCTCACTCCCCCCCATATGTCCTCACTCCCCCCCATATGTCCGCACACCCCCGCTCCGATCCTGCTCCGGAGCCACTGCTGTCAGCACATGCTGACACAGTGCTCCGGAGCCTCTCCTGTAACCACACTCCCCGATGTCCACACACACACCCCCCCCCCGCTGTCACCACACATCCCCTATATGTCCGCACCCCATATGTCCGCCATCACAATACTCAGTCCGCAAAAAAAACGCATCTGCCGCGTTTGCCGCATTACCGTTACACTTGCGGTGCGGTTGCGGTAATCCCCATAGAAAGTATAGGGGGACTTGCGGCAGGTGCAGCAAGTGCGGTTTTGCACTTGCGGCAGGTTTGCCCGCGAAAAAACCCGCGGCTGACTGCGCTGTTGCTGGGTGGCGACCCTTTTTGCCTACCAATCACTATACTCCCCCCCGCCGCCATTTTAGTGATTAATAATATGTTTAATCCGCAATTTTATAGTGTTTACTTTTACTTTTCCTCACAAATCATTCCTGCCTTGGTGATCCTGTGGGACGGACGTCGGAAAACCAGTGCTGGTACCTCATCCCTACAATATCAGCTAAGATATCTTTTTGGGCCAATATAATCGATTATTTATTATTATTAATTATTAATGTTATTATTATTAGTGTTAATATTAATTATTATTATTAATCAATTATTAATATTATTATTATATTGATATATTCATAATTATATATATAGAGAGATATATATAGATATATATATGATATATAGATATATAGATATAGATTAATATATATATATATATATATATAGATGTCATATTATATATATGTATATGATTAGTATATATATATATATATATTGTATATTAATCTATATATATAGATGTCATATTATATATATGTATATGATTAGTATATATATTGTAAGGTAGCGGTTAGGATCGGCACGACGGAAGGCAGTGACTCAGGCAACTGTTCACACAACACACAGTTTAATGGTACAGTTCAGGTATATTACAGACCTCCAGGTTCTGGGGGGACAGCTGGTACAACTCTGTTTACCCAACACACACAGTACCTCTGTACCTAGGACAGGCTCTGTCCTGGCCGGCTCCACTGGTGAGGGCCAGGTCCTCACTGCTAGGCTGTGTTATCAGCACACAACCACTCTCTCTCTGCACAGTCCTCTCTGAGAGAGCTCCCAGGATGCTGTTAGCTTCACACAGCAGATCCTCCTGTTCTGATCCCACTCCTCAGCCCAGGGCAGCTCATATCATCTCCTCTCCCATCACAGGTGGGCTGAGTGCTTTCCATCAGCACTTAGCTCAGATCTCACTTCTGTTAACCCTGTGAGTGCTGCCACAGAGCAAAAGATACAATCCCCCATGTGCTGTGCACCGGTCAGGGGACACATCGGGGTCGCATCACCACATACCTCCCCCCTCTGTTCAAGCCCGTGGGGCGGAACACCAGCCCACGATCTGGGGCCTCGAGACAGGGGCTCCCCGTCCTCGGAGCCCACCGGTCGAGGGGACAGTCGACCAGGGCCGTCCGCGTCTGACACGCGGTCCCGTACCGGCACCAACTGTTTCCTTGTGTACCAAGACCAATCGGACCCAGTCACTCTATGTCTCAAAGGCATATCTGTGGGAGGTCTCCCCCTCCCCCATCGGCCAGTGTGGTAGCGCGGTCCACCTATCCTTTTAGCTATGTGGAGTCCTGACGCTATGTCGTCTGCTACACGATTGGGCAGGTCATCTGAGTCCCGTAGCCCTAAGTCCACAGTGGAGTCACTGTCTGTACCATGAGTACATCTACGGGTCTTGGGACGTTGTGGTTGGCGCTTCTGCACCTGTATGCGGGGGTTGTACGCTCTGAAACCTCCTGCCTTTACCTCTAGGGAACACCTATCGGGATTACACTCTTTCCCTATAGTGGTGACCCCTATGGCAGGTGTCCCAGAGTCGGGATCTTTGGGCTCAGGGCCCGGACCATTCACTACCTGAGGATTAGTTTGCCTCTCCCACAGAGTCCAGAACAGAGGAAAATCCCTCCCCAAAATCATATCGAAAGGCAGTGTCTTCACCACCCCCACTTCTGGCAAGGATCTCACCTTTCAGAGTCCCATAGTCCATGGCGTCCTCTGTGCAGAGGTCTAGGTAGGCTTTTTGGGACTCTCCGGTTAAGTAAGGCGCCAACATTTCAGCCCACTGCTCTGGCGGCAGTTTCTCCCGCTCTGCAACCCTCTCAAATACCGCCAGGAAAGCTTCCACATCATCCCCCGGGGTCATCTTTTGCATGGCACGCCTTACCGCCTTCCGGACGCTGCTGTCATCTCCTTGACCTGGGGATGGAGCCGCTGGCTTTGCACGGATTGCCTCCGTCAGAAGATCCAACTGTCGCTGCTGATGCTCCTGTTGGCGCTGCTGATGCTCCTGTTGGCGCTGCTGATGCTCCTGTTGCTGCTGCATTTGCCTGATCAAGAGCTGATTAGCCTCCTGTTGTGCGACCTGCTGTTGCTGGTGCATTTGCTGCTGTTGCTGCTGTGCTTGCACCAGGTGCTTAAGCAAGTCCTCCATGCTGGCTGCTGGTTTGTACTGTAGTGTAGCAGGTTTCACCACTGACGTGTGAACTGAGTTTGCCTTTTTTTTTTTTTTTTTTTCACCAAGTCATTGCCGTCAGCAACCAGGTTGCTGTGCCCGCATTCTCCACCACATGTAAGGTAGCGGTTAGGATCGGCACGACGGAAGGCAGTGACTCAGGCAACTGTTCACACAACACACAGTTTAATGGTACAGTTCAGGTATATTACAGACCTCCAGGTTCTGGGGCACAGCTGGTACAACTCTGTTTACCCAACACACACAGTACCTCTGTACCTAGGACAGGCTCTGTCCTGGCCGGCTCCACTGGTGAGGGCCAGGTCCTCACTGCTAGGCTGTGTTATCAGCACACAACCACTCTCTCTCTGCACAGTCCTCTCTGAGAGAGCTCCCAGGATGCTGTTAGCTTCACACAGCAGATCCTCCTGTTCTGATCCTTCTCCTCAGCCCAGGGCAGCTCATATCATCTCCTCTCCCATCACAGGTGGGCTGAGTGCTTTCCATCAGCACTTAGCTCAGATCTCACTTCTGTTAACCCTGTGAGTGCTGCCACAGAGCAAAAGATACAATCCCCCATGTGCTGTGCACCGGTCAGGGGACACATCGGGGTCGCATCACCACAATATATATATATTGTATATTAATCTATATATATATATATATATATATATATATATATATATAATTATATATTATATATAGTATATATATATATATATATATATATATATATATATATATATATATATATATACACAATATAATAAATTGTAATATATGATATACATAATTTATTTAACCTTCCTAGCGGTATTCCCGAGCCTGACTCGGGGTTAACATTCACTGCCAGAAGCGGTAATCCCGAGTCAAGCTCGGGCTTACCCGCGGTCGCGGCAGATGCGGTGAAAAAACCGCATCTGCCGCATTTGTGGCGCGGTTTTCGGTAATTGCCATAGTTAGTATAGGGGGACTTGCGGCAGGTGCGGCAAGTGCGGTTTTGCACTTGCGGCAAGTGCGGTCGCGAAAAAAACCGTAGTCAGCCGCGTTTTTTTTCGCGCCCGCACCTGCCGCAAGTGCAAAACCGCACTTGCCGCACCTGCCGCAAGTCCCCCTATACTTTCTATGGGGATTACCGCAACCGCGCCGCAAGTGCCTACAATATCAGATATCTTTTTGGGCCAATATAATCGATTATTTATTGATATATTCATAATTATATATATATATATAGATATATATATATATATAGAGATATAGATATAGATATATAGATATAGATTAATATATATATATAGATGTCATATTATAGATATGTATATGATTAGTATATATATATATATATATATTGTATATTAATCTATTTCTATATATATATATCTAATTATATATATATATATATATATATATATATATATATACACACATTATAATAAATTGTAATATATAATATACATAATTTATTTAAGGTAATAATATATATAATATATTTTTTTGATATATTTTTATGATATTATTTATATATAAAAATATATTGTATATATTGGTATGAGATTATTGATCTATATGTAACATCAGCGTTTATTTGAAATCGCGGCAGATGCGGTGAAACAAACCGCATCTGCCGCGATTACCGCATACCGGCTGCACTTGCGGCGCGGTTGCGGTAATCCCCATACAAAGTATAGGGGGACTTGCGGTAGGCGCGGCACATGCGGTTTTGCACTTGCGGCAGGTGCGGCCGCGACAAAAACCGCGGCTGACTGCGTTTTTTTTCGCGGCCGCACTTGCCGCAAGTGCAACACCGCACTTGCCGCACCTGCCGCAAGTCCCCCTATACTTTCTATGGGGATTACCGCAACCGCGCCGCAAGTGCAGCGGTTATGCGGCAATCGCGGCAGATGCGTTTTTTTCACCGCATCTGCCGCGATTTGAAAAAAACGATGATGTGAAAGGGCCCTAACTTTTATTTCGTTTATACAATATTATATATATATATATATATACTAATCATATACATATATATATATTAATCTATATATATATATATATATATATATATATATAATAGATTAATATATATATATGTATATGATTAATATATATATATATATATATTGTATAAACGAAATAAAAGTTAGGGCCCTTTCACATCATCGTTTTTTTCAAATCGCGGCAGATGCATATACACATAATAAATTGTAATATATAATATACATAATTTATTTAAGTTAAGAATATATATAATATATTTTTTTATATATATTTTTAGGATATAATTTATATATAAAAATATATTGTAGATAATAAAAATTATCAATATAAATATTACTACTTTGACTATATTGCTATGCAGAATGTATATTCATTGCTTCCTTAAATAATATACTGTAGCTATTATTGCATACATTTTTCTGTACTGTGCTCAATATGAGCTCTGACAAACAAAAAAGCTCTGTTAGAGCTAAGAATGCTGCATGCCAGCGCAAGAAGCGTGCGCAGGAAGATCCGGAAACAAAACGTCTCCGTTTGCTTAAGGTCAAGACGGCTTTGAATACAAGAATTGCAAAGGAGTCTGCTGAAGAAAGAAGCAGTCGGTTGGCCAAAAAAGCTGAGGCGAAACGCAAAAGACGCAAACAACAACAGGTGAAGGTGCAAGGAGAACCATCTACTTCTGATATGGTGTCCATATCTGTGTCTCCAACTCTTTCTGAAACTCAACTGCCTTCAACATCTGGCACGGGTAAAGTGAAGTGCAAAGGTTCTTCTAAAACAAGAACAGACAAGACTGCTTCTGCCATGACAAGACACAAATTGGCTAAAGTCAAACGTTTACAAATTATGTCACCTACCTCAAAAAAACGCCGTTTGGCCCATTTGGCTGCCTCACAGCGTCAACTACGCAAAAAAAAAAACCCTCAGTAAGAAGTCTCCAGTCACTACTTCTTTTGTTGAATGTGTTGACAGTTCTACACAGCCACGCCTTATTTATGTAGGCATCTACAAAAAAGGTCATCTGTTGCTCACTTCACCTACGTCATCAATCCCTATTAGCTTTACTGATGACGATACCGGTATTTTACAACATACCTGTGGGCCCATGAATATGTTATGTGAACATTGTCAAGCACAACATTTTGAGGCTGAAAGGCCATCTGATGGACAGTTCTCCCTTTGTTGTCACAAGGGCAAAGTTCAGGTACCATTACCTCAGTACCCTGAGCTCTTCACTACTTTACTCAAAGGAGACAGCCCATATAGTAAAAATCTCATGGACAATATCAGGAGCATTAATAGTTCCTTTGCATTTGCTTCCATGGGTGCAAGTGTTTCTCAACCACCTGGACACGGTCCTTACTGTTTCCGGATTCACGGCCAAATTTATCATAGAACTGGAACTCTCCACCCCGCTGAAGGTCAAGTTCCAGCATATGCACAGCTGTATATTTTGGATAGTGCTACTGCTACTGAACAACGCCTACAGTCTCCAGAAAATCTCAAATGTAATCCAGACTTGATGAGAATTATTGCTGAGCAATTGGAAGGTATTAATCCCTTTGTTTCAGCCTACAAAATGTTACGGCACGTGGAGGAAGAAGAAGAACACAAAGCATTGGAACATGGCACAAACATGCCCAATATCATCATGGCAATTAAACAAGACAGACAGCAAGACCCAAGACGGTATAACAACCCTACTGTCCATGAAGTCGCTGTCGTCTTTGAAAATGCTGATGGAGAGCCACCATTTAATAGAGACATTTTAATACATCTAAAACCAGACCCAAATAATCTGTTGGCCCCCAAAACACAGCAAATAAGCATTTTACACAGTAATTTGGATGCATTACTGTATCCATTGTTTTTCCCTCATGGAGAGCAAGGGTGGCATGAAGCACTTAAGCAGCAAGGCCAACATCCTCGCAGGGTGACACAACTGCAGTATGACTGTTATTTACTGTCAGTACGGAAAGAATTCAATCCTGTCCTTAATGGTGGTAAACTGACACAGCAGTACTTGGTGGATGCCTATGTAAAAATCGAGGCAAATCGTTTAAATTTTATACGCCAACACCAGAAGGATTTGAAAGTGGAAGATTATTGTCTCCTTCAAGAACATTTGCTGAGAAAATCCATAGAAAAAGGAATCCCCATTGGCAAGACGGTAATTTTACCATCTTCCTTTGAGGGAAGTCCCCGAAATATGCAGCAGCGGTATCAAGATGCCATGGCGATTGTAACTAAATTTGGAAGACCAGATCTTTTTATAACGATGACCTGTAATCCAAAATGCAGTGAAATTGTAACCAATTTACAGCCATGGCAGCGTGCTGAACATCGCCCGGATTTAGTGGCCCGTGTATTCAGGATTAAACTTGAAGCCCTTTTGAAAGATATTAATTGTGAATTATTTGGTAAGGTTTGTGCTATGGTTCATGTGATAGAATTTCAAAAGCGAGGCCTACCACATGCTCACATTCTAATTATTCTGGATGCCAACTCAAAACTAAGAACTGAGGTGGAAGTGGACAATACTGTTTGGGCTGAAATTCCTGATCCATCACATTACCCTGTGCTCCATCAAATTGTCATGCAACACATGATTCATGGCCCCTGTGGACAACACAATCCCAATTCTCCATGTATGGAGAATGGAAAGTGTAAAAAAGCTTTTCCCAAAAAGTTTCAAACAAAAACTGTTATACCTGAGGATGCATATCCAAGTTATCAAAGAAACGAAGGACCTTCTTTTCCACACCATTCCAAGATGATTGATAATTCTTGGGTGGTTCCATATAACCCTTTCCTTCTATTAAAATATAAGTGCCATATTAATGTGGAAGTATGTGCTTCCATTCAGAGCGTAAAATACCTCTTCAAATATGTGTACAAAGGTCATGATAAAGCCAATGTGGAAATTTGTGAAACCAACATCAGACACGATGAAACTCATAAATTCATGGATTCCAGATATGTCAGTGCACCAGAGGCAGCTTGGCGAATCTTTGCTTTCCCAATGCATAGACAATCTCACAGCATTATTCGTCTTGCAGTACATCTGCCTCATTCACAATCACTTTTTTTCACGAGGGTGATTCTGTGGACAACATCAGTTATTCAATGGACAGACAATCAACACTCATGGCCTACTTTGCCCTCAATGAGAATGATCCCAATGCTCATGAGTACTTTTATCGTCAAATTCCTGAGCATTATGTTTGGAAAGAAGGTGCATGGGAAGTTAGAAGGAGAGGAGGTGCTTCAGTCATTGGTAGACTCTACACTGTTAGTATTCAAGAACAAGAACGGTACTATTTAAGGCTGTTGTTACTCCATGTTAAAGGAGCTACAAGTTTTGATAACCTTAAGACTGTTAAGGAAGTCACATACCCAACTTTTAAAGAGGCGGCATTAGCCCTTGGATTGCTCTTCGATGACACTGTTTGGAGAAAAACTTTATTGGATGCCTGTGTTCTCAATATGCCTGCACAGCTCCGTGACATGTTTGCATATATATGTGTCTTTGGTCCTCCTAATCATCCCCTGGAGTTGTGGCAAGAATTTAAACAACACTTCGTTCAAGATTACTGCCATGCCTACCACCCCGACACTGATGATTGTGAGCATTGTGAAGGATATGCCATGACTGATGTCGAACACGTTTTAAAATTTCATGCAAAACATTTTAATGATTTTAATTTACCACGCCCAAAAAGAAAACCACACATTCGTCCTCAATACAACAAAGAAGAAGAGTTAGTAAGAGCACGTGAAATGAAAGTTACCTTAAATGATCAACAACGTTTGACCTATACTGCAATCCATAAAGCTTTAGAGGATACAAGTGATAAGCCAAAGTGCTTTTTCATTGACGGTCCAGGTGGAAGTGGGAAAACATATCTCTATCATCTATTGATTCATGAACTGAGAGGAGAAGGAGAAGTTGTCTCACCTGCAGCCAGTACAGGGATTGCTGCTAATCTATTGCAAGGAGGAAGAACTATCCATTCACTGTATGGCATACCAATACCAATTAATGAGACATCCGTTTCAAGAATCAAAAATGATACTGATGCGGCCCAACATTTGAAGACTACCAAACTCTTCATCATCGATGAGTCTACTATGATGTCAAAATACGCTTTGCATGTAATTCATCAATTATTACGGGATGTCATGACAACTGATGTCTCCAAGAAAAATAAATTACCCTTTGGAGGGAAAGTCATTGTTCTGGGAGGAGACTTTCGGCAGTGTCTTCCTATCATCTCTCATGGAACAAGGACAGATATCGTAGAGAGCTGCATTAAATATTCACGACAATGGCAGCTTTTCAATCAATTGCCGCTCATTAACAACATGCGCTCCATTGATTCTGATTATAGCAATTGGTTAATTCAACTGGGAAATGGAGAATTGTCCAATGATTACAACCTTGGTGATGATGTCATTGAGATCCCGCAAGACATGATCTGCACTGGCTCTTTAATCTTGGATATATTTGGTGAAAACATTGTCATTGATGTGAATAATGACGAAAGTATTCAGAATGCTGCATCACATGCCATTCTTTGTCCCAGAAAAGACGCTGTGGATTTGATCATTTCAAAAGTTATGGATTGTATTCCTGGAGAATACATTGAATATATGAGCGACGATTCCATTGATCCAGATGAGACGGAAAATACCGAACAATATCCAGTGGAATTTCTAAATTCACTAACACCAACGGGAATGCCTTCTCATCTCCTGAAATTAAAAGTTGGTACAATTGTAATGCTTTTGCGTAATTTTAACAGCAGAAAAGGACTTTGCAACGGGACTCGCATGATTGTTATTGCTTTGTTTGACAACATGATACAAGCAAAAGTAATTTCTGGCTCGGATGAAGGAAATGTAGTCTTCATTCCAAGAATTGATCTTTGTCCATCAGAGACTGGATTGCCTTTCAAACTAAGACGTCGACAATTTCCCGTGAAGCCTGCCTTTGCCATGACCATAAATAAATCACAAGGCCAAACATTGGAGAAAGTGGGGATTTATTTGCCAGCACCCGTTTTTGGTCATGGACAATTATATGTGGCTTTCTCACGTGTGAAGAGACGATGCAATGTGAAGGTGAAAGTGGTGGATTCATGCATTCAAGGCAAATTGGTGCCTAACAGTGAGAAAGTCTTCACCAAAAATATTGTCTATCGGAATATTTTGGGATGAACTTTTGCCTATTTTATTTATTTACCTTTTCTATTTAAAAAAAAAAAAATTACAAAAAAATTAGTTTAGTCTTTACATTTTCAGTTTTTTATGTACATAGTTTATACAATATTTGTGGAAAAACACATTACAGATTTCATCGGAGATGTGTATCATTCTGATTTTCTCACAGGGTGATAGAAACCACTATTTAAAGCTCCAGTACTCTACGTGCTGAGAGATTTGATTTTTATTCTTTAAAGGGAGAGGTTTTTGTGAACAGCTAAGAGACGGGTGGGACGGCTGTTCACACACATCTCATTAGCAAGGTGTGTTCCACATGTTTAGATAGAGGGACAAACATAAATTATTAATTAGATTCTACCACGCCATTTTTCTTAGATTTTTTCACTTTGTTGAGGAATATACTAAATGATAATAATTGATCATGAAGGACTCACCAACAACATACTTGCTGTAATTTTCATAATTGCATATATTTTTTTTTTGGTAGAAGAAAAGGAAAGGAAGAAAGCGCACCGATCTAAATGTAAATGTATAATCAGATCGTAGGTGGATGTGGATGGCACTCACCTTTTTTAGGTCTTGTTCACTTGCGTATCGGTCACTAGGGACCATTAAGTATCCAGGCGTAGGTTTCCTCAGTAGTCGGTATGCTGCAAATCCCTGGTAGCTAGTAAGTAGCTCAGACCGAGTTACCATAGGAATATAGATCCAAAAGAGTTTTTTACCAGGCTATTTGCGCTCCCAGAGGTCTATGATCCAAAGCTTCTTATAATTTCATAAAGAGTTTTTTAATATTTCTTAAGAAAAGCACATACAACGCGTTTCGACAGTATAAAATGTCTTCCTCAGGTATATTGTTAAAAGTATTCCAAAATTGTGGATAGCTGTATAGGAAATAGTATTATGCTAAATAGGGTGTGGACCACTAAGGTTAATTACTGACACACCTGCTGTATAGCTGCTATACAAGTTTGGTATATTCAGAAGCACATACTAAAGATAAAACAAAAAAACAAAAAAAAAAAAAAAAAAAACACATTACATGTATATATAGAGCATAGTAAAATTTGATTATGACAGATAAAATGTGAAATATAATTTGATCATAAATAGCATAAAATGTTCAGTATAGTTATATAACAAATTTAAAATTGTTGTATGTGACTGAAATCCATTTAAAATACACATACAAAAAAACAAAACCAAAAAAAAAAAAAAAAAAAAAACAGTGCTCATTAGAATTGTGAGAAAACACACAGTATCCAAGGAAGGATTAATATTATATTCCCTCAATCACCTCATTTAATCCGTCCGGGTGTAGAGAACCCATTTTAAAAATCCAATAAGATTCTTTACGATTTAATTTTTCAGTGCGGTTTGGGCAGTTCTCCGGAATTTGCTCAACTGGTGTAACTTTTATATTGAATTGTTTATTATGCTTCAAACACAAGTGCCGGGACAGACTATGTTTCATGAAGCCATTTTTCGCATTGTGTCTGTGGCCATTCATACGTGTTCTCAGGGACTGGATAGTGCGTCCCACGTACTGGATGCCACAGGCACATGTGATGACATACACCACAAATTGGCTGTCACAGGAAAGTCTCTGTGTAATTGGGAATGATTCTCCCGTGCTGTTGCAGTGAATTCCTGTCACATTGTGATCTATGATTCCACAGCAGCAGCACTTTTTTGAATTGCATCGCATTACACCAGTTTTTTTGTTGTCATTTTTATTAGTTTTACCTGTATTATTTTTTGTTTGATTAATTTTCTTGTTTCCCTGTGATAATTTTTTTAAATGACTGGGGGCAATAATACCTCTTATTGTTTGTGCCCTGCGGAAAGTGATACTAGGTTTTTCTGGTAGGATTTTTTTCAGATATGCATCTCTTTTCAGTAGATACCAATATTTATTAAGTATCCTCCTAATATCATCGTTGTTTCGATTATATGCTGTTATAAAATTGTATTGCCATCTGTTATTTTTCTTTATTTCCTCACCGTTTTGATCTTTTTTATCCTTCCGGTTTAATAGACATACATCCTGAGTTTTTTTCAAAATTGTTTGATAGGCACTCACAATTAATTTTTTCGGATAATTTTTATCATAAAATTTTTTGAATAAAATTTGAGACTGTTTGATGTAATCATCTGTATTTGTATTATTTTTTCTGATTCTATGAAATTGACTAAAAGGAATATTTGTTTTCCACTTTTTGTAGTGCGCACTGTTATAATGTAGGAATCCATTACTGTCAGTTTTTTTAAAAAAAGTTTTACTGACAATTTCTTTGTTTTTATGTGACAATTCCAGATCTAGGAAGTCTATTTTTTCATTGTTTATGTTGGCAGTGAATGTTATTCCCCACTGATTAGCATTCATGTCGCTGATGAATTGCTCTGCTTTCTCCTGACTTCCCCTCCAAATAAAGATCAGATCGTCTATAAAACGACGGTATAGGATTATATGGTTAGCATAATCCTGTTGGGTGATCGGCGATGAGGACTCGAGTAGCCCCATAAATAAGTTTGCGAAACTTGGGGCCACTCGCGTCCCCATCGCGGTCCCAAGCAGCTGTATGTATAGCTGTTCCTGAAATTTAAAAACATTGTGTTCAAGAATAAATTTTAGACCTTTCAGTAGAAATTCTCTTTGAGAATCTGGCATATCCTTAATACCTTTTAGGTAGTGCTCCACTGCTTGTATTCCCAGATCGTGCTGTATATTAGAATACAAGGCGTTTACATCCATGGTAATGAAAAGAAAATCTTCCTCCCATGTAATATTTCTGATTTCATTTAGAAGCTGATTAGAGTCCTTTAGGTATGAGGGCAAGGTTTTTACTAGTTCTTGTAGAAACAAGTCAATGTAATGAGACAGCTGACTTGTGAGGGAACCAATGCCTGCTATTATAGGTCGACCTGGTGGACTTTTCAGGCATTTGTGCACCTTAGGAAGGTGATAAAATATAGCAGTATTGGGATTCTTATTCGTCAAAAATCTCTTTTCTTTTTTATTTATAATATTTTTTCCAAAAGCTTCATGAATTAAATCATGATATTCATCTATGTGGTTTTTGGAAGGGTCCAAGTGTAATTTTTTATAATATTTTTCATCACCAAGTATATTTTCTGCTTCTTTCAGATATATTTCCCTGTCCTGAAGTACTATCCCTCCCCCTTTATCAGCCTCCCTTATTACTATTTTAGTGTTATCCTTTAGATTTTTTATGGCACTTCTTTCTTCCCTAGAGATGTTATTTTTGTAACCTTTTATTTTTCTATTTTTGACATTTTTATTTTTAGAAAGATTGGATTTTTTAAAGATATTGTTTTTTTCCTCACTCATATGTCTAAATTCTTCGTTTACCATAGAAAAAAATGTTTCGAGGTTGCTACCCCGATGATGAATAGGGTTGAATTTAGACTGTGGACATACTTCCTTGTGCAGACAATTTTCTTTTTTATCAGTACTTTTTCCAATTTTCTGTTCTAAATCTTTCTTTCCCAAATTTTCCTCAATGGAAAAAAGTACTGATAAAAAAGAATCCCGGACGGATTAAATGAGGTGATTGAGGGAATATAATATTAATCCTTCCTTGGATACTGAGTGTTTTCTCACAATTCTAATGAGCACTGTTTTTTTTTTTTTTTTTTTGGTTTTGTTTTTTTGTATGTGTATTTTAAATGGATTTCAGTCACATACAACAATTTTAAATTTGTTATATAACTATACTGAACATTTTATGCTATTTATGATCAAATTATATTTCACATTTTATCTGTCATAATCAAATTTTACTATGCTCTATATATACATGTAATGTGTTTTTTTTTTTTTTTTTTTTTTTGTTTTTTTGTTTTATCTTTAGTATGTGCTTCTGAATATACCAAACTTGTATAGCAGCTATACAGCAGGTGTGTCAGTAATTAACCTTAGTGGTCCACACCCTATTTAGCATAATACTATTTCCTATAAAGCTATCCACAATTTTGGAATACTTTTAACAATATACCTGAGGAAGACATTTTATACTGTCGAAACGCGTTGTATGTGCTTTTCTTAAGAAATATTAAAAAACTCTTTATGAAATTATAAGAAGCTTTGGATCATAGACCTCTGGGAGCGCAAATAGCCTGGTAAAAAACTCTTTTGGATAATTGCATATATGTAATTTGTACTTAACTTGCGGTTTGTGCAGACAATATAGTTGCGGCAGTGTCATCCACATCAACTGCAGTCACCTGTGGTTAGTTAGTGGATGCATCTTATGCACCTGCTGAAGCTACGTTAACTCTATTTACCGTAGGTTAACTACAAATTTTTTTGTTATTGCACGGATATTGCTGCAAGTCTGTAGCTGGTAACTCCTTCTGTATCAATTTACAAAATTTTATTATTTACATCACAATCCTCAAAAAATCTAAGAAAAATCCAGCCATAAAAAATATCTAAATTATATCAATTCGGATTTAGTTAGAGTAGGACACACCAGGCGTAAGGGCATCTTGATGCGATTGGTGGGCTGACACAAACTGGCTGATACACACATTAGTACTGTTAATTCATCAATTCAAACGATTGACACATTAAGAAGTATTGCTACTTTGTGTTCTAAGACCCTTACAACATAATAGTTCAATTTTCCTTAAATGATATCAACCATACAAATATATGTAGTTGGTGTAAAGATGTCATTGGAATAATTGGATTATTATTTGAAAATCTTAAAAAAAATTTAAAAATATTCTAGACACCCGATGCATTTGCATCGGGCTCACAGCTAGTATATATATATATATTTTAATACTAGTAAAAAGGCTCAATTAATATTGGGTAAGTTTAGAGCTGGAAACCGGAGCAGTAGAGATGTCTGACACTCTTTGTGGTTAGGAAAAAAACTGCTTTATGTGATGGTTTTGTATTTTAAAGAAACAGTAAAGGAGTAAAAGAATACTTTTTATTAAGATGTCCAAAATAATGGCAAAGGATTATACTGTTGCTTAAGAGCTACAGAAAAAAAATGCACATAAGGTTAATGTGAATATTTTACAGCTGTATATACATAGATATAAGTATGAAATGGAAAACATTTGCAATCAGGGAAACACTGTGTAGGTATGATGTGTGTATATATATACATAAAATATATTGTAAATATATACATATAATAGAAATGCAATACATTAAACTATTAATTTTATGTGTTTTTATGTAAATAGAACCTATGTGTAAAGTTGAGAAAGGAGATGTAGAAAATCAGATATATATATGATGTTTCTATGTAGTAATTTCTATGTAGTAATGTGTGTATCTATATGGAATAGAGCCACAGGAGGAGATATGGCGAACAGCCGCCCACCCAACTCTATAGCTGTTCACTAAAAACATACCCAATTAAAAGACGACAAAGTGTCTTTGCATGTTTGACAGAGCCTTAAAAAGAAATAGATTTCTATCATCAACGGTGTAAATGTTGATGATCCATATCAACCCTGTGATGATGTTAAAGAATTGCATATATATATATATATACAGAGAGAGAGACAGAGCTTAGTCTAAAATGTAATGATGGTGACGTGAATGTTACATATAAGTGTTATTTGTATGATGTAATATTGATTTGTATATATGTAAAGTATATATGAATGTTACTAAAACACTATTGATATAATATAATACCATATGTATATGAATGAAAGAAGTTAAGAGCAACTTTAATTTAAAACATTTTTGTAAACCACATTTATAGTGAAGACTTTATCATTTATTCCCTCAGCGTTACAGCGCCTTTCTGCGCTCTCACCCAATGCTTCTTCCCCCCTGACCAGCTGGGAGACTGTAGTATGTTACCTGTATAGGATACTGCTCAGTTCCCAGCTCCGCTGCGTAGCCGCACATGTGTTGTAGTGTCTTTGCTCCGCTGCTTACCATCCATGTGTGGACCCTGGTTGCCGCTGTGGAAGCTATCCACAGCTTGTGAGGTCCTCTGCAGCTGGTGCATGACTTTCCACGTCTGCCTAGGCTTGCAGCCATTGCCAGGTGCCCTGGGTGTTGGTTCCTGTGCTGGCTATGCTGTATGGGTTCTGACTGTGCCTAGGGTGCGCATGGCCACACCTTCCCCAGTTTTGTAAGATGGAGGGTGTGCGCTTGAATTGCTGTCCCCAGCCTATAGCTGAGGGTCAGCTCCTATTTAAAGTTCCTCTTTCCTGTTGGGCGGGGCCAGAGCCTCTCATTAGGTTGCTGAACCTAGCCCTGTGTGTTTGCTCCAGCCGTTCTGCTCTAGCTCTGGATGGCTGGTGTGTCTGCCCTTGTCCATGTACCTGTCTTGTCTATGTGTTGGTACCAACGTCCTTGCCTTGTATGTGGATTCCTGCTTGTGTCCTGATGTTTCCTGTCTGAAGCCGTATCTGTTGCATGGAGTCCAGACATCCAGCCTGAGATCTCGCCTGGCGTCCGAGATGGCCCTGAGATCCCGCCTGGTGTCCGAGATGAGCCTGAGGTCCGGCCTGGCGTCCAAGATGGTCCTGAGGTCGTGCCTGGTGTCCGAGATGGTCCTGAGGTCCTGCCTGGTGTCCAAGATGGTCCTGAGGTCCCGCCTGGTGTCTGAGATGGTCCTGAGGTCCCGCCTGGTGTCCGAGATGGTCCTGGGGTCCTGCCTAGTGTCCGAGATGACCCTGGGGTCCTGCCTAGTGTCCGAGATGATCCTGAGGTCCTGCATGGTGTCCAAGATGACGCTGAGGTCCTGCCTGGTGTCCGAGATGGTCCTGAGGTCCTGCCTAGTGTCCGAGATGGTCCTGAGGTCCTGCCTGGTGTCCGAGATGACCCTGAGGTCCTGCCTGGCGTCCTTGATGTTCCGAGTCCTTGATGTTCCGAGTCCATAATGTTCCGTGTCCATGAAGTCTTGCCTGTGTCCAGATGGATGTCCATAGATCTGGTGGTCCAGTCCGTGTAGTCAGAGTCGGTCCCGCTCATGTTCCTAGACTGGCTCCTCCTCCGTGGTTCAGGGGAGCCTCCAGCCTTGTTTCCCGGTGACGGCTCTGCCTGAAGTTCCTGGATCTGACCAGCTGAGTTCCTGGACCTGTGCTCTCCATGTTCCGCCTGTGTCCCGATGTCCGGCCTTTTCCCTCATGCGTGATGTGCGGAATTGGGAGCCTGGCTTATTGTCTTGTACCTTGTACTGTGTTCGTATTATGTAAACATTGCATTTTGATATATCTGAAGTGTGCGGTGTCATCATGTCCTGCAGGTTACCACCTTGCCCACATGCTCAGCTGCCACAGAACCTGGTCGCTGCCCTCCCCTAGTCTGGGCAGGCCCGGGTCCCCCCTGTGGTCCAGTGGATCCACATACCTATTACCACCTGGGTCGCGAGCGCGACAGTGACACCAGCATTTGCAAATTGTGCTACTGGCCTTTTAGCCATTGATGAGAAATTCTTCCATTGACTCACCACATTTAGCCAATTTAAAGAAGTTGAACATCTGATGGATCAGAAAAGCCAACACAGTACACAAGACCTAATACATACATTAATAAAACCAAGAAAAAAATTAAGGCACCTCATAAGGAAACACCTGATTTTTCCAAGGATTTGACCACTCTCTAATGGTTAGTGTTGCAAATAGATGATGTCAATAACATCTTAAATCTGTCTCCCCACATTCCACCATTAGCGAATTAAGCTACTGGACTTTTTAGCCATTGATGACATCAGTGGCGCACCCAGAAATTTCCCAAGGTAGGGGTCCAAGAAACACACACCGGCCCTGAAAGGGGGGTGTCACCCCCCAGCGAGGTTCCGAGGGGCAAAGCCCCCGGTGGGGGGGTTTGGGGGCTTTCTCCAGCCCTCCACACTAACGTATGAGGCGGTGCTGGGTGCTGATGCGGTAATAATAATACCGGGGTGGGCAGCGGTGGTCCCCCCAGCTCCTCAGGGCCGTCCAAAGGGGGGGTCCAGACACGTAGGTCCCCCCCCTTGGGTGCGCCACTGGATGACATAGTCTTCCATTGTCTCAATTCATTAAGCCATTCTTTATGAAGTTGAACAACTGATGGTTCTGAAACTTCAACACACGAAGGAAGAGACTTACCATGTCATTAATTGACAAGTTGGTAAATATTCTAAACCATGAGGACACAAAGAATAATTTAACAACATGTATGTTAGCCATCAGGGCATGGACACATGGTGATAAAAAATCCAGCCTCCTCCAACCCCTTCAGCTGGCCATTCCATCTCCAAAATTGGTGCATTTTTCACAAGAATATTATATATAATATGGGATGAGAAACAATAAAGCACCCGATGGTTCAGAAAATCCAACACAGTTCAGAAAAACTAATACCTACCTCAAGAAAATCAAAATGAAAATAAAGGCATCTTATAAGGGAAAACCTGAACTTTCTGACGATCTGGACACTTTCTAAGAGCTAATGTGCATATGGATGATGTCCAAAAATTCCTAAATATGTCTCTCCACATTCCAGAATTTGTTATTTCGGCTACTGGCCTTTTTAGCCATTAATTAGAAATTCTTCCATTGTCTCACCCCATTAAGCCATTCTTAAAGAAGTTGAACACCTTGATGGTTCTGAAACTTCAACACACGAAGGAAGAGACTTAACATGTCATTAATTGACAAGTTGGTAAATAAACTAAACCATCAGGACACAAAGAATAATGTAACAACATGTATGTTAGCTATCAGGGCATGGACATATGGTGATAAAAAATCAAGCCTCCTCCAACCCCTTCAGCGGGCCGTTCCATCTCCAAAATTGGTGCATTTTTCACACCAATATTATATATCATATGGGATAAGAAAAATAAAGCTCCTGATGGTTCAGAAAATCCAACACAGTTCAGAAAAGCTAACACCTACATCAAGAAAACCCAAAGGACCTCATGCTCCTCCTGTCCTGCGCTCCTCCTGTCCCACGCTCCTCGCGCTCCTCCTGTCCCGCGCTCCTCGCGCACCTCCTGTCCCACGCTCCTCCTGTCCCCCGCTCCTCCTGTCCCGAGCTCCTTGCGCTCCTCCTGTCCCACGCTCCTCCTGTCCCGCGCTCCTCCTGTCCCACGCTCCTCGCGCTCCTCCTCTCCCGCGCTCCTCCTGTCACGCACCCCTCGCGCTCCTGTCCCACGCTCCTCCTATCACGCGCACCTCGCGCTCCTCCTGTCCCGTGCTCCTCGCTCTCCTCCTGTCCCATGCTCCTCCTGTCCCGCGCTCCTCGCTCTTCTCCTGTCCCGTGCTCCTCGCGCTTTTCCTGTCCTACGCTCCTCCTGTCCCACTCTCCTCGCGCTCCTACTGTCCCGTGCTCCTCCTGTCCCGCGCTCCTCGCGTTCCTCCTGTCCCACTGTCCTGCTGTCCCGCGCTCCTCCTGTCCCGCACTCCTCGCGTTCCTCCTGTCCCGTGCCCCTTCCGCTCCTCCTGTCCCGCGCTCCTCCTGTCCCGCGCTCCTCACGCTCCTTCTGTCCCGCTCTCTTCGCGCTCCTCCTGTCTCGCGCTCTTTGCATTCCTCCTGTCCCGCGCTCCTCCTGTCCCGCGCCCCTCCTTTCCCGCGCCCCTCGCGCTCCTCCTGTCCCGCGCCCCTTGCGCTCCTCCTGTCCCGCGCTCCCCGCGCTCCTCCTGTCCCGCGCTTTTAGCGCTCCTCCTGTCCTGCGCTCCTTGCACTCCTCCTGTCCTGCGCTCCTCCTGTCTCGTGCTACTCACAGTCCTCCTGTCCCGCGCTCCTAGCGCTCCTCCTGTCCCGTGTTCCTTGCTCTCCTCCTGTCCCGCGCTCCTCGCGCTCCTCCTGTCCCGCGCTCCTCCTGTCCCGTGCTCCTCAGGCTTCTTCTGTCCCGCGCTCCTCAAGCTCCTCCTTTCCCGCGCTCCTCCTCTCCCGTGCTCCTCCTGTCCTGCACTCCTCCTGTCCCGCTCTGCTCCTGTCCCGCTCTCCTCCTGTCCCGCGCTCCTCGCGCTCTTCCTGTCCCGCACTCCTCGCGCTCCTCATGTCCCGCGCTCCTCCTGTCCTGCACCCCTCGCGCTCTTCCTGTCTAGCGCTCCTCCTGTCCCGCGCTTCTCGCGCTCCTCCTGTTCAGCGCTCCTTGCGCTCCTCCTGTCCCACGCTCCTCCTGTCAAGCGCTACTCCTGTCCCGCGCTCCTCCTGTCCCGCGCTCCTCGCGATCCTCCTGTCCCGCGCTCCTCGCGCTCCTCCTGTCCCGCGCTTGTAGCGCTCCTCCTGTCCCGCGCTCCTCGCACTCCTCCTGTCCCGCGCTCCTCCTGTCTCGTGCTACTCGCAGTCCTCCTGTCCCGCGCTCCTGGGGCAGGAGGAGCGCGAGGAGCGCGGGACAGGAGGAGCGCGGGACAGGAGAAGCGAGGAGCGCGGGACAGGAGGAGCGCGAGGAGCACGGGAAAGGAGGAACGCGAGGATCGCGGGACTGGAGGAGCGCGAGGAGCGCTGGACAGGAGGAACGCGGGACAGGAGGAGCGTGGGACAGGAGGAGCGCGAGGAGCGCTGGAAAGGAGGAGCGCTGGACAGTAGGAGCGCTGAACGGGAGGAGCAAGAGGGGCGCGGGACAGGAGGAGCGCGGGTCAGGAGGAGCGCGAGGAGCACGGGACAGGAGCGCGAGGAGTTCGGTACAGGAGGAGCGGGGGACAGGAGGAGCGCGATTAGCGCAAGACAGGAGGAGCGCGAGGAGCGCGGTAGAGGAGGAGTGCAGGACAGGAAGAGTGTGGGACAGGAGGAGCGCTAGGGACACGGGACAGGAGGAGCGCGAGGGGCGCAGGACAGGAGGAGTGCGATGGTCGCGGGACTTGAAGAGCGCAAGGAGCGCAGGACAGGAGCGCGGGACAGGAGGAGCGTGAGGAGCGTTGGACAGGAGGAGTGCGAAATAGAACAAGCGCTAGGAGCGCGGAACAGGGAGAGCGTGAGGAGCGCGGGACAGGAGGAGCGTGGGACATGAGGATCGCGAGAAGCGCGGGACAGGAGGAGAGATGAACAGGAAGAGCGCGAGGGGCGCGGACAGGAGGAGCGCGAAGAGCGCGGGTCAGGAGGAGCGCGGGACAGGAGGAGCGCGAGGAGCGTGGGACAGGAGGAGTGCAAGGAACGCGGGACAGAAGGAGCGCGGAGGAACGAGGGACAGGAGGAGCGCGAGGAGCGCGGGACAGGAGGAGCGCGAGGAGCGCGGGACAGGCGGAGCGCGAGCAACGCCGGACAGGAGGAGCGCGGGACAGGAGGAACGCGAGGAGCGCGGGACAGGAGGTGCGCGAGGAGCGCGGGACAGGCGGAGCGCGAGCAACGACGGACAGGAGGAGCGCGGGACAGGAGGAGCGCGAGGGGTGCGGGACAGGAGGAGCGCGAGGGGTGCGGGACAGGAGGAGCGTGAGGAGCGTGGGACAGAAGCACGAGGAGTGCGGGACAGGAGGAGCGCGAGGAGCACGGGACAGGAGGAGCGCGGGACAGGAGGAGTGCGAGGAGCGCGGGACAGGAGGAGCGCGAGGGGTGCGGGACAGGAGGAGCGCGAGGGGGTGCGGGACAGGAGGAGCGAGAGGGGTGCGGGACAGGAGGAGCGCGAGGGGTGCGGGACAGGAGGAGCGCGAGGGGCGCGGGACCGGAGGAGCGTGAGGAGCGTGGGACAGAAGCACGAGGAGTGCGGGACAGGAGGAGCGCGAGGAGCACGGGACAGGAGGAGCGCGGGACACGAACGCGGGACAGGAGGAGCGTGAGGAGCGCGGGACAGGATGAGCGCGGGACAGAAGGAGCGCGAGGAGCATGGGACAGGGGGAGCGTGAGGAGCGCAGGACAGGAGGAACGCGGGACAGGAGGAGCGTGGGACAGGAGGAGCGCGAGGAGCGCTGGAAAGAAGGAGCGCTGGACAGTAGGAGCGCTGAACGGGAGGAGCGAGAGGGGCGCGGGACAGGAGGAGCGCGGGTCAGTAGGAGCGCGAGGAGCACGGGACAGGAGGAGTGCAAGGAACGCGGGACAGAAGGAGCGCGAGGAACGAGGGACAGGAGGAGCGCGAGGAGCGCGGGACAGGCGGAGCGCGAGCAACGCCGGACAGGAGGAGCGCGGGACAGGAGGAACGCGAGGAGCGCGGGACAGGAGGAGCACGAGGAGCGCGGGACAGGAGGAGCACGAGGAGCGCGGGACAGGAGGAGACGCGAGCAACGACGGACAGGAGGAGCGCGGGACAGGAGGAGCGCGGGACAGGAGGAGTGCGAGGAGCGCGGGGACAGGAGGAGCGCGAGGGTGTGCGGGACAGGAGGAACGCGAGGGGCGCGGGACAGGAGGAGTGTGAGGAGCGTGGGACAGAAGCACGAGGAGTGCGGGACAGGAGGAGCGCGAGGAGCACGGGACAAGAGGAGCGCGGGGACACGAACGCGGGACAGGAGGAGCGCGAGGAGACGGGACAGGAGGAGGCGACGAGAGTGCGGACAGGAGGAGCGGGCGGACAGGAGGAGCGCAGGACAGGAGGAGGCGAGGAGCGCGGGAGAGGAGGAGCGCAGGACAGGAAGAGCGTGGGACAGGAGGAGGCGAGGGGGCGGGACAGGAGGAGCGCGAGGGGCGCGGGACAGGAGGAGCGCATGGGGCGCGGGGAGGCGAGAGCGCGAAGTGAGCGCGGGACAGTGAGCGCGAGGACGAGGAAGCGTGAGGAGCGTGGACAGGAGGAGAGGTGCGGGACAGAAGCGTAGGACGCGAGGACAGGGGAGCGTGAGGAGCGGGGACAGGAGGAGGCGCAGGAGCGACAGGGATGAGAGGAGCGCGGGACAGGAGAGCGCGGACGAAGGAGGCGAGGAGCGGGGACAGGAGGAGGGAGCGGAGGAGCGCAGGACAGGAGGACAGGAGGAGACAGGACAGGAGGAGCGCGAGGATCGTGGGACAGGAGGAGGACGAGGACGAGGAGGCGAGAGGGCGCGGACAGGAGGAGCGCGGAGACGGGAGGGAGTAGCAAGGACGAGGAGGAGGCGCGGGACAGGAGGAGCGCGAGGCGAGGACAGAGGAGCGCGAGGAGCGCGGGACAGGGAGCAGCAGGCGGGACAGGAGGAGCGCAAGGAGGCGGCGAGGAGCACGGGACAGGAGGAGCGAGGAGTGGGACAGGAGGAGGCGGGGACAGGAGGAGCGGACAGGAGAGCGGGACAGGAGGAGCGCGGGAGGAGAGGCGCGGACAGAGGAATGGAGGACGGAAAGGAGCGCGGGACAGAGAGAGAGCGGGACAGGAGGGACGGGGACAGGAGGAGCGCGGGGCAGCTGGGACCAAGGAGGACGGAGGAGCGCGGGGACAGAGGAGCGACGAGGAGCACGGGACAGGAGGAGCGCGAGGAGGTCGCGGACAGGAGGAGCGGGGACAGGAGGAGCGCGGACAGGAGGACGCGAGGAGCGCGGGACAGGAGGAGCGAGGACAGGAACGGAGGCGGGGACAGGAGGAGCGCTAGAGGACACGGGACAGGAGGAGGCGAGGAGCGGGACAGGAGGAGTGCAATGGAGCGCGGGACAGAGGAGCGCGAGGAGCGCGGGACAGGAGGAGCGCGGGACAGAAGGAGCGGAGGAGCGTGGACAGGAGGAGTGCGAAATAGGAAGGGAAGGAGGAGCGCGGGACAGGAGAGGGAGGAGCGCGGGACAGGAGGAGAGCGCGGGACAGGAGGATCGCGAGGAGCGCGGGACAGGAGGAGCATGGACAGGAGAGCGGAGGGGCGCAGACAGGAGGAGCGCGGAAGAGAGCGCGGGACAGAGGAGCGCGGGACAGGAGGAGCGCGAAGAGCGGGGACGGAGGAGTGAAGGAACGCGGGACAGCGAGGAGCGCTAGGAACGAGGGCAGGAGGAGCGCGAGGAGCGCTGGACAGGAGGAGCGTGAGAACAGGAGGAGTGTGAGTAGCATGGGACAGAGGAGGCGGGGACAGGAGGAGCGCGAGAGCGAAGGACAGAAGGAAGGGCAGAGGAGCGCGGGAGGAGGAGCCGGGACAAGGGTGCGCAAGGAGCGCAGAGACGGCAGAGGAGCACAGGACAGGAGGAGCGCGAGGAGTCGCGGGACAGGAGGAGTGCGGGGACAGAGGAGGAGGCGGGACAGGAGGACGCGGAGGAGCGCGGGGACGAAGGAGCGCGTAGGGGCGCGGGACAGGAGGAGCGCGGGGACAGGAGGAGCGCAAGGAGCGCGGGATCAGAAGGAGAGCAAAGAGCGCGGGACAGGAGGAGCGCAAGGAGTGCGGGACAGGAGGAGCGCGGGACAGTAGGAGCGCAAGGAGTGCGGGACAGGAGGAGCGCGGGACAGTAGGGAGCACAAGGAGTGCGGGACAGGAGGAGCGCGAGGATACGGGACAGGAGAAGTGCGGGACAGAAGCAGAGCGGGACAGGAGGAGTGCGGGACAGGAGGAGCACGGGAGAGGAGGAGCGCGAGGAGCGCGGGACAGGAGGAGCTTGAGGAGCGCGGGACAGAAGGAGCCCGAGGAGCACGGGACATGAGGAGCGCGAGGAGCGCGGGGCAGGAGGAGCGCTAGGAGCGCGGGACAGGAGGAGCGCGGGACAGGAGAAGCGAGAGGAGCGCGGGACAGGAGGAGCGCGAGGAGCGCGGGAAAGGAGGAACGCGAGGATCGCAGGACTGGAGGAGCGCGGGACAGGAGGAGAGCAAGGAACGCGGGACAGGAGGACCGCGAGGAGCGCGGGACAGGAGGACTGCGAGTAGCACGAGACAGGAGGAGCGCAAGGGGCGCGGGAAAGTAGGGGCGCGGGACAGGAGGAGCGCGGGACAGGAGAAATGCGAAGACAGGAGGAGCGCGAAGAGCGCGGGACAGGAGGAGCGCGAGGAGCGCGGGACAGTAGGAGCACAGGAGAGGAGGAGCGTGAGGAGCGGGGACAGGAGGAGCACGGGACAGGAGGAGTGCGGGAAAGGAGCGCGGGACAGGAGGAGCGTGAGGAGCACAGGACAGGAGTAGAGTGGGACTGGAGGAGCGCAGGACAGGGGGAGCGTGAGGAGCGCGGAACAGGAGGAGCACGGGACAGGAGGAGCGCGAGGAACGAGGGACAGGAGGAGCGCGAGGAGCGCGGGACAGGAGGAGCGCGGGACAGGAGAGAGCGCAGGACAGGAGGAGCGCGAGGAGCGCGGGACGGGAGGAGCGCGAGGAGGCGGGACAGGTGGAGCGCGGAGCAACGCCGGACAGGAGGAGCGCGAGGAGCGCGGGACAGGAGGAGCGCGAGGGGTGCGGGACAGGAGGAGCTCGAGGGGTGCGGGTCAGGAGGAGCGCGGGACACGAACGCGGGACAGGAGGAGGAGGAGGAGCGCGGGACAGGATGAGCGCGGGACAGAAGGAGGGGGGAGAGTGGGACAGGGGGAGCGTGAGGAGCGCGGGACAGGAGGAACGCGGGACAGGAGGATCGCGAGGAGCGCTGGACAGGAGGAACGCGGGACAGGAGGAGCGTAGATCAGGAGCGCGAGGGATTGCGGGACAGGAGGAGTGCAAGGAGCGCGGGACTGGAGGAGCGCGGGACAGGAAGAGCGCGGGACAGGAGTAGCGCAAGAGCACAGGACAGGAGGAGACGTGAGGAGCGTAGGACAGGAGGAGTGTGAGGAGCGCGGGACAGGAGGAACGGAGGGAGTGCAGGAAAGGAGGAGCGCGTGAAAGGAGGAACTCGAGGAGCGTGAGACAGGGAGTAGCGCGAGGAGCGCGGGACAGGAGGAGTGCGGGACAGGAGGAGCGCGAGGAGCGTGGGACAGGAGTGCGGGACAGGGAGCCAGCGCAGGACAGGAGGAGAGGCGAAGAGGAGGTGTGCGAGGAGACAGGACAGGAAGGAGCGTGAGGAGCGTAGGACAGGAGAGGAGTGTGAGGAGCGCGGGACAGGAGGAAGCGAGGACGTGCAGGAAAGGAGTGAGCGCGTGAAAGGAGGAACCGAGGAGCGTGAGACAGGAGTAGCGCGAGGAGGCGGGACAGGAGGAGTGCGGGACAGGAGGAGCGCGAGGAGCGAGCGTGGGACAGGAGTGCGGGACAAGGCGAGAGGAGCGCGGGAGAGAAGCGCGGACAGGAAGAGTGCAAGTGGCGCAGGACAGGAGGAGCGCGAGGGGTGCAGGGACAGTAGCGTGGGACGAGGAGCCGTGAGGAGAGCGTGGGACAGCGAGTGCGAGGAGTGGCAGGGGGACAGGAGTGCGAGGAACGCGGGACAGGAGAGAGTGCAGAGGAGTGGGCAGGACAGGAGGAGCGCGAGGGTGCAGGACAGAAGCGTGGGACAGGAGGAACGGAGGAGAGCGTGGAACAGCAGTGCGGAGGAGTGCGGGACAGGAGGAGAGAGCGAGGAGCGTGGGACAGGAAGATGCGAAGAAGCGCGGGACAGGAGCAGAGGAGCGCGGGGACAGGAGACCGAGCGGGAAGGTAGAGGCGCGGGACAGGAGGATCGCGAGGAGCGCGGGACGGAGGAGGAAGCGCGAGAAACGTGAGACAGGAGGTGCGAGGAGTGCTGGGATAGGAGGAGCGCGAGGAGCGCGGGACAGGAGGGGAGCACGAGGAGCCGGGACAGGAGGAGCGCGAGGAGCTCGGGACAGGAGGAGCGCGAGGAGGCGCGGTCAGGGAGGAGCGCGAGGGGCGCGGGACAGGAGGAGTAGCGGAGGAGCGTGGGACAGTAAGCACGAGGAGTGCGGGAAAGGAGGAGGCGCGAGGAGTGCGGGACAGGAGGAGCGCGAGGAGGCAGGGACAGGAGAAGCGCGGGACAGAAGGCAGAGCGGGACAGGAGGAGTGCGAGACAGGAGGAGCAGGAGAGGAGGAGCGCGAGGAGCGCGGGACAGGAGGACTTGAGGAGCGCGGGGACAGAAGGAGCCCGAGGAGCACGGGACAGGAGGAGCGCGGGACAGGAGAAGCGAGGAGCGCGGGACAGGAGGAGCGCAAGAAGCGCGGGACAGGAGGAGCGCGAGGAGCGCGGGACAGGAGAGAGCGGAAGGGTGCGGACAGGGGACGCGAGGGTGTGGGTCAGGAGGAGCGCGAGGGGTGCGGGACAGAGGAGTGTGAGAAGCGTGGGACAGAACACGAGGAGTGCGGGACAGGAGGAGCGCGAGGAGCACGGGACAGGAGGAGCGCGGGAAGAACGCGGGACAGGAGAGAGCGTGGAGGAGCGCGGGACAGGAGGAGCGTGACAGGAGGACCGGAGAGAGAGCGCGGGTCAGGAGGAGCGCGAGGAGCGCGGTACAGGAAGAGCGCGGGACAGAGGAGGTGCGAGGAGCGCAGGGCAGGAAGAGCGCAAGGGGCGCGGGACAGGAGGAGCGCGAAGAGCGCGGGTCAGGAGGAGCGCGGGACAGGAGGAGTGCGAGGAGCGTGGCACAGGAGGAGCGCAAGGAACGCGGAACAGGAGGAGCGCGAGGAACGAGAGACAGGAGGAGCGCGAGGAGCGCGGGAGGGAAGGAGCCGGGACAAGGGGAGCGCCAGGAGTGCAAGACAGGAGGAGCGCAGGACAGGAGCAGCGCGAGGAGCGTGGGACAGGAGGAGTGCGGGACAGGAGGAGAGCAAGGAACGCGGGACAGGAGGAGCACGGAGAGCGCGGGACAGAAGGAGCACGAGGAGCGTGGGACAGGAGGAGCATGGGACAGGAGGAGCGCAAGGAGCGCGGGACAGGAGGAGTGCAAAGAGCGCGGGACAGGAGGAGCGCATGGAGTGCGGGACAGGAGGAGCACGGGACAGTAGGAGCGTGAGGAGTGCGGGACAGGAGGAGCGCGAGGAGTGCGGGACAGGAGAAGCGCGGGACAGAAGCAGAGCGGGACAGGAGGAGTGCGGTACAGGAGGAGCACGGGAGAGGAGGAGCGCGAGGAGCGCGGGACAGGAGGACAGGAGGAGTGTGAGACAGGAGGAGTGTGAGTAGCATGGGACAGGAGGAGCGCGGGACAGGAGGAGCGCGAGGTGCGGGGGACAGAAGGAGCGTGAGGAGCGCGGGACGGGAGGAGCCGGGACAAGGGGAGCGCAAGGAGTGCAAGACAGGAGGAGCGCAGGACAGGAGGAGCGCGAGGAGCGTGGGACAGGAGGAGTGCGGGACAGGAGGAGAGCGGGACAGGAGGAGCGCGGAGAGCACGGGACAGAAGGAGCGCGAGGAGCGCGGGACAGGAAGAGCGTGGGACAGGAGGAGCGCAAGGAGCGTGGGACAGGAGGAGCGCAAAGAGCGCAGGACAGGAGGAGCGCAAGGAGTGCGGGACAGGAGGAGCGCGGGACAGTAGGAGCGCGAGGAGTGCGGGACAGGAGGAGCGCGAGGAGTGCGGGAAAGGAGAAGCGCGGGACAGAAGCAGAGCGGGACAGGAGGAGTGCGGGACAGGAGGAGCACGGGAGAGGAGGAGCGCAAGGAGCGCGGGACAGGTGGAGCTTGAGGAGCGCGGGACAGAAGGAGCCCGAGGAGCACGGGACAGGAGGAGCGCGAGGAGCGCGGGACAGGAGGGACAGGAGGAGGCGGGACAGGAGGAGCACGGGAGAGGAGGAGTGCGAGGAGCGTGGGACAGGTGGACAGGAGGAGTGTGAGACAGGAGGAGTGTGAATAGCATGGGACAGGAGGAGCGCGGGACAGGAGGAGCGCGAGGAGCGGGGGACAGAAGGAGTGCGAGGAGCGCGGGACGGGAGGAGCCGGGACAAGGGGAGCGCAAGGAGTGCAAGACAGGAGGAGCGCAGGACAGGAGGAGCGCGAGGAGCGTGGGACAGGAAGAGTGCGGGACAGGAGGAGAGTAGGACAGGAGGAGCACGGAGAGCGCGGGACAGAAGGAGTGAGGAGGAGCGCGGGACAGGAGGAGCGCAAGGAGCGCGGGACAGGAGGAGCGCAAAGAGCGCGGGACAGGAGGAGCGCAAGGAGTGCGGGACAGGAGGAGCGCGGGACAGTAGGAGCGCGAGGAGTGCGGGACAGGAGTAGCGCGAGGAGTGCGGGACAGGAGAAGCGCGGGACAGAAGCAGAGCGGGACAGGAGGAGTGCGGGACAGGAGGAGCACGGGAGAGGAGGAGCGCGAGGAGCGCGGGACAGGAGGAGCTTGAGGAGCGCGGGACAGAAGGAGCCCGAGGAGCACGGGACAGGAGGAGTGCGAGGAGCACGGGACAGGAGGAGCGCGGACAGGAGAGCAGGAGGGAGGAGCGAGGAGGGACAGCGTGGACAGGAGGAGAGTGTGAGGACAGGAGGAGGTGAATAGATGGGACAAGGAGTGCGCGGGACAGGAGGAGCGCGAGGAGCGGGGACAGAGGAGTGCGAGTAGCGACGGACGGAGGAGCCGGGACAAGGGAGCGCAAGGAGTGCAGAAGGAGGAGCGCAGGACAGGAGGAGCGCAGAGAGCGTGGGACAGGAAGGTGCGGACAGGAGGAGAGTAGGACAGGAGGAGCACGGAGGGCGCGGGACAGAAGGAGTGAGGAGGAGCGCGGGACAGGAGGAGCGCAAGGAGCGGGACAGGAGGAGCGCAAAGAGCGCGGGACAGGAGGAGCGCAAGGAGTAGCGGGACAGGAGGAGCGCTGGGACAGTAGGAGCGCGAGGAGTGCGGGACAGGAGTGAGCGCGAGGAGGTGCGGGACAGGAGAAGCGCGGGACAGAACAGAGCGCGGACAGGAGGATGCGGGACAGGAGGAGCACGGGAGAGGAGGAGCGCGAGGAGCGCGGGACAGGAGGAAGCTTGAGGAGCGCGGGACAGAAAGGAGCCCGAGGAGCACGGGACAGGAGGAGTGCGAGGAGCACGGGACAGGAGGAGCGCGGACAGAGAAGCGAGGAGTGCGGGACAGGAGGAGCGCAAGGAGCCGGGAAGGAGGAACGCAAGGATCGCGGGACAGGAGGAGCGCGGGACAGGAGGAGAGCAAGGGTGCGGGACAGGAGGAGCGCGAGGAGGCGCGGGACAGGAGGACTGCGAGTAGCACGGACAGGAGGAGCGCGAGGACAGGAGGAGTGCGAGGAGCGCGAGACAGGAGGAGCGCTAAAGCGCGGGACAGGAGGAGCGCAAGGAGGGGACGGGACAGGAGAACGCAAGGGGCGCGGGACAGGAGGAGTCGGGACAGGAGGAGACGGACAGGAGGACGCGAGGAGCGCGGACAGGAGAGCGCGGACAGAGTAGGCTTGACAGGAGGAGCGGGGACAGGAGGAGCGCAAGGAGCCTGGACAGGAGGAGCGCGAGAAGCGTGGGACAGGAGAGCGCGGGACAGAGGACTGCCCGCAGCACGCACCCGGAGCAGGAGTAGTGCGATGGATGCGCGTGCGACAGGTCGCATCTCGAGGATCTAGACACGGATGAGCCGCGGACAGGAGGGCAAGGAACGCACGGGACAGGAGGCCCGCCTGATGGAGCGCGGCAGAGGTATCTGCGCAGTAGGCACGAGACAGGTAGCGCGGGACAGGAGGAGTGCATAGGAGCGCGGACAGGAGGTAGCGCTTAAAGTGCGGGACCTGTATGACTGCAGAGTAGCCTGGTGACCCAGAGGGCCAAGAGGTGCGGGAAAGGAGGGGCGCGGGACAGGAGGAGCGCGGGACAGGAGGAATGCGAAGAGCGCGGGACAGGAGGAGCACGAAGAGCACGGGACAGGAGGAGCGCGAGGAGCGCGGGACAGGAAGAGCGCGGGACAGGAGGAGCGGAAGGGGCACGGGATAGGAGAAGCATGAGGAGCGCGGGACAGGAGGAACGCGAGGAGATGCGGGACAGGAGGAGCGCGAGGAGCGCGGGATAGGAGGAGCTTGAGGAGCGCGGGACAGAAGGAGCCCGAGGAGCACGGGACAGGAGGAGCGCGAGGAGCGCGGGGCAGGAGGAGCGCAAGGAGTACCTGCGTTCCTCCTGTCCCACGCTCCTCACGCTCCTCCTGTCCCGCGTTCGTGTCCCGCGCTCCTCCTGTCCCGTGCTCCTTGCGCTCCTCCTGTCCCGCACTCCTCGTGCTTCTGTCCCACGCTCCTCACGCTCCTCATGTCCCGCGCCCCTCGCGCTCCTCCTGACCCGCGCTCCTCCTGTCCCACGCTCCTCCTGTCCCGCGCTCCTCCTGTCCATCGTTGCTCGCGCTCCGCCTATCCCGCGCTCCTCGCGCTCCTCCTGTCCCGCGCTCCTCCTGTCCCGCGCTCCTCCTGTCCGGCGTTGCTCGCGCTCCGCCTGTCCCGCGCTCCTCGCGCTCCTCCTATCCCGCGCTCCTACTGTCCCGCGCTCCTCTTGTCCCATGCTCCTCCTGTCAAGCGCTACTCCTGTCCCACTGTCCTGCTGTCCCGCGCTCCTTGCGCTCCTCCTGTCCCGCACTCCTCACGTTCCTCCTGTCCCGCGCTCCTCCTGTCCCGCGCTCCTCCTGTCCCGCGCTCCTCGCGCTTCTCCTGTCCCGCGCTCTTCGCATTCCTCCTGTCCCGCGCTCCTCTTGTCCCACGCCCCTCCTGTCCCGCGCCCCTTGCGCTCCTCCTGTCCCGCGCTCCTCGCGCTCCTCCGGTCCTGCGCTTTTAGCACTCCTCCTGTCCCGCGCTCCTCCTGTCTCGTGCTACTCGCAGTCCTCCTGTCCCGCACTCCTAGCGCTCCTCCTGTTCCGCGTTCCATGCTCTCCTGTCCCGCGCTCCTCCTGTCCCGCGCTCCTCGTGCTCCTCCTGTCCCGCGCTCCTCGCGCTCCTCCTGTCCCGTGTTCCTTGGGCTCCTTCTGTCCCGCGCTCCTCAAGCTCCTCCTTTCTCGCGCTCCTCCTCTCCCGTGCTCCTCCTGTCCCGCACTCCTGTCCCGGTCTGCTCCTGTCCCGCGCTCCTCCTGTCCCACGCTCCTCGCACTCCTCCTGTCCCGCACTCCTCGCGCTCCTCCTGTCCCGCGCCCCTCGCGCTCCTCCTGTCCAGCGCTCCTCCTGTCCCGCGCTTCTCGCGCTCCTCCTGTCCAGCGATCCTTGCGCTCCTCCTGTCCCACGCTCCTCCTGTCAAGCGCTTCTCCTGTCCCGCGCTCCTCCTGTGCCGCGCTTCTCGCGATCCTCCAGTCCCGTGCTCCTCCTGTTCCGCGCTCCTCACGCTCCCCCTGTCCCGCGCTCCTCCTGTCCCACTCTCCTGTCCTGTGCTCCTTTCCCGCGCTCCTCCTGACCCGCGCTCCTCGTGTCCCGCGCTCCTCACGTTCCTCCTGTCCCGCGCTTCTCCTGTCCTGCGCTCCTCCTGTCCCGCGCTCCTCGCGTTCCACCTTTCCCGCGCTCCTCACTCTCCTTCTGTCCCGCGCTCCTCCTGTCCCGAGCTCCTAGCACTCCTTCTGTCCCGCGCTCTTCGCGCTCCTCCTGTCCCACGCTCCTCACGCTCCTCCTGTCCCGCGCTCCTCGTGCTCCACCTGTCCCGCGCTCCTCGTGCTCCTCCTGTCCCGCGCTCCTCTTCTCCCACGCTCCTCTTGTCCCGCACTCCTCCTGTCCCGCGCTCCTCCTGTCCTGCGCTCCTCGCGCTCCTCCTGTCCCGCGCTCCTCACGCTCATCCTGTCCCGTACTCCTCATGCACCTCCTGTCCTGTGCTCCTCGCGCTCTTTCTGTCCAGCGCAAATCCTGTCCCACGCTCCTCCTGTCCCGCGCTCCTCCTGTCCCACGCTCCTCGCGCTCTTCCTGTCCTGCGCGCTTTTGTACCGCACCCCTCGCGCTCCTCCTGTCCCGCACTCCTCGCGCTCTTCCTGTCTAGTGCTCCTCCTGTCCCGCGCTCCTCCTGTCCCGCGCTCTTCGTGCTCCTCCTGTCCCGTGCTCCTCCTGTCCCGTGCTCCTCGTGCTTCTCCTGTCCCGCGCTCCTCGCGATCCTCCTGTCCTGCGCTCCTCACGCTCGTCCTGTCCTGCGCTCCTCGCGCTCCTGTCCCGCGCTTCTCACAATCTTCCTGTCCTGCGCTCCTCGCACTCCTCCTGTCCCGCACTCCTGTCCCACGCTCCTCCTTTCCCACGCTACTGTCCTGCGCCCCTCGCGCTCCTCCTGTCCTGCGCCCCTCGCATTCTTCCTGTCCCGCGCTCCTCATGCTCCTCCTGTCCCGCACTCCTCTCCCATGCTCCTCACGCTCCTCCTGTCCCACGCTACTGTCCTGCGCCCCTCGCGCTCCTCCTGTCCTGCGCCCCTCGCGCTCCTCCTGTCCCGCGCCCCTCGAGCTCCTGTTCCGCACTCCTCACGCTACTCCTGTCTCGCGCTCCTCGCACTCCTCCTGTCCTGCGTTCCTCGCGCTCCTCCTGTCCACCGCTCCTCGTGCCCCTCCTGTCCCGAGCTCCTCGCGCTCCTCCTGTCCCGTGCTACTCGTGCTCCTCCTGTCCCGCTCTCCTCCTATCCCGCACTCCTCGCACTCCTGTCTCATGCTCCTCGCGCTTCTCCTGTCCTGCGCTCCTCGCGATCCTCCTGTCCTGCGCTCCTCGCACTCCTCCTGCCCCGCACTCCTCGCACTCCTGTCCCACGCTCCTCCTTTCCCACGCTACTGTCCTGCGCCCCTCGCGCTCTTCCTGTCCTGCGCCCCTCGCATTCTTCCTGTCCCGCGCTCCTCGTGCTCCTCCTGTCCCGCACTCCTCGCACTCCTGTCCCATGCTCCTCGTGCACCTCCTGTCCCACGCTACTGTCCTGCGCCCCTCGCGCTCCTCCTGTCCTGCGCCCCTCGCGCTCCTCATGCTCGTCCTGTCCCGCGCTCCTCGTGCTTCTGTCCTGCGCTTCTCGCAATCTTCCTGTCCTGCGCTCCTCGCACTCCTCCTGCCCCGCACTCCTCGCACTCCTGTCCCACGCTCCTCCTTTCCCACGCTACTGTCCTGCGCCCCTCGCGCTCTTCCTGTCCTGCGCCCCTCGCATTCTTCCTGTCCCGCGCTCCTCGTGCTCCTCCTGTCCCGCACTCCTCGCACTCCTGTCCCATGCTCCTCGTGCACCTCCTGTCCCACGCTACTGTCCTGCGCCCCTCGCGCTCCTCCTGTCCTGCGCCCCTCGCGCTCCTCCTGTCCCGCGCCCCTCGAGCTCCTCCTGTCCCGCGCCCCTCGCACTACTTCTGTCTCGCGCTCCTCGCGCTCCTCCTGTCCTGCGGTCCTCGCGCTCCTCCTGTCCAACGCTCCTCGCGCCCCTCCTGTCTCGAGCTCCTCGCGCTCCTCCTGTCCCGTGCTCCTCGTGCTCCTCGTGCTCCTCCTGTCCCGCGCTCCTCGCGCTCCTCCTATCCCGCACTCCTCGCACTCCTGTCTCACGTTTCTCGCGCTTCTCCTCTCCCGCGCTCCTCGCGATCCTCCTGTCCCGCGCACCTCACGCTCGTCCTGTCCCGCGCTCCTCGTGCTCCTGTCCCGCGCTTCTCGCAATCTTCCTGTCCCGCGCTCCTCGCACTCCTCCTGTCCCGCACTCCTCGCACTGCTGTTCCACGCTCCTCGCGTTCCTCCTGTCCCACGCTACTGTCCTGCACCCCTCGCGCTCCTCCTGTCCTGCGCCACTTGCACTCTTCCTGTCCCGCGCTCCTCGCACTCCTGTCCCGCACTCCTCGCACTGCTGTCCCACGCTCCTCACGCTCCTCCTGTCCCACGCTACTGTCCTGCACCCCTCGCGCTCCTCCTGTCCTGCGCCACTTGCACTCTTCCTGTCACGCGCTCCTCGCGCTCCTCCTGTCCCGCACTCCTGTCCCACGCTCCTCGCGCTCTTCCTGTCCCGCGCTCCTCCTGTCCCGCGCTCCTCGCGATACTCCTGTCTCACGCTCCTCGAGTTCCTCCTTTCACGCGCTCCTCCTTTCCTGCACTCCTCGCGTTCCTCCTGTCCCGCGCTCCTCACACTCCTCCTGTCCTGCGCTCCTCGCCCTCCTCCTGTCCTGTGCTCCTCGCACACCTCCTCTTCCGCTCTCCTTGCGCTCCTCCTGTCCCGCAATCCTCGCGCTCCTGTCCCACGCTCCTCCTGTCCCGCGTTCCTCCTGTCCAGCGCTCCTCGCGACCCTTCTGTCCCGCGTTCCTCCTGTCCCGCGCTCCTCACGCTCCCCCTGTCCCATGCTCCTCGCGCTCCTTCTGTCCCGCGCTCATCCTGTCCCGCGCTCCTCACGCTCCTCCTGTCCCGCGCTCCTCCTGTCCCGTGCTCCTCGCGCTCCTCCTGTCCCGCACTCCTCGTGCTTCTGTCCCACGCTCCTCACGCTCCTCCTGTCCTGCGCCCCTCGCGCTCCTCCTGACCCGCGCCCCTCGCGCTCCTCCTGTCCCGCACCCCTCGCGCTCCTCCTGTCCCGTGCTCCTCGCGCTCCTCTTGTCCGGCGTTGCTCGCGCTCCACCTGTCCCGCGCTCCTCGCGCTCCTCCTGTCCCGCGCTCCTCGCGCTCCTCCTGTCCCGCGCTCCTCCTGTCCCGCACTCCTCCTGTCCCGCGCTCCTCGCGCTCCTCCTGTCCCTCGTTCCTCGCGCTCCTCCTGTCCCGCACTCCATGCACTCCTCCTGTCCCGCGCTCCTCCTGACCCGCGCTCTTCACGCTCCTCCTGTCCACGCCCCTCGCGCTCCTCCTGTTCATCGCTCCTCCTGTCCCGCGCTCCTCGCGATCCTCATGTCCCGTGCTCCTCCTGTCCCGCGCTCCTCACGCTCTCCCTGTCCCGCGCTCCTAGCGCTTCTTCTATTTCGCACTCCTCCTGTCCAACGCTCCTCACGCTCCTCCTGTCCCACGCTCCTGTCCTGCGCTCCTCGCGCTCTTCAAGTCCCATCGCACTCCTCCTGTCCTGCGCCCCTCGCGCTCCTCCTGTCCCGTGTCCCTAGCGCTCCTCCTGTCCCACCCTCTTCCTGTCCTGCGCTCCTCCTCTTCCTGTCCTGCGCTCCTCCTCTACCGCGCTCCTCGCGCTCCTCCTGTCCTGCGCTCCTCCTGTCCCCCGCTCCTCCTGTACCGCACTCCTCGCGCTCCTCCTGTCCCGTGCTCCTCGCGCTCCTCCTGACCCGCGCTCCTCCTGTCCCGCGCCCCTCTCGCTCCTCCCGTTCAGCGCTCCTACTGTTCAGCGCTCCTCCTTTCCAGCGCTCCTCCTGTCCCACACTCCTCCTGTCCCGTGTTCCTCCTGTCCAGCGCTCCTCGCGATCCTCCTGTCCCACGTTCCTCCTGTCCCGCGCTCCTCACGCTCCTCCTGTCCCGCGTTCGTGTCCCGCGCTCCTCCTGTCCCGTGCTCCTCGCGCTCCTCCTGTCCTGCACTCCTCGTGCTTCTGTCCCACGATCCTCACGCTCCTCCTGTCCCGCGACCCTCCTGTCCGGCGTTGCTCGCGCTCCGCCTGTCCCGCACTCCTCGTGCTTCTGTCCCACGCTCCTCACGCTCCTCCTGTCCCGCGCTCCTCCTGTCCGGCGTTGCTCGCGCTCCTCCTGTCCCCCGCTCCTCCTATACCGCACTCCTCGCGCTCCTCCTGTCCCGTGCTCCTCGCGCTCCTCCTGACCCGCGCTCCTCCTGTCCCGCGCCCCTCTCGCTCCTCCCGTTCAGCGCTCCTACTGTCCAGCGCTCCTCCTTTCCAGCGCTCCTCGCGCTCCTCCTGTCCCACGCTCCTCCTGTCCCGCGTTCCTCCTGTCCAGCGCTCCTCGCGATCCTCCTATCCCACGTTCCTCCTGTCCCGCGCTCCTCACGCTCCCCCTGTCCCATGCTCCTCGCGCTCCTTCTTTCCCGCGCTCATCCTGTCCCGCGCTCCTCACGCTCCTCCTGTCCCGCGTTCGTGTCCCGCGCTCCTCCTGTCCCGTGCTCCTCGCGCTCCTCCTGTCGTGCACTCCTCGTGCTTCTGTCCCACGCTCCTCATGCTCCTCCTGTCCCGCGACCCTCCTGTCCGGCGTTGCTCGCGCTCTGCCTGTCCCGCACTCCTCGTGCTTCTGTCCCACGCTCCTCACGCTCCTCCTGTCCTGCGCTCCTCCTGTCCGGCGTTGCTCGCGCTCCGCCTGTCCCGCGCTCCTCGCGCTCCTCCTGTCCCGCGCTCCTCGCACTCCTCCTGTCCCTCGTTCCTCGCGCTCCTTCTGTCCCGCGTTCCTTGCACTCCTCCTGTCCCACGCTCCTCGCGCTCCTCCTGTCCCGAGCTCCTCCTGACCCGCGCTCTTCGCGCTCCTCCTGTCCGTGCCCCTCGCGCTCCTCCTGTTCATCGCTCCTCCTGTCCCGCGCTCCTCGCGATCCTCATGTCCCGCGCTCCTCCTGTTCTGCGCTCCTCACGCTCTCCCTGTTCCGCGCTCCTAGCGCTTGTTCTATTTCGCACTCCTCCTGTCCAACGCTCCTCACGCTCCTCCTGTCCCGCGCTCCTGTCCTGCGCTCCTTGCGCTCTTCAAGTCCCGCGACCATCGCACTCCTCCTGTCCTGCGCCCCTCGCGCTCCTCCTGTCCCTAGCGCTCCTCCTGTCCCACGCTCTTCCTGTCCTGCGCTCCTCCTCTACCGCGCTCCTCGCGCTCCTCCTGTCTTGCGCTCCTCGCGCTCCTCCTGTCCCCTGCTCCTCCTGTACCGAACTCCTCGCGCTCCTCCTGTCCCGTGCTCCTCGCCTCCCTCCTGACCCGCGCTCCTCCTGTCCCGCGCCCCTCTCGCTCCTCCCGTTCAGCGCTCCTACTGTCCAGCGCTCCTCCTTTCCAGCGCTCCTCTCGCTCCTCCTGTCCCACGCTCCTCCTGTCCCGCGTTCCTCCTGTCCAGCGCTCCTCTCGCTCCTCCTGTCCCGCGCTCCTCGCGATCCTCCTGTACCGCGTTCCTCCTGTCCCGCGCTCCTCACGCTCCCCCTGTCCCATGCTCCTCGCACTCCTTCTGTCCCGCGCTCATCCTGTCCCGCGCTCCTCACGCTCCTCCTGTCCCGCGCTCCTCCTGTCCCGTGTTCCTCGCGCTCCTCCTGTCCCGCACTCCTCGTGCTTCTGTCCCACGCTCCTCACGCTCCTCCTGTCCCGCGCCCCTCGCGCTCCTCCTGACCCGCGCCCTCGCGCTCCTCCTGTCCCGCACCCTCGCGCTCCTCCTGTCCCGCGTTCCTCCTGTCCCACGCTCCTCCTGTCCCGCGCTCCTCCTGTCCCGCGCTCCTCCTGTCCGTCGTTGCTCGCGCTCCGCCTGTCCCGCGCTCCTCGCGCTCCTCGCGCTCCTCCTATCCCGCGCTCCTCGCGCTCCTACTGTCCCGCTCTCCTCTTGTCCCATGCTCCTCCTGTCAAGCGCTGCTCCTGTCCCGCGCTCCTCCTGTCCCACTGTCCTGCTGTCCCGCGCTCCTTGCGCTCCTCCTGTCCCGCACTCCTCACGTTCCTCCTGTCCCGCGCTCCTCCTGTCCCGCGCTCCTCGCGCTTCTCCTGTCCCGCGCTCTTCGCATTCCTCCTGTCC